>OV816027.1:91767305-92375351 GCA_929113105.1 Agrypnus murinus | reverse complement strand
TATATATATATATATATATATATATATATATATATATATATATATATATATATATATCTATAGAGGCCTACCATGCGTCCGGACCAAAAGCGTAGCGCCCAGCGTCCGGCGTATATAAGTGTATATAAATGATGGTATCAGTCAGCGTCTTTTGCAAGCTATAGGTTTATTCAGCGTCTGTTTATTTTATGCAACCTATAGGTTTATACAGCGTCCATTTATTTTTTCAGTATTGGCCAGCCTGCTTGAATTCCTTTGCCTGTCTGCGGTGTCGAGTTACTCTCTGCATTTCTGAGTAAAGATTGCGTCATCTCAACTGGCAAAAATAATTCTATTTTATTAACGCTATGTAATAAATACTTTTAGTTTCGTTTCTGTATGTGTATGAATTTTATTTAAAAGGCTTTTAGATTTAAAATATTATATGCATAAAAACATCATAAAACTCGAAATATTATTGGATTTGTATGAAATTTTCTACAAAGGGGTTTTTCAGGTCGCTGATTTCAAATTTGATGTCAACGTTTGCAAATTTTAAAGCGCGGATGAAATATGGCGGCCATAATAATTAAAATTTGATTTATTTGCATAAAACTTAACATCTGAGAGTATATTCGAAACTCTCTGCGTTGCCAAAATACTATGTGTGTTTCTCAGTAAGGGTTGCGTCATTTAAAGTGACAAAAATAATTTATTAAAGCTACTTAATAAATCTTTCACTTCCATTCAATTGTGTCTGAATTTTATTTAATTCAGTTGAATTTAGTTGATTTTAATATGTATTTTCTAGATGAAAACTATTTAAATTGTGTAGGTTAATTTATTATTATAGGTTAAATGCATATAAAAAATTGTGATGATACTTATTGCTACTAATACCTAGTTCTATATTTTAAAGAGCCAAGCGATTTAATGTGTTAATTAGAGCTTCCAGTTTTTTAAGTTCTTCCAGTGGTTTAAATCGTTATATCTCCAAACATATTTGAGCTAGAAAGCTGATTCTTTTTTTAAATTAAACCTTAAAAATGAGCGCATGCAACAATATTATCAAATATTGCCTAAAGAGAAATTTGGCAAAAAAAGTTTGGGTAGTGATAAAGATAGTTTAGAAGGGAATTTCAAGGTCCAGCGGTCAGTGCAGATGTATTGTTTTGTATTTATGTTTGTTTATGTACTAGAAACTACGTTTTACGTGTCTATTAAAGCAAACTATAAAAAGGAATTTGTAGTTCTTCTTAAATTATCTTCTTTCTGTCACTGTTTTACAAAACAGTTACTATTCGATCGCACAAGGTAAAACTTATTGGTTATTTATAACGACTAATAATTGATTTTATGAAATAATGAAATATATTGATTTTTGATTGACTTGTTAATTTTTATTGGGAACGCATTTTAATTTCAATACCTAATTAAAAATATCAGATTCGTTGTTTTATTTCTTATTGACATTCTGTAGTACATTTTCTCGTTCTATATTTTATAGAGCCGAGCGATTTAATGTGTTAATTAGAGCTTCCAGTTTTTTAAGTTCTTCCAGTGGTTTAAATCGTTATATCTCCAAACATATTTGAGCTAGAAAGCTGATTCTTTTTTTAAATTAAACCTTAAAAATGAGCGCATGCAACAATATTATCAAATATTGCCTAAAGAGAAATTTGACAAAAAAAGTTTGGGTAGTGATAAAGGTAGTTTAGAAGGGAATTTCAAGGTCCAGCGGTCAGTGCAGATGTATTTTTATGTAATTTAAAAATATTTAAATAAAGATGCAACAAAAATATTATTGACTAGCAATCTCTTAAAATGACGTTTTTGTTTTCGTTATTAGTGCTTACTTTATTTTAATCAATTACTGATTTTTTATAAATTGAAACCATTATTAGTTTCAGAAGAAAACAGCTGTGCATTCATAATACGTAGTAAATAATATCATATCTAAAATGTAAGATCATGCTAATCTATTCACCTATTTTTGGTATTAAACACATTTCTTGTAACCTTGTTATATATAATTGTTTATTTCGGATCATTTTCATTTGTGTTTGGAATAATATTTTGAGAAAGAAATTTTTATTACTTGCAAATTTTAGTTTCATGAGCAACCTTTATTTATTTTATTTACCTTTTAAATATACATTCTGGTATTAAGTTATCGATGTTCCTCTGTGAAATTTACAAAACATGTACGAGCCCTAACAACTAAATATGTATTTGGACAGTTTCATGAATTCTGTGTTTATTTTTCCTACTAGTGTTCCAAATTACACCATTTTCAAACAATAACCATTAACTTCTGTAAAAAAAGATCTGCAGAAAACAATTTTCAAAAATTCAATAAAACTCGCTGACAACTAAATATTCAGATAGCAGTTTATAAATACAATTCAATAAGATTTAACATCTCGCTTTGCTTTATTCGCCTCTTAAATTTTGGCTGACATACTTCTAACTTGGGGATTACAATTATCTAAATTGGATAATGCCCCACTTGCTGATAATTTCAAATTCATTAACACTAAAGATCCGAACTGCTTGAGGATCATTCAACAACTTTGAAATTATGATTTTCAAACCATTTTTTGGTCGTTTTTGATGTGTGGTAAGAAGCACCATCTTGTTGAAAGATTAAATCGCGGTCAAGATCGATTTTTAACGATTGGTAACAAGTTTGCGTTAAGAATTTGCTGATACTTTTCAACATTAACTGTGCCGTCTATGGACTGAAATCATTCTAACCCTCCAGCTGACATATAGCTCTAAACTATTGCACCTTGAGGAAACCTAACCGTACGTTTTAAGCAGTACTTATGGAATGCTTCATGTTTAGCTCCGATCAGTCTTTTGCGAGAGTAACCAACGAAAACACCAGACTTTGACTAGTCGCTGAATATGACCTTATACCAGTCATTCTCTGGAACATTGTCTAGGACAACTACATATTTAGTCCATGTCACTCGTCGTTGTTCTTGTTTCTCGGTTAGAAGTTTTACTTTGACTAAATACAAAAACCGTTTATGTTACAAAGATAGTTAAGGAATACTCAATGCATCAAAGTTTAAAGATAACTAACTACCTTATTAAAGAATGGAGAGTCTATCTGAAAACAAATAAACTGTTTGGATTCTTGGCAATTGTTGCGACAGAAAGGTAAAGACAGGATTAAGTGTGCCCAAATAGCTGCAGGACATGATCTGGACTTGCAGAAATACATAGAACAAAATTAAATAGCTTATCGGTATGTCCAACGTAAATGACTGCTTCTTCACGGCTTGCTCCAAAATGATGAGTCTGGATTTCTTCAGCTAGTTTGCAAGGATAATTTTCAGAGAAGACTATATGGAGTAACCCTTCACTCTTACTAAGACTCTTTTTCAGTGTGTTGTAAGCAGCATTTTTATTTCTAATGTTAAATTTATATTTATTTTTAAAGTTTTCATTTCTTCTTGAACCTCTCCCTGCAACTCTTGAACTTCTGCTGAGCCATACCTAAGACTGATAATGGAGGGCAAGATTGAGGGTAGAAGAGAACTGGCAGGAGACAAGGCTCATGGTTGAGAAATGTGAGAGACTGGCCTAAACTCACAGTTATTACTAAGAATAGCAAAAGATAGTGAACGATTTGCCGAAGTTGTTGTTAACCTTCTATAAGAAGACAGCACCTTAAGAAAAAGAAGATGTAAAAAAGGCCGCAAAGTTAGAAAATGTAACAGTTTTATCGAGCTTACTGAATATTTCTGAATTTGTTTCTCGTCATGCAGTTTTATGCAATATCGACTCCTTTGCCTTCTTCAACATACCAACACAAATTAGCTTGGGGCAACGTATGATAGCCTAATAAAAACAGGATGCCAATAAAACTGAAAAGTTTTTCCCTTGTAAATATAAAATCGTGTGTATTATTTGAGCCCACTAAATACAAAACTCTGCGTTTACATTGTTAGTGAACTTGAGTCTTGCACCTAACAATCTCACATTTCCCGTGAGTTTTGCATCTGATGATGACTTTTACATGATTATATTTTATAAGCGTGAAGTTTTACATTTATAAAACACCAAAGTTTGCATCTCATACATTTATCAGTACTGCAAGTCCATAAAACAAGACAACCAATAATATCGATATCTAAATTGTTATAATTATTTTTGTAAATAATTACAAAGTTTTGCATTTAGCGAGTTCATTTATCATGAGCCTACTTTACAAAAAATCGCAATACTATATCTTGAACTTCATCATCAAAAAGTTTTAGAAAAATATCCAGCGGTGATTGACCTGCCAAATGATTTTTTAGCTGTTCAATTTTTTTGTGTTCTCTTCGTCGGGCAAGTTCAGATACAAAAAGAAACCTCTCTGCACTTGGGTTTCTGGCTATTTGTTTTGAGCAAACTTGAGAATGTGAAAAGAAGAAGAAAGCATTTAAGTAGAAAAAAACTGAAAACAATACAGTTATGAAAACACCTGAAGAAAAACTAATGCCCATCTCTGAATAAAAAAAAACTGCAGGGAAACGTTTTGTTGGACTTGGACCTGGAAAAGGAAAAAGCAATGAGGAATAAGCAATCCGTACTCTAGTTTTGCATGACTCGCTGGTGAAACCTTGGAGAGTTGCTGGAGGTCAAAAAAACCAACGGAAAATATTTTTAAATGCTTTGTTGATGTACATTGATATAGGACACTACCGTCTTTATAGTTTAGCAAATAAAACAATTGGCCTTGCACACAAAACAAAAATATCCTACAGTACATTCTCTCGATGCCATCCCTATGTTATTACCGTCTATATTATGTATGCAAACCTAATGAAATAAACAGAGCTACCTGCTTGTACAAACAACGTGCAAACATAAGCTTCAAACCACAAAAACTAAAGCCACTAAAACTTGTAGATAATGAAAATTCATATGAACTCCTGTAACATGTAGTAAGGCTTCCGCATTGCATATGTATGGCAGGCCTCTGAAATGTCAAAATAAAATGAAGAAAAGGTTCAATTTAATGTTAAGATTGCAGCTAAAATCAATGTTACTAAACCTGTCCGAGAGTTGGAGGGAGAGGTTCAAGAAGAAATGAAAACTTTAAAAATAAATATAAATTTAACATTAAAAATGAAAATGCTGCTTAGAACACACTGAAAAACAGTCTTAGTAAGAATGAAGGGTTACTACATATAGACTTCCCTGAAAATTATGCTTGCAAACTAGCTGAAGAAATCCAGACTTATAATTTTGGAGCAAGCCGTGAGGAAGCAACATTGTACGCAGGAGTCACTTACACTGGAGATACCGATAAGCTATTTAATTTTGTTTTATGTATTTCTGCTAGTCCTAGGACCTTGAACTGCTTCTCTAGTTCCAATGCCTAAGCGAAAACCAAATTGTTCTTCTACATATTGTCCGCATTTTGTGTGTACTCGTTGATGCATGTTCTTAGCATTATCTACAGTACATGGCTCATCAGGCTAATCAATCGGTACTGTGAGCACTGTTTTACTCCGCTCTTTTTAGGTATCGGAATAAAAATAGGTTGGGTCCAGTCGTGTGGTACGATTCCTGTATAGTATATTCTATTTAAGAGAGATGTTAAGATGTTGAGGCTTTCATCGTCTGATACTTTACGCATCTCAGTATAGATGTTATCTTCACCTGGGACTCTACGTGTTTTGATAGTTTTATTGCGTGTTTCACTTCTGCTATAATAATTTTCAATGGCTAATCTTCTTGATCTTTTTCTCTTGGTTCTGGTTACATTCTGATATCATCAAAAAGCTCTTGTATATAGCTTGTCAAAATCTCTTCTATCTCGTTTGGGTCTATTGTTTTTTTGTTACTATCTGTGACTAAGATATCGTGTTGATGGGTTTTATTTCCAGTTATTTCTTTTATCTTCTTTTTTGTGTGTTAAAGAAATCGTGCTTTCTTGGCAGCTCTTCGAGTACTTGACAACGTTTCTCCATCCAGGTCTCCTTTGCCTCTCTTATAAGCCTTGTAATCTTTTTATGGATTTCTTTATATTTATTATAGTCTTTATGTTTGTACTTCCTTCTTTCGTTCATCAATAAAAGGATTTCTTCCGTCATCCATCTCTGTTTTGCTCTCTGCTCTTGTTTTCCAATTCATTTTCTTGTACTTCATGTTTACATTTTTAACAGACTGCCAAAAGTTTTCCATTGTTTCTGTTTCCAATTATACCGTTTTCCTAAACTTACTATTCAAAACTCGTGTTATTTTCTCTTTTATTTGTGGTTCCCCCAGTTTCTCAAAGTTAGGTCTTGTTTTATTTCTCTTCCGGATTTTCTTCAATTTAATCTCACGTTTTTCACCTACGGGGTTCTGATCAGATCATATGTCTGATCCAGGATAAGTTCTTACAACTTTAATTCCGTTTCTATATCGTTTATCAATCAGTATATAATCTATTTGATTTTTTATGATATTTCCTTCATTGTCTCCTGGTCCTAAGTACACTTCTAAGTGTACAATCGCCTTTCTGGAAGTTGGAACCAGGTGTTTGCTACCATTAAGTTTTCTTCATTACAGAACTGTACCAGATATCCCCCCTATCGTTTCGTTTGCAAATACCATGGTCTTCAACAATATATTGCACTCTTCCTTTACCTATCTTTCCGTTGAAGTCACCCATGATTATATTCACTTCATTCTTTTTGGTAAATCTTAGTAGGTAATTTTTACATCATGAATGAAAAACTCATGCAGTATGGAGTATTCTCGTGCAACTTATATTACTAGATGAACAGATAGTTCCATATTTTGAACGGCACTCGCAACAAAATGCTTCTAAAAGTGAAACCGGTAAGATTCGGTTTCAAATTGTGGTATATCTGTTCAGATGAAGGGTACTTATACAAGTTATCCTCCAAATAATAAAAAATCCAGACTTGGGTTGGGAGGTGACTTTGTTTTTTATCTACTATCTATTGTAGAGAATAACCCTAATCATAATATTTTCCTTGACAACTTCTTTTCTTCATATAAATTATTCGACAATAACACACTATGGTGTTGGAAAATTGAAAACTGCAAAAAATTATGACACAAAGGAAAAGAAAAAACTACTGTACTGCTCAAAAGCTACTGTACTATCAAAACAAAAGGAAATAGTGACGTTAACGAAGAAAATGAAGTAAAAACCTTCCCAAGGATCTTGTATGGTTTCTCTATTTCTTAGAAAATCAAATGTAACTGAACTAAAGGGTTCATTGTGATGCAATGAAGAAGTACATCACATGCTCAAATAAATTCAGTGTGTCTAACAAAAATCCCAACCTATTGCTTGGTCTTGGAGGGATTCATCTCCTAAAAGTGGTACTCTCATGCATTGGGCTATACCTCAAAGACAGTGGAGCTTCGAAAATCCTTGTTGAGACAGTATAATTGGAATGCTGTTTTCCATTTTGAAACGCTTACGGTGTTATACCAGTGTACGAAGATCAACGCTTGTTGGACAAATTTAAATTGCTATAAACTACACATAGTGACATAAAAAATATTTTGAGAAACTCGTAGAAAATGACAGGCAGAAAAAAACTGGGGCCTGCGTGCATGCAGTATAAGAGAGTGTTTGCCACTTTCCTTCTTCTTTGATAGAAAAAATTATTCACGATGGTACATTTTATACTACAATGATTGCTTGAAGCTGGACGAAGGTCCTATAATTTATAATTCCATGTCAGTCTTTTAAACAAAAAATAATAATCTTAATTCAATCCTATTAACGCATTTAAAACAATAATTATTCAAGACTTTTTAACCAAAATTTGTTTTGGTGGTTTCAAGTGTAAACATTTAAAATATTTTCAAAAAATTTCAGATTCAAGAATATAAAGAAAAATTTAAAATCTGGCAGCATAAATAATTCAGATTTTAATTTGCATGGGCAACTAAAATCTTCAGTAACATGATATTTGATACGATGTTTGATGACGCGACGTCAAATTGTTCATCATACAATTCTGAGAACCTAAAATGTTTACTTTAATTCTTAAATGCTCCGAATGAATGCTGCATAAATGAATTGTTTTTTACATTTACTTATATGTACAGCTGTAACCGTTATCAAATTCATAATTGCAAAAGAGAACCTCTACTCCTTGGAAATTCCCCGAAAAACGAGTGTTAAAAGGAACACGATTAAAAATTTGTAAACACAACTGACCGAAAAAAGTTATATACAAGAATACACAGGTTGGGTCTATTAGCAGACAATTTTAAGTTCTTTTTCCAGCTTCAAGCAATCATTCTAGTATATAAAATGTACCATCGTGCATAATTTGAAAAAAATGGAATTTCTGGCAATAGCCCAATATCAGAATCTATTCGCTAACTAGAATTCGAATTAAGTGTCATTTTACACAATAATTAGCTTTTGTTTTTTACGTGTGCTGAGCATATGCGTTATAGCATACACAAAATTACGTCATTTTATAGACTTGCACACCTGCAATGAAATTTAATCCATGCTTACAAGGAAATATTCTCTTGCTAACAACATTAAATTGTTATAAGGACGTCTTTTAAACTATAATATTGAGTTATATTCCTGATTATCTAACATCCATTTTTTTTTTCGAGTCCTCTGACTTTAATAAAGCATATTATATTTCTAAATGCTATAGCTACTTTTGTTTTTATCAGACAATAGGTAATAAAAGTTACCCATTTTTAGGGACAATTTTATTAAAAACAAATTAGTTTTTATCTCAGAAAGTACATGCCATATATCTATGAAATTTTTGTAGGGGTTATAGAAAGAAACCTTGGGTTCTAATTTTCAGACCAAAAAGCAATTCATTTAAGATTTATATAAAAAATAGGGAATTATGTTTTCTTGTTTATTAATTTTTTGATTTCGTTTTGGTTAAATGAACACTTTTCATGTAGGCATTATTTTTCTCAAAGAAATGTTCCTAATTTTAACAATAACAGTGCAATAACATAAAAACCAATTTTTTGTCCAAACCGCTTGTCACTAAATTAATTTTTCTGCGATTCAGAGGAAGATATTGAAGACTATACAGGGTGTCCTGTTTAACAGTCTACACTGAATCATTCCAACAAGCTTGTGACTATAGCAGTGGAATTAAAAGAACTTTGTATACTTTGACCTCTAGTTTACGAAATCAGAACACATCTTAGAACTTGTGCTGGTGCTGGATATCATCATCAGGATTTTTTTAAATGGAACGATTAGATTTGAAGTATGGAAATCGATAGCAAGTGGGATTCTGAATAAAAAAGTAATAAGGTACTACAGGTTTAAAGTGAATGATAATGAAATAATAAAGTGAATGTATTCTAATACTGTTTTCGTAAACAAGAAGCCGAAATCTACGAAGTTCTTTTAATTCCATTACTATAACCAAAAGCTTGTCCGGATGATTGAGTGTAGACTGTTAAATAGGCCAGAACCCGTTAAGTGGCTAAAAGTTTACTATTTTTTTCACATTTAAACATTTGAAGTGGTGACTCGTACACCTTTGAAATCTGAATTTTGCAAAATCTAAAAAGTATCTTGTATATTATTAACCATAAAATATGCGACTTCTTATGTTTTTTCATGATAACCATGAAAATGAAGCGCAACAAAAATCGTTGCTATTTTTTCACATTTAGAAATTCTAAGGGTTTGCTGCTACCCCCTTATATCCTGAATTTCGCAAAATCGGTGAAGCATGTGCGTTTTTATGTTCTTTCACGCAACCCATTCAACAATGAAACGCAAATAAACTGCTTTACTATTTTCTCCACATTTGCAAATTCTAAGGGATGGCTGGCTACCCCTTAGACCCTTAATGTCGCAAAATCCGTAAAGTATGTAACTTTTTATGTTCTTTCACGTCACCCATTCAAATATGAACCGCAACAAAGATTATTTACTATTTTTTACGTATTTCAAAATTCTAAGGATTGGTTGCTACCCCCTTAGACCCTCAACTTCGCAAAATCTATAAAATAGGTGACTTTTTATGTTCTTTCACGGCACCCGTTCGAAAATGAAACGCAAAGATTGTTTACTATTCTTCCCATGTGTAGAAATTCTAAGAGGTGGCTGCTACCCAAAACAGAACAAAATTTTGAAAATATAAATATGGGTTTTTTTAACGTTTTTTTAATTTTTCGCTAGACGAGAATCCGAAACTCTGTAAATATACCAAATTTCAAGTTTGATGTACTATAGAAATTCGGAAGTTATAAAGACTATTTAATTTCATTACTTAAATACATAAAGTGAAGTCCCGTTTTACAACCCCTAAAGGGGTAGCGGAGGGTTAACATAATAACAATTTTTTATATTTTTCTTTACGAGAACTCTAAACCCTATAACTAAACCAAATTCTAAGTTTTTATGTCATCTAGAAGTTTTACAACCCCCAAATGGAATACGGGGGTTGATTTAATAATTTTTTTAAATTTTTCTTTAGGAGAGTCCTAAATTCTATCGCTATACCAAGTTTCAAGTTTGTATGTCATCTAGAAGTTTTACAACCCTAAAAGGGGATGCGGGGTTGACATAATAACATTTTTTTTAATTTTTATTTACTAGAATCCTAAACCCTATAAATATACCAAATTTCAAGTTTGTGTGTGATCTAGAAGTATTACAACCCCCAAATAAATTGCAGGGGTTGACTTAATAAGATTTTTTATGTTTTTCTTTACGAGAGTCTTAAACCCTATCACTATACCAAATTTCAAGTTTGTATGTCATCTAGAAGTTTTACAACCCCCAAATGGAATATGGGGGTTGATTTAATAATTTTTTTAAATTTTTCTTTAGGAGAGTCCTAAATTCCATCGCTATACTAAATTTCAAGTTTGTATGTCATCTAGAACTTTCACAACCCCCAAATGGAATATGGGGGTTGATTTAATAATTTTTTTAAAATTTTTTTTAGGAGAGTCCTAAATTCCATCGCTATACCAAATTTCAAGTTTGTATGTCATCTAGAAGTTTTACAACCCCCAAATGGAATATGGGGATTGATTTAATAATTTTTTTTTAATTTTTCTTTAGGAGAATCCTAAATTCCATCGCTATACCAAATTTCAAGTTTGTATGTGATCTAGAAGTTTTACAACCCCCAAATGGAATATGGGGGTTGATTTAATAATTTTTTTAAAATTTTTATTTAGGAGAGTCCTAAATTCCATCGCTATACCAAATTTCAAGTTTGTATGTCATCTAGAAGTTTTACAACCCCCAAATGGAATATGGGGGTTGATTTAATAATTTTTTTTAAATTTTTCTTTAGGAGAGTCCTAAATTCCATCGCTATACCAAATTTCAAGTTTGTATGTGATCTAGAAGTTTTACAACCCCCAAATGGAATATGGGGGTTGATTTAATAATTTTTTTTAAATTTTTCTTTAGGAGAGTCCTAAATTCCATCGCTATACCAAATTTCAAGTTTGTATGTCATCTAGAAGTTTTACAACCCCCAAATGGAATATGGGGGTTGATTTAATAATTTTTTTAAAATTTTTCTTTAGGAGAGTCCTAAATTCCATCGCTATACTAAATTTCAAGTTTGTATGTCATCTAGAACTTTTACAACCCCCAAATGGAATATGGGGGTTGATTTAATAATTTTTTTAAAATTTTTCTTTGGGAGAATCCTAAATTCCATCGCTATACCAAATTTCAAGTTTGTATGTGATCTAGAAGTTTTACAACCCCCAAATGGAATATGGGGGTTGATTTAATAATTTTTTTAAAATTTTTATTTAGGAGAGTCCTAAATTCCATCGCTATACCAAATTTCAAGTTTGTATGTCATCTAGAAGTTTTACAACCCCAAATGGAATATGGGGGTTGATTTAATAATTTTTTTTAAATTTTTATTTAGGAGAGTCCTAAATTCCATCGCTATACCAAATTTCAAATTTGTATGTCATCTAGAAGTTTTACAACCCTAAAAGGGGATGCGGGGTTGACATAATAACATTTTTTTTAATTTTTATTTACTAGAATCCTAAACCCTATAAATATACCAAATTTCAAGTTTGTGTGTGATCTAGAAGTATTACAACCCCCAAATAAAGTGCGGGGGTTGGCTTAATAAAATTTTTTGTTTTTCTTTACGAGAGTCTTAAACCCTATCACTATACCAAATTTCAAGTTTGTATGTCATCTAGAAGTTTTGCAACCCCCAAATGGAATATGGGGGTTGATTTAATAATTTTTTTAAATTTTTCTTTAGGAGAGTCCTAAATTCCATCGCTATACTAAATTTCAAGTTTGTATGTCATCTAGAACTTTTACAACCCCCAAATGGAATATGGGGGTTGATTTAATAATTTTTTTAAAATTTTTATTTAGGAGAGTCCTAAATTCCATCGCTATACCAAATTTCAAGTTTGTATGTCATCTAGAAGTTTTACAACCCCCAAATGGAATATGGGGGTTGATTTAATAATTTTTTTAAATTTTTCTTTAGGAGAGTCCTAAATTCCATCGCTATACCAAATTTCAAGTTTGTATGTGATCTAGAAGTTTTACAACCCCCAAATGGAATATGGGGGTTGATTTAATAATTTTTTTAAATTTTTCTTTAGGAGAGTCCTAAATTCCATCGCTATACCAAATTTCAAGTTTGTATTTGATCTAGAAGTTTTGCAACCCCCAAATGGAATATGGGGGTTGATTTAATAATTTTTTTAAATTTTTCTTTAGGAGAGTCCTAAATTCCATCGCTATACTAAATTTCAAGTTTGTATGTCATCTAGAACTTTTACAACCCCCAAATGGAATATGGGGGTTGATTTCATAATTTTTTTTAAAATTTTTATTTAGGAGAGTCCTAAATTCCATCGCTATACCAAATTTCAAGTTTGTATGTCATCTAGAAGTTTTACAACCCCCAAATGGAATATGGGGGTTGATTTAATAATTTTTTTAAATTTTTCTTTAGGAGAGTCCTAAATTCCATCGCTATACCAAATTTCAAGTTTGTATGTGATCTAGAAGTTTTACAACCCCCAAATGGAATATGGGGGTTGATTTAATAATTTTTTTAAATTTTTCTTTAGGAGAGTCCTAAATTCCATCGCTATACCAAATTTCAAGTTTGTATTTGATCTAGAAGTTTTGCAACCCCCAAATGGAATATGGGGGTTGATTTAATAATTTTTTTAAATTTTTCTTTAGGAGAGTCCTAAATTCCATCGCTATACTAAATTTCAAGTTTGTATGTCATCTAAGAACTTTTACAACCCCCAAATGGAATATGGGGGTTGATTTAATAATTTTTTTAAAATTTTTATTTAGGAGAGTCCTAAATTCCATCGCTATACCAAATTTCAAGTTTGTATGTCATCTAGAAGTTTTACAAACCCCAAATGGAATATGGGGGTTGATTTAATAATTTTTTAAATTTTTCTTTAGGAGAGTCCTAAATTCCATCGCTATACCAAATTTCAAGTTTGTATGTGATCTAGAAGTTTTACAACCCCCAAATGGAATATGGGGGTTGATTTAATAATTTTTTTTAAATTTTTCTTTAGGAGAGTCCTAAATTCCATCGCTATACCAAATTTCAAGTTTGTATGTCATCTAGAAGTTTTACAACCCCCAAATGGAATATGGGGGTTGATTTAATAATTTTTTAAATTTTTCTTTAGGAGAGTCCTAAATTCCATCGCTATACCAAATTTCAAGTTTGTATGTGATCTAGAAGTTTTACAACCCCCAAATGGAATATGGGGGTTGATTTAATAATTTTTTTTAAATTTTTCTTTAGGAGAGTCCTAAATTCCATCGCTATACCAAATTTCAAGTTTGTATGTCATCTAGAAGTTTTACAACCCTAAAAGGGGATGCGGGGTTGACATAATAACATTTTTTTTAATTTTGTTAATTTTTTTTAAAGTTTGTGTGTGATCTAGAAGTATTACAACCCTCAAATAAAGTGCGGGGGTTGACTTAATAAAATTTTTTATGTTTTTCTTTACGATAGTCTTAAACCCTATCACTATACCAAATTTCAAGTTTGTATGTCATCTAGAAGTTTTGCAACCCCCAAATGGAATATGGGGGTTGATTTAATAATTTTTTTAAATTTTTCTTTAGGAGAGTCCTAAATTCCATCGCTATACTAAATTTCAAGTTTGTATGTCATCTAGAACTTTTACAACCCCCAAATGGAAGATGGGGGTTGATTTAATAATTTTTTTAAAATTTTTATTTAGGAGAGTCCTAAATTCCATCGCTATACCAAATTTCAAGTTTGTATGTAATCTAGAAGTTTTGCAACCCCAGAACGGGGTGCAGGGGTTGACATCATAACATTTTTTTTATATTTTTCTGTATAATAATCTTAAATCCTATAATTACACCAAATTTCAAGTTTCTAAGTCATCTAGAAGTTTTACAACTCCTAACAGGGGGTGCGAGGGTTGACATAAATATATTTTTTTATTTTCCTACTTACAAGAATCCCAATTCCTATAATTGTGCCAAATCTCAAGTTTGTATGTCATCTAACAAATTAGAAGTTGTAAAAGTTATTTAATTTCAATATTTTAATGCATAAGAAGTCCCGTTTGAAATGATGTCACTGTCTGCCTCACAAACATATGAGTTTTAAAAATTTTAAAATATAAATTGGGATAAGATTAAACAGCCAGATTTATTACTAGCTAACAGCATCAGTGATTGATTAAATACTGAATGATAATATAATAATGGTTACGTTTGTTTCACTTAAATCAATAGAGCTTTGAATTAAATCTTACGATTTTATTAAAATTATCGCCCATTTGTAGGAGCAATTAAAACCGGTTTAAACGAAATTTACATGACGCATAAATGAAACGTATTAAAAGTGTTTCTTAAATAGCTTTAACAAAATATAATATGTACGAATTTTTGTCACCTTAAATGACGCAATCTTTACTAAGAAATACAATGCATAAAGTGAAGTCCCGTTGAAATGACGTCACTGTCTAGCCACAAAGGAATCAGTGTTACCAACACAATTCTTGTTAAATATGCGGACGCAGGGTAAACCTATGCCATAAATTTGTATACAAATGTATACAAATCCCGCGCTATTAGCGCTGCGTGTGGCAAACGCTCGAACTACGATTTTATACACGAATCAGGAATGGGTGTCAAACTGCGCACAGCTAATTTTTACATTTTCGCCATCTAGACACTTTAAGCTTCATATGGTGCAATTTTGAGGCACTAGTCACCCAGCGTCCGTATATCCGGACGCCGAGTGACTTCGGACGCTGCTTGAACCTAAGATTTTACATGGGGGGACGCATAGTGGTGCCCTATAGATATATATATATATATACATGCAGAAAGCACTGATACGCCTCCGAATATATGTCTGTTCATAGCGATCGCCTCCGATTTTGGAGGCGAAGTGGAAAAAACGGAGGCGAAAACGAATCCCCGTGTATATGTAGTTTAAAATGTTGGAAATCATTTATTATGCCGTTTCCCAAATTTTAGGTCGGAGTCGAAAAATACCTATTCACCCAGTCATAGATACATTTTAGTACATCGTGTTATACTCTAGGCGGCGCCTTCGCTGTATACGAGATACGTCTTAACTTAAGTTACAGCATTATACACCTCCCTACATTTAACATGCATTTTTTATTCATATTAGCGGCAACACAGCGTAGAGGCGAAACCTACCTATGTGCATCTTCAAGAAGTTGTTCTATTGTATACACTTGACCATGTGCTTTCAAATTTATTAAAAAATAGATTTTTCATAAGATCAACAAATTAAAATGAAACTAAAATTTTGTTACTAAAAGCTTTACAATTGGTTACTTGCATTATGTATGATTTGGGTAATTTATGTAAATATTAAAACATAGTTTTACACATAAATTTATAATCACATTTCAAAAACACCTGTTTAAATTTCTGAGGAATGTAGACCGACCAAAAGCTTGTTTCAAAAATTAGCAAAATTCTTAATTATTATGAAATGACCCCGTTTATTCGTATATCCATTATCGGTATACATTATTAAAATCTAATTAGATGTCTAATAAATACACAAATTCTCTGAAATTATTTCAATTGACTGCCTATTTACGTATTTACTTATAAAAAAATTATATGATATTATTTTTTATTTCTTCCTTGGCAGTTTAAACGTATTTTAAAAATAATCAAAATACTTTTGCAATGCAAATGCCCTCGCGCATCCTGCTCGTTTGTTTATTATAGTATAGGAATGAATTTAGGAAATCATTTTAAATACCTCATTGTCAGAAAAGTTTTGTTCGTTATGAAATAAAGTTTAATATTTATGTCTATTAAAATTGTAAGCGTAATTAGGCTATATTAGACGTTTTCTTCTGCATTTTATGATTAAATCCAAACAATCATAAACATTTTAGCACGATTTGAGAATGCTTTGTCACAAATTGTTTGTTTTAGCAACAGTTTGTAAAGTGATACTGTCAAAACCAGAGAGGCGCAGTATTTTACGATGACTTCATAATTTTAAGAAGAACAATACAAACTCAGCAAGTTTGTTACTGACCATCGCCGAATCAACGATTGTTGTATCCAATAAAATGCTATTATGTGAATAATTTAACTTTCTACGTCTTTTTAATTATTTTTATTATTTATAATTATCATAATTATATTATTTTCTAACGATGAAAATTGCCATTGTTGGGGGCATACTGTCTTAATAAAACGCTGTTACATAAACCATTATCACTTCCAAAGATTAAGAATGAATGTTTTTACTGACAAACCTTTAATTTGTAAATAACCCACATTATATGTAAGCAAGAATAACAAAATTTCGTTGTGAAAAAATTAAGCTATTATAGAAATTTAATGGTATCTTTCAATTAAAACTACAATGAATAAATAAAGTAACACAATATTTACTATTTAAGATGTTATTAATTATTTGGTTTCACTCAATCCATCTACTTACATACATACATATGGTATACGCATCATTCCTTATGGACTCTTATGAGAAGACAACGTCATTGGAGGCATACACAACTGATAACTACATACAATATATACTAATAGGAGTTGACAGAGTACGATAAGTATTTATTTAAGTATACATGTCTCCGAGCATTTAACTTGCGTTTTTTGTTCATATTAATCAATTAATCATATTAGCAGAAACAATGTATGAAGGCTGATCATACTAAAACGTTTCTTTAATAATTTATTGTATAATATCCAGGCACAGATTTACCATATTCGAGGCCCCCATCGTATTGTCCATAATAACATTTTAATTGTGAGAAATGGTTTTAGGGAATAATTACATTTTTGACTAAAGATTTCATATTTATATTCGAAATTTAACATTTTTAATAAAAAGCAACTTGAGAAAAAAGTGAAATATTTATTATTAAAAACGTTAATAATTGGAATAACACGTTTTGCTCATTACATAAACATATAACCATCTTCTCCATTGTAATTTAGTAAATCTACTTTGGTACAATAACAACTCGAAAAAATTCTTGTATATCAGTTGCACTTGCAAGAGATTCAGATAATTTATAATCAGTGAAATTATAATAATATTGAAAATTATTTCACGAATGACTCTAGAGGTACTAAAACATTAATTATTATATATTAAAAATAACTAAAACAAAACCTAACTAAACTTATAAATAACAAAAAGGTCTGAGTCTGAGTAGAAAATTATGCTAAATAAATGTTGAAAGAAAGTATAAAATTTAATTTCAGGATTTTGTAGAATATCCTTTTTGTTTAATTACTTCTAACGTTTTTTTATATTTAAAACTAATTTAGGTTTTCTCCGGCTGTGATTTTATTCCATTCTTCATCCAACACTTCTTTTATAGCAGCTTAGAATGTTATGTAGTGTTATCGAATTCGTCTCTCCAATAACTCTCAAAGGTTCCCAATGGACTTTCGAGCTGGGGGATCTCTAGGGAATTCTAGGTAATGTCATTATTGACCTACTTTGTTTAAAAAAGGATCCACTAGTAACTGATAACTGAAGAATTAAAAAATCAACTTCATGAACATGAAACATGAATGGAACATGAGGAAACATGATGGTCAATGATGATCAGTTACATTTTCAGAAGGATGGGGCTCTAAAAGATGGTATCTCAATAACAAGATCAGTTTTTAAAATAATATACTTGAGTTGTCTGTAAGTAAATGACTGAACTGCCACAATTTGGCACCAGTCGGTATGTGAAACGTGTGAGACGTTTGTATGTGAAATAATTTAAATCATATTGAAAATGGGTTGTTAAAAGACTTATCTCTGTATCTCAGCAATCCATGGGCCGATTTCAATTATTTTGCTCCAAAGATTCCTTTTTCCTTCTCACTCTCGGCAATAGGTGTACAGTTTCTCGGGAATAAATTGCTATGAGTCGGAAATAATGAGCGATATTGGGAAATATGGGAAATAAACGGGAATACAAAGGAATAAGAGGCAATAAACAGAAATAAACGGGAATACGCAGGAATAAGCGACAATAAATAGAAAATACGCGGCAATAAATGGGGAATACGTGGCAATACTGAGAAATAAACTCGGCAATAGCAATAACACGCTGCATTCTTCTCGATTTCCATTACGCGTTTTATCTCAAACGCGTTTAAAAATCTAGGTGGTCTTCTGAAGAAGTGAGTATATGTTGTAGTGTGCGCGGAAAAATAATGACGGCAAGTAATTGTTTTTTGTTTGAACATTGAAAATCATTCACCGTTTCTAAGAATCGTGATATGGCACTTACCCTTAAAAGGCTAATTGAATAAAGGATTTCTTTATACTATACAGTGTGTAAATAAAGTATGGAATAAAATTCATATTTTCTGTATTACCACGTGAATTTTATTTTCTTTCCTGCGAATTTTATGGACATCAATTTTAATTTTTTAGTTTGCTACTGTATTACGGCCGATGATTTTAAATGGAACCCCCTTATTTTCTTGCTAGAAATGAAAAGTATATATTTTTTTGAGTTCAGCAATACCCCATATGTGGTATTTAAAATTAGTATTTTTTGAAATTTGGAGGACCAAACGTGATAACTTTCACGAAAATAATAATTAATCTTTCAACTCTTATTATTATTTTCGTGTCAAAGTTTATGAAAAACAATTAGCAAATCGGTCTTGTAGAACTCGTATAGGAGAACTATGGCGGCATGCAAGGGTTTGTCTATACATCAGAACAATACGAATATTAAACACTCAATGATGGCTATGGCTAGACTGTAAGAACTGCAGTCGATTTAAAACACAAGGCTGTTTTTTGTTCCAGTTCGTTTGAGAGTTCTACTGGGCCGATTTACGTGATTCTTATTTTACAGTAAAGCTTCCACTGTGTGCATTAGTATTTTTTATATTTTTTAATTTTTAAATCCAAAAATTAAAAAAATTATTTCGAGAAAAGCCATCCACTTGCAGCGCCCTCTTGTTAGTCCCCAGCGTGTAAACCTTTGGAATTGCGCTTAATAGACAAACCATTTCTATCACTAGCATCTAGGTGTTGAAGTCGCCTATATGCGCTGTAGCTGTTTCTAGCAGTTGTAATTTTATATTTTAGTGGTTATAATAGTAAACAAAAATCAATTCAAAATAGATAAAATAGTACTAAGATTACCACATGAATGATAAGAGAATAAGAATAATTATTTTCTGAAATTGTGAAGTTATAGAAAATTTAAAACGACAATATTTAATTTTTAGGTAGATCACTACGAACATAACTATAAAAACTGCAATAAACGTATGTATAAAATAGTATTTGCAACAAAATGCTATAAACATCTACTTGTTTATTAATAATTCTTGTAACTAAACAATTTTGGTTTGAAGTAACAGTTTCAACTTGCATAAAAATGTACAGTAACGAAATATTTGACTGCCAATTTCAAACACATATTTTTCATCAGTCATGTTTTTGAAATACTAATAAACGTGTTCAAGAAATTTGTTAAACAAGATCTCTAGATTCTCATAATTTCTGTATTTAAACGCGGGCAGTATTTAAAAGTGCTACAATAAATTAATTACAAATGCTAGGAATAGCTAGGGCATGTCGGTGGCTGCAGCCCTTGCAGTCTAGTCTTTCATCATCCATCATCGAGTGTTTAATATTCGAATTGATCTGATGTATAGACAAACCCTTGCATGCCGCCATAGCTCTCCTTTACGAGTTTTCCAAGACCGCTTTGATATTCTATTTTCTTTAGATTTTTATACCATGAATTTAAAATACTTTATACCTATTTAAAACACAAGGCTTATTTTTGTTACGCTTCGTTTGAGAGTTCTACTGGGCCGATCTGCGCAATTCCAAGTTAAAAGTTTTATGATGTAGATTTGCTAGGTATTTTTAGTTTTGCGAGTTTTTAATTATTTATATTTTTAAAAGAGTTACATATTTGTAACCGATGCATTTCTATACGCTCGAGACTGATTGTTCACTTACACCGAAATCAAGCGAATCTCTTGAAGTAATTTCAGTTTCATCAGAATCAGAATTTTTTGAATCAGAAAAATCAGACTTAGAGGAAGGAAACATGCAAGAAAAAAAATGAAAGATAAAGCTGAAATTAGAAAAATATTATGTAATGTTTTACGACATCCGATGGTACATTGGACGAATTTTGGATATTGATAAAGAAAAATTCTTGAAAGAAGATTTGGAAAACTTCATACAGCCCAAGGAAAACGACATTCAGAAAGTAGATTCGGAATTTATATTTTATAGTCCTGTAAATTTTACTGGAGTTCTGGAATTCTTTTTGAATTTTATTTACTGCCGTGCATTGGGATTCTCACTCTTCAAATAAATTTTTGTTATTTATCTCAATGTGTCTTTTTTTGTATTTCTTAGAGTCGATCTATCTGACATATATGTTCTTCGTTTCACGTATTCGGTTCGCACTTACTTTAACAGCACTTAAAAATGTGATGTACATATATTATGATTGAATAAAAAACTACTTTTTTACAGATCATTTTTTATTTGTGAGGAATTTTGTTTACATTTTTCTTAGTGGAGCTACGACCTTTTGTAAAATTATCAAAAAACCAATAATAAACACCTTTCATTCAAATACACCCACTGCTAAAATCATGCATGGAATACGTAAATAAACACGGCAATAGGAGAATTAATGCAGCAATACAGAAATAAATACGGCAATACGGAAATAAATACGGCAATACGGAAATCGAGACGGGAATACAGCAATACAGACAAGAATAAAGGAATAAAAACGGTAATACGGGAATAACAAGTGAGAATACGGGAATAAAGACAGTTATTGCCGTAAAGCGGCAATAGGTGTACATAATTTCTGGGAGTGAGAGACCCCTCGCCTTTTTCATTCCCTTTAAGATGATCTGTCACAATGGGGGGGGGGTCAAAAAGTTGGTGGAGTGGGGATAAGGGTGTGAGATGCAAAATTTTGACAATTCTTTATTTAAATGTCCCCATCGAAAAATAAATTGACGTGTTTTTGCTGAAATCGATATTTTGTTTAATTTAGGAGATTGTCACGTGGGGTTTTCGTGACTGGAGGACGTAGTCAGAGGTAGAGATAAATTAAACACAAGTTGTAAAAAACAACTATATACTAAAGACAATAAAGACGGTACAAAAGGTTAACACACATGTTGACATATTGATACATATTGTGAGGACGTATATGTCCTCCAAAACAAGTACAATCAAGGGGAGGTCGGAACCAACCCTGTTCTAGCACTAAATCTACTAACTAAGCGTAGGAGCTAGACTCCTAGTAATTTATAAAGCTAGGGATTTTTTTTGTTTGTCGGATGGTAACAACTTTTACTAAATCTACAAAAGTCAAACAGAGATATGACAATTTAAATTCAAATGTTTTGTTGTTACCAACATGAAAACAAAAAAAGTCCGTATAGCACTCATGTCATCTAAAGAACAAGTTAATTTTATTTAAGAAATTTCTGCAGAATTCGGCACAAAAGAATTCGCGGATCACGCGCCCAGAAACTACGTTGCAAATACTCGTTATTTGTTGTGTTGCAACACACTCGTACGCAAACATTGACTATTACAAACAAATTACTATGAATAAAACGCCGGACCCGATTGCAAAGTATACGATACAACGAGCGGGCGCTATAGACTATAACGCTCGTTTATAATGCCCTGGTTGTTATACAGTTGTTTATATAGTTCGTATCACAGGTATAAACAAAGAATAATATGTAAGTGAAACATAAAAGATTTTTATTTTCAAAACAACTCGACATTGGAAATTTACCCGACTTACTCTAGAAATCTCATAAGGTGTATTTGAGGATAGCCCTAATTAGGAAAGCCCGATCAAGTTCCTATGAGTACTCGATTACGTCAGCCCCAATTTATTTCAAGGATAAGTTACTTAGGGAAGCTTGATTAAGACCTCATGAAGACCCGATCGGGATAGCTACAGTTTTTTTCTGGATTAAACTACATAGGGGAACCACTTAAGATCGTTGTGAATTTCAAAAGGGGCAATCTGAGCTAATTTTACAATTAAATAACTTAAGAAAGCCCGATGAGGCCCCCACGAAGGCCCCAAAGAGACAACCTCAGTCCTCGTAAGGTCCGGATAAGATGTCCTAATACGGTTCTTATAAAAGGAAATTGCGTTACTTGGTTTCACAATGTTCTAACAACAAATACGACTGTTTTATTATAACAAAGGTTAAATAATTTGCACTGTCTCCGATATGAGTTACATTTTGTCCTATCTCAATTCCAAAAATACTGCAAAACACGAACGAATTCAATTTTTCATATATAATTTAACAAGTGGTCTAATTTTTTCCGATAAAATTTGTCATTTCAGAAATGAGTATCTTTTGCAACTAAAACTACACTACACTAAACTAAGACTACGAGACGACTGTAATTTTATAAAAGCAAAGCTACAAATGTCTTAAATGACAAATTTTGCAAAAAAAAAATTAGATCACTATTTGAATTCGGCTTGACAATCCATCGAGCAAATTTGACATTTCATTTTGACATACATTTTTTCACTGAGAAAAAACCACTACTGGTTTTTTCACTATAAACTAATTTCATTTGTCCTAATTTAAAAAATTCTGTAATTAAATTTTCGAGTTGGATTGTCAAAATAATCTTGACTATGGCGCAAATGTTTCCTCTATCATTCTAATATTTTCATTAATAATATAACAAGTGGTCTAATTTTTTCCGACAAAAGTCATTTCAGATATGAGTAGCTTTCGCAACGAAAACTACACGAGTCGACGCAGGAGACGAGTGTAATTTTCCAAAAGCAAAAGCTACGAATGTCTTAAACGATAAATTTTGCAAGAAAAAATTAGACCACGAGTTGAATTCGGCTTGACAATCCATCGAGCAAATTTTTATTTAGCGTGTGTAGTTAATATTAATTTAATTAAATTTGACATAAATTTTTTCACTAAGAAAAAACCACTAGTGGTTTTTTCACTATAAAACTAATTTCATTGGTCCCAATTTGAAAAATTCTGTAATTTGATTGGTTAAAAATTTTCGAGTTGGATTGTCAAGGTATAATTGATTTCTGATCGTTGCGATATTTCCAAAGCATAGCTATGTTTTGCAGAAACGGAAGTTCTATTTTCTTTACTCTTCTACAAATGTAATCCATTCAACATTCTAATATTTTCAAGGTATAATTGATTTCTGATCGTTCCAATGTTTCCAAGGCTTAGCTATTTTTGCAGTAACCAAAGGTATCATTCGATTCATATATATTTCTTTTCTTTATAACACTCCCGAATATTTTTACTGTAAAATAATTAGGGGAGATAGTATTAGGGTTTGAAATAAAATGCACATAAAACTGTATCGTGCGTGAAGCGATTTTACACCTTGTATGCTGCACTTGCTTAATTAAATATTTTAAATTAATGGAAAATTAGTCCTTTATGCTTAAAGTAGTCATTTTTGAAGAATAAATAAATGTACTTCCCTAACTGAATAAATAAAAAGTTAACTTCTAACAAAAACTTAAGCTTTTTAAATTAAATTAATTAAATTAAGTCTTTTAACCAATTCATTTAACTCTAAATACATGAAAGTACGTGATAAAATGATATAATATTACACGCCAACGATACAAATATAATCAACCGTCCTTCTAAAATATGGCATATCTCTATTAAATTAAATATTATCATTAGTAAGCAGACGACTTATAGACAACAATGCAAATAATACTATTTATATCAGAGGTACTCAGCGAAGCTGTTAAACAACAAGGACAGAAGAACCGTGCGTGTTTTAGTAATATGGTTATAATATCTAAGAGATACAAATAATACATTTTCGACTCCGAAATAATAGCAACGCCGCTGGAGGCGAACGCAACTGGTTGTCATATATAAAATATACAAATAGGAGTTAAAAGCGCATGTTAAAGATTCAGAGGCGAAATGGTACGGTAATTTGTTCACTCTAAGTATAAAGAATTTACAAAAAAAAAATTCCCCTCTCGACGTGCTCATCATCAACAAAGCTGTATAAAGCAATGGCAATAACTAGTTTGTCCGTATCTGTATATTTAAGGCCGGAGTCGCGGGCGCCTTATAGGCTGTCGGAGTTGAAAAAGATAGATAAGCACGTATATATATATATATATATATATATATATATATATATATATATATATATATATATATATATATATATATATATATATATATTGCTGTGGATAATCTTTGTTAAATACTAACACTTTTGAAATATTTTTATCAACTTTTCCAGTTAAAAATAATTTTAAGTTATTTAATGGTGTGTCATTGATTTTGAAATCAATGTGTATACTTTTTAATAAGGTTAAATAATACATGTTTCTTTATTTATTATCAAACAGTTTACTCACCGATTACTTAAGTGTACGTAACATCCAGTTGTTCGCAAGTTTTTGTTACGATGTAATTCAATTATGTATACTTTCAAATGAGTATATCGACGGGTTATGTGATTCTTTAAGGTTTAGTTAATGTAAATAGATCGTTATTATTGCGTAAAAGTATTGTGTAATTAATGTGTAATAGATGTGTCACTTTTATAAGAATATTAATCTGCTATTATGTATCATATGAGTGTACAGTTTGTATTAGTTCGTAAGGTGACGTCAAATTGTGTAACATAATTATGTAAATAGTCAATAGTATATAAGCTTAGAAAATAATAATTTTAGGACACTTACTGATAGAAAGCGACGGTGTAAAGTCGTGTAAGATAAAAGACACTTACTGTTAAACGACGAAAGAGAAAAGATATTATAGTAATTCAAGCGACAAAGTAAAGTCGTGGCTGATAATATTGTAAAAATTTAAATAGTCTAGAATTAAATAGACAAGTTAAGTTAGTTGGTGATTTGAATACGGCGAAGGTGTAAAAAGTATAAATTGTAAAAGTGTATATGATTATAAAGAACCACTTTTAAGATAAATTACTTGCTAAAGTTAAACAAGATAATAAATCAACGTTAAAAGCATAAACTGGGTTTTATGTTATTAAACACAAAAAAAACAACTATAAGTATTTTACGAAAAAGGGAAATTGTACCCGCAATTAATAAACAAAAGTGAGTTACCAAAATCAAGTTTTGGAGGATATTATATGGGAGATCCGTGCAAAAGGAAAAAAGTCAACCGGAACTGGAGACCAGCCCTGGATCAACATAAAGTGATCTACTCTGGCAATGGTTTGGGAAAGAGGACATCTATAGTTAAAGGAAAGAAGAAATATTATAAAAAGGTAGGAAGTTATTTCCTTTTTGTATTGGCATTTGCTGAAGAAAAGACTATCGTTTGTAAAAGTGTAGTAAAGTGATTTGAACAATTTAGTAATAGTTAAAAATTAATTAAGATTTCAATTTTAAAAGTGTTTTTAAATTTCAATTTGTATATTTTTTTTAATACCACAAGAATCCACATTCACCCTGAGATGAGTCTTTATTAAATTTAATTCTGTTATGTTAAGTTATTTAACTGGCGCCCAATTCTCTTACGTAAACTTGAGTTAGTCAAGAACTAACGCTACACTAATTTTTATATAACCATTGCATTATTAAATCTATTAAAAGGTATTTTCAAATCATATTAGATATTATAAAGAGGGAAGTTGAAAAGCATTTCCAAAGTTCACAGTCATTTAAAAAATCAATTTAATTATTAAGTAATTATCTACGATCGAACGGCAATTATTCACAGTTTCAAAATACATAAAAAAATATTTTAAAAACATTTTATTATTTTTTTGGTTACACGATGTAGACTGTGTAACCACGCGAAGCAGAAGGAAGTTAGAAGTGACCTGAAGATGGCAAGTGTGATCTTGCCGAAACGTCGTCAACCATTGTCTGGTTCCTCTAGGAGCCGAATAGTGAATACGCGGAGTGAAACCCGGAAAAGTGGTAAAGTATCATATAATATCCGCGAAACTTAAAATGTAACATATATATATATATATATTATATATATATATATATATATATATATATATATATATATATATATATATATATATATATATATATATATATATATATATATATATATATATATATATTATTAACATGAGAAAATAGCATTGAGCCTCTTTTGTTCTAAAATACATAAGTTTTATGCAAATAATTGTTTTTTAATACATACATACATACATACATAATCTTTAACCTTTCGGTGTCGGTAATTTGTTTTTAAATCATTTATTTTAACATGATTATTTTTGTTTACAAGAATACAATTAAAAGTTTCGAAGACACGTCATGTATATGTGTTTTGAAAAAATAAATGCTATAGCCAAATCTTTTGACCTCCTGATCAGTTTACTGTTATGTTTCTAGCACAAATGAACAGTTTCTAAGATATGTATATTTTAATGCCACGGTAACAGTTCAGTCAAATTAGTAAAAATAAAGGGGAATTGAGGTAGATCCTTGGATTTTTGATAGCCCTTCTTTGTGATATGTTAAATAACCCCTTAAAAGTTACTACTCAAAAGTGGTGAACCAGAGAAGCTGATGAGGGTAAGCCATGCCCCCAGATGATTTTTACTGTTTTTTCAGAAACTATTAGGTTTATCAAAATGGAGCCAGTTAGGTAAAATAGGATTTTATTTAACTTTCATACCAAAAAGCTAAGAAAACTTTGTGCATGTTGTCTTGTTTCTGTGTAATCGAAAAACGATCATATGTCACATAGACAAATAATTTGTATCGGTACATATTATACGAGAAGATTCGAGCATAACTTTGTGTGATTTGATGCTCATCATGAAATAGCTATGGAAATCTCGTCGAGCATCGAACGCTATCCTGGTTCAGTCTTCTTCTATCTCAGCATCTCCAGCAAAATCTACGAGGCGATATTATCATTATTATTGGGGCTAGTCATATGGTAATTCTCGTATTTGCAAGATACATTTTAGGGGTATACCCTGTACTAATCAATCTTTTTAGTGAACCTAAAACGTACAGGGTACTTCAGGGTTTTTGGATCTCTCTTACTTCGTTCTTTATATTGATATTCGTATCGAGTAATTTTTTTCTTGAATGGTTTTTGTTTTGGAATTCTAAGTTCACGACTTAATTCCACGCCTGCTTTAAAATGTAGCTAGATATTTAACATTAAATGGGACTACACCCATTTTACATGTAGCATATCTCGAGCAGACGATGCCAATTACTGAAGGTCAATGCCTTTGATCAAACTAGGCCATTAAGCACAACATATCTATGTTCAAAAATAAAATGTTACAAAGCTATAGACCTTCAAAATAAAAAAGTCAAAAATGCAATTTGGATAAAATTTTGTGTTCAAGGACAGTTGTTATTAGAACATACATTAGTGTTATTTTGTGCTTGTGGTAGCTGTAGCGTACCGCTACCGCTAGATACGGAATATGTTTAATGAATACACCATTGAATGCAAAATTTAATTCTTCACAAAACAGGTATACTTGACCCAAGTCGAATAGTGACAAGCCAAATAATGCTCTATAAAATGCAAAAAGAAAATAAAGGTAAAACGTCATGCAGTATGACGTACAAACAAGTAAGAAAGATTTCAAAACAAGGTGAAATGCCCTATACATTTGGGTTTCTATAAAATAATTGTCCAGTACAGGGTATTCTCCTAAAGATATTCTTTTTACTGCAAAATTATCATAATACTACAACCAACAATAACAACAACATCGCTTCATGAATTTTGCAGAAGTGATGCTAAGGTTGCACTGCGAACTCAACATTTTTGTTCTTAGCTAAGTACTTGATGACGAATACAAGATCGCAATAAGTTATGTTCTAAAGTTGCTCCGTCAAATGTATTGGTAGAAATTGTTGGTCTACATACAGGGTGTTTTACTCAACTTTCGTATAAATTGCATGTGTGATAGTATTCATCAATAGGAACAAAAAACTCTTTTTGTTTTTACGCAAATCGACAAAAATTTGTTAAAAATGTCAACTTTTGGGAACTGCTGGAAATTATAGTCAAAACAAACTGCGACATCACCTAGCAGCAGCTGCGTCAATGTATCAGATAGGCACATCCAGCTCCAAGTGTGATTCTTAGACCAGTGACCTGCTACCCACTTTTCAAAAACCATTCTTTTTTCGGTTATTATGAAAGATAGACACTAATTATTTTCAGCTTTTTTGTTGCATTTTATGTGTACTACCACCTATTCAGAGGATACGAATCTTAGTGAAACATCCTGTATGATATATATTCATGCTAAAATTAAATAAGCTTTTTTTTATCTAACCCACTTAACAACCAGTCCATAAACCTAACAGTTTTTGAAAATAAAACGACAAAATCCATCTGGGGGCTTGGTTTATTATTGATATTTTACAAAGTTCAGGATATTATCTACTCGTAAACATGAACAAATCAAGCATAAAGTCATTTTCAAGTTTAGCTGACCAAAATACACCACATTTGATTAGTTTAACCTAGATTAAAAAAATAGCAGTTTCTATTTTTACTGTGCGTTTGTACAGTTACAAGAAAATTATGGAATGTTTGATCCCTACTTTCTGTTTAATGAATTTGAAGGTACAAAACAGTATACACTATATGGTGGTTAAGTGCCTTTAACAGAAACGTCGAAAGGTAACGAAGAAGAGAAGAAGTTTTTTCAAACCTTGCTCAATTCCGTTATATTGCACTTGTACTAAGTTAAAGATCAATTTTTATTGTATTCTGAAATAGCTATTTGTGAATTGGAATATGTATTATATTCTTAGTGACGAATTGTACACCAGAGATTTTCTGATTACATTTGAAATATATGTAGTTCTAAATATATCAGGCGCAAATCATATTAGTCCACCCTGTTTCATTTTTGTTAAAGAACGTCCCACAGAATTTATTCTGTTTATCTTTTGTTCTATGAGGTGGCCGTTTCTTGTTGCTATAGTGAAGTGCTGCTACTGCATCTACCCCATACCAATGTTCATGAAATTCAATTGGGCGTTGCAACATACACTGCCCATCCGAACCTTTTGAGTGCCTTGTTTCCATTAAAAGTTGCATTAAGTAATCTTACAAATTACAGACGAGAAAGTTTTCCTTCAGTGTTTTAGTAAAAAAGTCACAAATGATGCTCAACTTAGTTCTCCCATTTTAATTTTTGATAAAGAACACCTCACGATTTTTACCCTGAATGGTCTACGACGTTGTTATTTATTGGTGGTATATAGTACATATCGTCACCGTTAATGCATATGAACTTAATTCTTTGAAATGTTGTAACTAGCAATGTTGCTAGTTGCGATTTCAAAGAATTCATCATGCCATCTCTAACAAAGTTTTTATAAGCATTTAAACCGCGTTTCTGGAAAATTGCTAGAAAATAGTTCCGCTAGTATGCATTAACGTCGACGATATGTATGAATGAGTACTGTGATCCAGTGGTAAATATGTATGTGTGCGTGTAGTATCCAATGCAACGAATATAAACAAGGAGTCATAAATAATTCAGAAACCAAATAGTTCAAGCATTCATTTTCTCATCTGAACAGTAAAAGAATAAAGCATTCATTAACCACAAACGGTCTTTCAAACAAACAAACACAGAAGATATTACATGTGGTGACCGCCGACTTTAATTGAACACGCAACAATCTGTCAAGAAACTTACTCTTGCAAGCATACCATTCAAGATACCAGGATTCTATTTATGAAGCAGATGCCGAGAAATCAATTAGCATAATTCCAGTAGAGGATCAATACTCTCTCAGCACCACCACTACCAGTACATGGAGCAGTTCCATCGCTGAAGTCATAATCTATCTGAAGTCACGGTTGTATAAAGCTTTTTCTGTTCTAAATTTTTCTGCCATAAAAGCAGACTATCTACAGTATTTAAAGAAAGTATTTCAAAGCCTATATCATTACGGTTTAATATCAAATTAAAAAAAAACAATCTTTGAAGCCAAAGAACTAACTTGTCTCGACCACACAGTGAACAGTGATGGAGTTACGCCGCACATTTCAAAAGGAGAAGCTATTCATAACTTTCCAATCCTCAGAATGCAACAAGAATTATGCCATTTCGTTGGCATAGATTGTCGATTTAAACCTGAGCTAAACCTATTTATTCCAGAAAAAGTTTCAGAACCCTACAAGAAACCCACACAACAGTGTGTCGCAAAACATATAATTACAAATCGGTTGTTGTGAACTTCAATAAACGGTTGTACCAAGCATTCGTTACTTCGTGTGATCGGGAACACAGGGAATACATAGCAGATAAGCTCGGATGCAGCCCATTACAAATCCTTCTTATCTTTTTTTGTGCCGTTTATGTATAGAACGTTCGCAATTACTTTTTGTTACCTGTTAGACATATTTGTGTACATACATTTACTATTTTCCTTTTGTTGCATATACGATTATGATCCAACCAACAATCTACAAGTCCAACAGAATCCTCATACGTTCCTCTTAGGTTAAGTTTTGTAGTTTTTAGTTATTTACATTTTGCAACGAGTCCTAAAATTAAGAATCTGCTGTCTTAATTTTAACCGTTTTCAATTATCTCATTCGATTCTCACGTTATTCTTATTAGCTCATTTCTATAGGTTAAGTTTTTATCATTGTAACGAACATTAACATTAAGAGCCCTGTACCAACTTTAATCAATTGTAAAACCAGCCAAAGGAAAAAAACGCCGTTTTTTACGTATCTATCAAGTTGCTTTATAATCACAACCGCATCTTATGCGTACATTCACTAGTTCTTCATTCTTCATTCCAATCCTGTCCTCAAGCAAACTGATGGAGACTTTTTCTGCTGGAAAAATTCTAAAAAACAAGGGAGCAATAAATGTGATGATCACCGTTGCCTTGGATACTTTGTAGTATCCAAGGAAACGAATGTAAACGAGGGATTAGAAAATAATTCAGAAACCAAATAGTTCAAGCATTCATTCTCTCATCTTAACAGTAAAAGAATAAAGCTTTAATTAACCACAAACAATCCTTCAAACAAACATACAAAGAAGATATTACAGTACTTTAATACTAAAAAATTTAATCAAGTTCTTGAAATTTATCGTTTGATTACTACGGAAAATGACATATGTACTTTTCCACCTTATTTGGAAACCATCCACTTTCCGCAGAAATTATCTTTTCCGTATTATGTTGCGTTGTCTCACTTGTTCGAAAATCCTGTTAACCTTACTCTAATCATTTATATAAAAAATGAATTCAGTTATAAAGTCCTACTTAAAGATACCATTGATATGAACACATGGATTGTAGGCATTAATATATGCTTTCAATCATACAAATATAACTTTATAAATTTATATCACTCTCCAAACTCTAGTGATGCTCAATTTCCAATGAAACTTGAAAATTTGTTTGATGTATATGCTAGTAGATCAGAGACCTTACTAATTATCGGAGACTTTAATATTGACCTATTAAAGGATTCATATTATGAAAATAGGCTGAGAACTTTAATTAAAAATAATGGACTACATCAGATTATCGACCAACCTACAAGAATCACTAAGGACAGTGCTACACTCATAGATCTTCTTGTATCTAATGAAAAAACCATTGATGCCCAGGTACATCATGTTCCAAAAATAACCGATCACTCAATAATAACTGTAAATGCAAAAGTAAAAGAAAAATATGAAGAATATACAATACAACACAGAGACATGAGCAACTTCAATGAAATGCAATTTCAATTAGATCTAATGGATCAACCATGGAATCCGGACTGTACAAACACCAATCAACTAGCAGAAACATTAGTTAAAACTAGTGATGGGAACTTGGGTGTCGAGTGTCGTGATACTGTTCGTGGTCGTGACACTTGAAGTGTCGCGACACTTCGTGTCGAACAGTATCTCTCTTATTAGAGTGTAATTCGAAGTTGCTTGATCATTCTTACAAAGAAATTAAAGGCAGATTTGTTGAACTGGCCAACAATCATTGAATAAGACGTACATATAAAACTATTTTGTTGTAGATTTTTTAGTTAAAATTATAAATTCATGAATTATTTGCAAAACATTAATTTAAAAGCCGAAACCTGAAAAGTTGACGCAACGCCTCCGTGGTTCGATGGCAAACCGTGGCTTGCTAAACTATACGGGCTGGTGGAATGCACGATCGAACCCCGTTACAAGCATAACTTTTTTTTAAATTTTATTTGTTATTATTCTTTTATTCGAAAAACGTACAAGAAATAATACATTACAAATAAAAAATTAATAAGACATTGTCTTATTAATTGGGTATCTTTATTTTTTATTTGTAATGTATTATTTCTTGTACGTTTTTCGAATAAAAGAATAATAACAAATTATTTAAATTGTTTTGCAACTATTAATCTCACCGACTTTTATTCGAGAACGAACTATTTGGCATATTTCAGATTTCCCATACTAATTTTCTATAGCAAATGTTAGAACGAATGCGGTGTATAAATAATTTAATGTCTTTTAATGTACTTAATGCATAAATATATAACCATAACAGAATTTACTCATAAACCTAATTGTTTTTTAATCCCTAGTTTATGATTTACGTATTAGCTATGAATCTTGACTGCTCGTTTCAATTATATTATATGAACTAGCGCATGCATGATGTGTAAATGCGAAGTATCGTTAAAGAGTCGTGAAGGAGTCGACACTTCACACGGCTAATGGTTTCGATTCGCAAGTGTCGTGATACGCGGGTGGTATCGCGAACCCAACACTAGTTAAAACCATAATGGACATACTAAACAGGCATGCTCCAACTGTTAAAAAACCATTAAATATCAATGGAGTTGTAAGCGTTGGTAGACCCCAGAAATAGCCTTGGAAATTGAAGAAAGGGACAGATTATATAAAAGAGCAATCTTTACACAAGAAGAAAGTGATATGAATAGGTATAGACAACAAAGAAATGGAATTGTTAGTTTGATCAGAAACCACAAGAGAAATTATTATCAAGAAAAAATAGATGATATGAAAAATAACTCAACAGAAATGTGTAAAACAGTTAAAGAATTAATTAAAGGAGGCCATAACAGACAAAAAAAGGAAGGTATTATTTTTGACAATAAGTTAGAAAAAAGGAAATTCAAATTGCAGAAAAATTCAATATTTACTTTATTAACAGCATACAACAAATTATTACATTAACAAATTTAACCCAAATTGAAACTGATTTAAGCCACATTAATGTGTACATCAATGCAAGTTCGAAACTTTTTTACCAATAGAGTTTTTGGAGTTAAAAAAAATTATAAACAATTTACCTAATAAGAATAGTAGTGTCGATCGTATTACAGTAACGATTCTTAAATTAGCTTTCAATGTAATAGGACAGAGATTTTTGCATCTAATTCAAATGAGTCTAGAAAGTGGATCCTTCCCAGAAACCTTAAAGACATTCCATATTATCCCCATTGAGAAGATAACCAACACTAACAAATGTGAAGAATACAGACCGATCAACATGGTGCCAACTTATGAAAAATTATTAGAGACCGTCGTAAATATCCAGTTTCGTGACTACATTGAAGTGAACAAACTGTTAACACGTTTTCAATCAGGGTTTCGAAAAAATAATTCATGTGAAAGTGCAATACAATCAGTTCTTTTGAGATGGAAAAATGCTATTTACAAGAAGAAGGTGATAGGTGTAGTTTTTCTAGACTTTAGACGTGCTTTTGAGACTATTAATAGAGATCTATTATTATTGAAATTAAAAAGATATGGGTTCGGCCCAATAGTTATAAAATGGTTTAGTGAATATCTCAAAAACAGATTTCAAAAAACTAGATACTTTAATAGTACATCTTCAGCTAAAAAAACTATCTTTGGCGTTCCACAAGGAACTGTATTAGGCCCTGATTTATTTGTACTATACATAAATGATATTGTTAATGTAATTAAAAAATGTAACATTCAATTATTTGCAGATGACACTTTAATATATTTTATAGGAGATGATGCTGAAAAAGTAATAAATATCATCAATGATGAATTAGTAAATGTATATAACTGGTTAGGTAAAAATAGTCCTTCTTTAAATGAAAATAAAATAAAATTCATGATAATAAAAAATAAGTTTAACGAAATTGATACATCTAGTCATGTGGGAATAAAAATTAATAGTCAAAAAATAGAACAAGTTTATGAGTGGAAGTACATAGGCGTAATAATAGATTGTCACTTAACATTTTCTAGTCATTCAAACTATGTTATCAGTAAAGTTGCAAAACAAGTAAATTTCATGTGTAGAATAAGCCAAAATCTTAGCAAGTGGTCTAAATTATTACTGTATAAAACAATAATACTTCCCCATTTTAATTATTGTGCTAGTATACTTTACCTCCTAAATAATACTGAAATTAACAATCTTCAAAAAAAAACAAAATTGTGCGTTAAGAATAATATTAAAATGTAGTAGGTATACTAGCATAAGAAGAATGTTGCAAGTTACATCTTCGTTACGTGTTAAGCAAAATATATTTTATAATACGATGACAATAATATTTAAAATAGAAAACCGAATATATCCAGAGCACATTTTAAATGAATTACTATTCGTAGAAGATGTTCATGATGATAATACTAGAAGTAGAAATAATGTTTATGTTCATACAGTAACAACAAATATAGGACAATATAATGGTTTAGTTGAATATAATTCACTTCCAGCTAATGTAAAAAACTGTATATATTTAACATTATTTAAGAAACAGTGTAAAAAATATGTAATAAATTACATTAATATTTAAGAAATTATAATGTATTATATGGAATTTATCTAGTTATATGCTATAAATAAAGTATATTATCATTATTATTAATAAATATTAAAACCTTCAATTTTTCAAAGCCCTAGAATTATTTACAAATGTGAAAAGAACTCGCATAGCTGATGTAATTCTTACGTCACTTTTCTCCATAAAATATTAAATGCGAGCTATTATAACCAAACGTTTATAAAACAAAGCTTAACATATGCGTCATGGCAATGTTGCCAGATCCAGGGCTTAGGAAGTCTGTAGAACATAGCGGGTTTAATAGCGTCTTGTATAAAAATATACGATATACACTTGAGAAAGGCGCGACGCCCCCTATAGTTCATTGTGATGAACTACGGTTGTATAAAACTTTTTACAGACCCTACTTTTCCAAACCCAAATTGTATATTTTTTTATTGCAGTTTTAGGTAAAGCTTATCCTGTAGACTTCGAAAACATAGGAGAACGTTTCCAGACCCAAGCCCGGGTCTGAGAGCGTCGAAAATGGTCCGACAAGTCGGTAGAATATAGCAAAACGGGTATGTATAAGCGGTTAAACAAATATATATATATATATATATATATATATATATATATATATATATATATATATATATATATATACAAGAGGTTTAAAATGTTTATACACGTGGTCGCTTGTTCTTATAGCCGAACGGAACGGAATCAAAATCTTCTGAAGAATGTGAAAGAATACAGACCGATCAACATGGTGCCAACTTATGAAAAATTATTAGAGACCGTCGTAAATATCCAGTTTCGTGACTACATTGAAGTGAACAAACTGTTAACACGTTTTCAATCAGGGTTTCGAAAAAATAATTCATGTGAAAGTGCAATACAATCAGTTCTTTTGAGATGGAAAAATGCTATTTACAAGAAGAAGGTGATAGGTGTAGTTTTTCTAGACTTTAGACGTGCTTTTGAGACTATTAATAGAGATCTATTATTATTGAAATTAAAAAGATATGGGTTCGGCCCAATAGTTATAAAATGGTTTAGTGAATATCTCAAAAACAGATTTCAAAAAACTAGATACTTTAATAGTACATCTTCAGCTAAAAAAACTATCTTTGGCGTTCCACAAGGAACTGTATTAGTCCCTGATTTATTTGTACTATACATAAATGATATTGTTAATGTAATTAAAAAATGTAACATTCAATTATTTGCAGATGACACTTTAATATATTTTATAGGAGATGATGCTGAAAAAGTAATAAATATCATCAATGATGAATTAGTAAATGTATATAACTGGTTAGGTAAAAATAGTCCTTCTTTAAATGAAAATAAAACAAAATTCATGATAATAAAAAATAAGTTTAACGAAATTGATACATCTAGTCATGTGGGAATAAAAATTAATAGTCAAAAAATAGAACAAGTTTATGAGTGGAAGTACATAGGCGTAATAATAGATTGTCACTTAACATTTTCTAGTCATTCAAACTATGTTATCAGTAAAGTTGCAAAACAAGTAAATTTCATGTGTAGAATAAGCCAAAATCTTAGCAAGTGGTCTAAATTATTACTGTATAAAACAATAATACTTCCCCATTTTAATTATTGTGCTAGTATACTTTACCTCCTAAATAATACTGAAATTAACAATCTTCAAAAAAAAAACAAAATTGTGCGTTAAGAATAATATTAAAATGTAGTAGGTATACCAGCATAAGAAGAATGTTGCAAGTTACATCTTCGTTACGTGTTAAGCAAAATATATTTTATAATACGATGACAATAATATTTAAAATAGAAAACCGAATATATCCAGAGCACATTTTAAATGAATTACTATTCGTAGAAGATGTTCATGATGATAATACTAGAAGTAGAAATAATGTTTATGTTCATACAGTAACAACAAATATAGGACAATATAATGGTTTAGTTGAATATAATTCACTTCCAGCTAATGTAAAAAACTGTATATATTTAACATTATTTAAGAAACAGTGTAAAAAATATGTAATCAATTACATTAATATTTAAGAAATTATAATGTATTATATGGAATTTATCTAGTTATATGCTATAAATAAAGTATATTATCATTATTATTAATAAATATTAAAACCTTCAATTTTTCAAAGCCCTAGAATTATTTACAAATGTGAAAAGAACTCGCATAGCTGATGTAATTCTTACGTCACTTTTCTCCATAAAATATTAAATGCGAGCTATTATAACCAAACGTTTATAAAACAAAGCTTAACATATGCGTCATGGCAATGTTGCCAGATCCAGGGCTTAGGAAGTCTGTAGAACATAGCGGGTTTAATAGCGTCTTGTATAAAAATATACGATATACACTTGAGAAAGGCGCGACGCCCCCTATAGTTCATTGTGATGAACTACGGTTGTATAAAACTTTTTACAGACCCTACTTTTCCAAACCCAAATTGTATATTTTTTTATTGCAGTTTTAGGTAAAGCTTATCCTGTAGACTTCGAAAACATAGGAGAACGTTTCCAGACCCAAGCCCGGGTCTGAGAGCGTCGAAAATGGTCCGACAAGTCGGTAGAATATAGCAAAACGGGTATGTATAAGCGGTTAAACAAATATATATATATATATATATATATATATATATATATATACAAGAGGTTTAAAATGTTTATACACGTGGTCGCTTGTTCTTATAGCCGAACGGAACGGAATCAAAATCTTCTATACGTTGTCTCTTCGCGAACGTTATCTTATAGACTTTTGATTCCGCTCGCGTTACAAGCTGATGGTCAGCCGTACGCCGGATGTTGTTGGACTCTACAATAATCTTCTCGTCCATACCGTCCAGCAGCCTCAGCATGGACTCAAAGTTTATTTTTTGAGTCGCGGCGTGATTTAGGGTGATGCCTTTGACCTTGACGACCACATGTATCTGTCCTGTGATCGTACTTTGTAGGCGTAGTTCTTTGGCCCGCCTGACACAAACTCTATAATATATACGATCCAGGACCGTACTGTTCGAGCTCGTCGGTGAGGTCACCTAGGAAGCTTCCTGTTGGTAGATCAAAGTCGCCCGGCTTCGAAACGTATATTACAGAATCTGAAACAACGAAAAATTAACTCTAATATAGCCGGTGTTGATGTTTGATAGTACGACTTACCTGTGTCATAGTATAAGACTCTCTCGCCTAGCTGATCCAAATAGGAATACAGCTTAAGACGGGCCTGTGCAGTGACAAATGCCGCGATGACCACGTTGACCGACGACAGAGGATCTGCTGCTTCCTCTTTATGTTGCCAGTTAACAGCAATCACCTCGTCATTTATTTCCTGCACGTGATTCACGTCTACGCCTGGGCTGGACAACAGGTCGAAGAACTCCTTGAACTCGCTGATTATGATCGTTTTTGCCTGGTTTTCACATTGACCAAATTTCCCTATAACAATAATAATAATCAATAAAACTATGTACTAATTGTGTGTGTTACTGTTATTGTAACTTACCCCAGAAGGAATTCAGCATCAGTTTGGCCAACGATCTCAAACCAGGGTTCTTGATGATCTTCATCGAATCCAAGGAGACTCCCTCGTTCTCGAGGTAGTCATCAACGTACTGTTTCCGGGCTCCATCGATATAATCCTCGTTGATGTTGTCGTTGGCAGTTATTGAAGATGGCCAACCGCTGGCTTCCTGTTTGATCTTCAGGAACTTGTCGATGAAGCCCGAAAGCAAGCCCCCAGACTTGAACGATTTATTGTACTGGGTTACATCGTACGACCAGATCTCTTGTATGTCTTGCACGATGTAACCCTTATGAATGGCCATTATCAGTTCCTCCAAGACCCAGGTTCCGTTGATGACTCGTTCCTCGACGCCATGTTGACATTCGGCCTGGTTCAGGTCTTCGGTGCAAGTACGACATAGAGGGAACAGCAGCTTTTGGTGCATTTTGACTGGTAAGACCGGATGATACAGATCTTGCGGCGGTAACACTGTACATTTTATTACGCCGTTGATCTGTTCTATGCCCCCTTTATCCCCGATTAGCTTTTCACAAGCCGCCTTGCCTACGTAAACTTCTGGATGGCCAACTGGGAATTTTGCGTACTTGCATACCCAGGGGTAAAGGGAGCACACGTCTACATACCAGATCTTTTTCCCGTCTTTTGCAACACGCTTTAATTTTGCTGCCCCTGTACGGCCGCCGTAAAATGCCTCTCTCGGGTTTAATAGCAACAGGTGTGTTTAGTAGCAAGGGATGTTTCTCTACCTGCTGACTGAGTTCGGGTGTTAACTGCCTGCGGAAGCGACATTCCCACTGCTCAACGACCTCATATCCTAGCGACTTTAACTTCTCCGTTGTGGCTCGGGTCTTCTCGAACCTCATATCCAGGATGTCGCTAGGATCGTCATGTAGAGGTTCGTTGCGACGGGTGGTGAAGCAGGTGGGACATCCGTGGAAGTAACACCCGTGAAATTGAAATATTTGATTACCATACAGCCCGTCCACCTTTAACCCACCCACGATAGCTTCTCTCTGCCGAGCGGCATGTTGAATCTCAACACCTCTTTGATGTTCTTCCAGCAACAGCCATTGGAGAGCTACCTTAGACTGGTTATCTGCCCATAAATAACCACCCTTTGGTACCAGTCCAATGGTGCTTTCTTTGAGGAATTTCCTCCGGAACATGAGATTGCAGGCAGAGGCGATGGTGATGGCTTCCGTGAACGGGTCAACGTCGCATTCCTCAATAAAGAGATTCCTAAAGTGGATACAGGCTCTCTTCAGAATATCGACGACTGTTCGACAATATTCGACCAGGTCACGTTGCATGTCGAACTCCGTGATGCCCCTGTTCGCCTCGTACCACTTTAGGAACTCTTTACGAGCCTGGGGTTTCATGGTGTCGGGGCTGTAGAATTTGATGTCCGGAAGAGGACCCACGTAATGGGCATTGGCCTCGGTGTTAAAGAGGTGAGGGAAATATCCTTTGGGAGCCGGTAAATCGAACGCTTTAGGCAAGTCCGCCAGAGCCATGAGAAAAAAGTTTAAAGAGTCGATAATCTTTAGATTATCTAGCTGTAGCAGCAGAATTTTTGAACCGCGCATAATGAGGTCCGGTTTCAAAGAGGTGTTTGTAATAACATGGTTCAGAATGAATTGCGTATCGAAAGCTTTTTTGAACAATTTCCGTGAGTCTAGTAGATAGTTCAAAAACCGTTCAATGCATTTTCCTTGCAAGATTTGTTCTCGCAAACCGCATCTAATACATCTGGTGACCGACGATGATGATGAATAGATGTAACATTCAGAACAGACTTGCTGGAAAACGCATAGATTCGGTTCGTGGAGTTTGACGCCGGGCGCAATTTCTTTCTCTTGCCGGGTCTCCAGGTCGAAGAACACAAACGAGGTGTCTTGCTTTGTGTTCCTCGGACCGGCCGGCTGTATATGACAGAAATGGTTTTCGGGTTTATGGCTCTGACAGATCTTACAATAGATCTCCCCGCACACGTGGGCCTGCTTTCGGGTCTTGAGGTTCACGGTCTTAAAACATCCCTCGCATTTCTGTACTCAGCTGCGCTGTTCTTTCGCAGGGTGGAGAGCTATCGCAGCCTACGCAGGACTTTTCACAACGGTGATGGTTTTTATGGTCGTAGGGTACGTGGCAGTGTTCACAGAAGTATCTGCATACAAAGGCCGAGGTCAATGATGTTATCACGTTATAATGATGTTCATGATACAGAAGCTTGATGTTCTTTGTTGTGGCGGCGGCATCATAAGCATCGTTATCAACGACCCCCTCGAAGATTAGCAAACGCCCTTTCGAGCCGTAGCTATACACAACTATCTTGTAGTTGGGGGCCAGGAGCTGCTGGAACAACCTTAATTCATTGACCCCAGCTCCCTCCGGTGGAATGAAGGCTACTCCGGCCTCCCGCATCATTTCCTCGCCCTTTATCTTTTGCACGCTCTGATTATCACGGGTCTTCTTGTAATCAGCACTGTTGTCTGCGTGAGCCTTGCCTACGACCAAAGCCCTGGGTAGGCATAGATTGTCACTGGTATTGTTAATCGTGACAATCCCTCTGAGACGGCTACACTCTTCGGCAAAGGTGCTGTACGTACGGTTACGACTGCGACCTTCTCCGGCTGGTGGTGTTACTATTGTAGCTATTAGTCTGAAGGTGTCCGAACTCAGGGTTTCAGGATCGCTCTGTAAAATCGATTCTAGAATGCCCCAGACATCGTTGAAGGTAATCTCGTCTGCTTTTTTGAAACTCATGTAACCGGGAAGTTTTTGTTTGAAACTGTCGAATTCAAATATGGCCCCTACTTTATCAGTTGATTGTGCTCGACTTAACACATCCCTTAGAATTTGGTTAATAGCCGATTTAAAAAAGTCTAGATGGTCTTCACCGGCTGGTGCATCGGTTACCTTAAACACCAGTCGATGTTTCAGGGTGCCAAATTTCTTGATGTTTGACACATTCTCGTTAACTATCTCATAGAGAGAAGACATTTTTGTATAGGCAAGCGTAACAACAATAACAAAAATATCGCACTTGCACACTTAACAACTGCTAAAAACAAAGATTATATGTTGTTAATTTTAAATAAACATCAACTAATTATTATTAAAGTTTAAATTGTTGATAAAACTCTTTGGTAAATTATTATTATTTTAAATAAACAACAACAAAGCAATCTAGTTTACTAGGCATTAAACAAAGACGGCTAGACTGACTTATTATTATTAAATGACATAGGGGAAATATTATTGTTTGCAAAATAAATCAGATAACAAGTTTAAAATAAAAGCTTGGATGATACGTGACGGTAAAATTGACGCAAAATAAACCAGACTATATGTTGTTAATTTTAAATAAACAATAACCTCTGAATACAATGCATGCTATTAAATATTATAAATTAAGTATTTGCTTTGTACAAAGTTAAAGAAAGACCCCGTTTTAATGCAAATTAATAAAGCCTTTTAATCAGTCTTAAACTTTAATAGAAATCTAATTTAAGTAAATATTATAAGTAGAGTTTAAATTGTTAATAAAACCCTTTGATTATTATTATAAATAGCAAATAAGCTCAACTTGCTTGAAAGGTGTAAAACTTCATAAATTACTGCCCTTATTATAGCAGGTAAGAAATCAGATAGCGACAAATGGACAGATAAAAACACCATTCACAAACTCTCTCTCTCTCGCACTTAACCCTTAATTTAAAAATAAAAGCTTGGATGCTACGTGACGGTAAAAATTGACGCAAAATAAATCAGATTATATGTTGTTAATTTTAAATAAACAATAACCTCTGAATGCAATGCAGGCTATTAAATATTATAAATTAATTATTTGCTTTGTACAAAGTTAAAGAAAGATCCGTTTTAATGCAAATTAATAAAGCCTTTTAATCAGTCTTAAACTTTAATAGCAATCTAATTTAAGCAAATATTATAAGTAGAGTTTAAATTGTTAATAAATCCCTTTGGCAGATAATTATTATAAATAACAAAATAAGTTAAACTTGCTTGAAAAGTGTAAAACTTCATAATATTTTACCTGAATAATGTAAATTAGTCCCTTATAGCAGTTGAGAAAACAAATTAAATATTATAAATTAATTATTTGCTTTGTACAAAGTTAAAGAAAGATCCGTTTTAATGCAAATTAATAAAGCCTTTTAATCAGTCTTAAACTTTAATAGCAATCTAATTTAACTAAATATTATAAGTAGAGTTTAAATTGTTAATAAATCCCTTTGGCAGATGATTATTATAAATAACAAAATAAGTTAAACTTGCTTGAAAAGTGTAAAACTTCATAATATTTTACCTGAATAATGTAAATTAGTGTCCCTTATAGCATTTGAGAAAACAAAAAATTAATAAGCTACAGAAAAAAAGTAACTACGTAATAAACAATTAATAAATTCCCACCTTTGTTGGCTGCTAGGATCGTCTGACGCAAACACTCAAAGTTTTATTTTAATTAGTTTTATTTAAATCACTAAACAAAGCACAATAACAACAACAATAGGATCATAATACAGAATCATTGTTTCATCATAGGATCATAATACAGAATCATTGTTTCATCTCCAGTGACAATGAACTCCAAAATCAGCTTTGGGTCGTCTCCACACAAGCTTAAAAAAAGAGCGCGCACATTCAACGCGACGTTGACGTCGAACAGCAGAAAGAAGACGCGGTTCCAATCTTGCACTAATTTTATTCATACCCAAATTGTCATATGTACGAGGTAAGCGCCATAAATTCTTGGCCTGATATAGAAAAAATAAACTTGGTAAAATATAATTTTTATTTTTCAATATAATCTCCCCTAATGTCAATACACTTATTAGCATGTGGAATTAATAATTCAATGCCCTTGTAAAAATAATCTGAAGTTTTTCTTTCAAAATGTTCAATTACAGCTGCTTGCGACTCGTTCTCGTCCTTAAAATTACGTCCCCTAATGTCTTTCTTTAAATTGGAAAATAAATAATAGTCACTACGAGCCATATCCGGACTGTACGGTGGATGATCGAATGGTTTAAAGCCGCATTCGCGAATGGCAGCTTGTGAAATTGTGGCAGTATGAACGGGTGCATTGTCCTGTAATAATCGAACACCTCTTGTCAATTTTCCTCGGCGTTTTTCACGAACATTGTTTCTCAATTTATGTAATAAAGACGCATAATATGTACTGTTAACAGTTTTATTGCGTTCTTTAAAATCAATCAGTGAAATGCTGTCACAATCCCAGGATATTATTGCCATAACTTTATTTGTCGATTGAACGACTTTCGCCTTTTCGGGACGAGATTAATCGCGTCGCCGCCATTCCATCGATTCCCTTTTGGATAGAGGATCATAATACAAAATCATTGTTTCATCTCCAGTGACAATGTACTCCAAAATCAGCTTTGGGTCGTCTCCACACAAGTTTAAAAACGAGCGCGCATATTCGACGCGACGTTGACGTCGAACAGCAGAAAGAACACGCGGTACCTATCTTGCACTAATTTTATTCATACCCAAATGATAATGAAGAATTCGGCGAACACTTGTTTCCGAAATGTCAGTCATCACTGCTAACTCCTTAACTTTCAAACGGCGATCTTCTATTACCATATCTTCAATGATTGCAACTTTTTGAGGCGTTACCGCTTCAATTGATTCTCATCATCTTCAAGAGATTCTTTTTCCAAACGGAAACATTTTGACCACTTTTTTACAGTGGAATATGAAGGAGATAAATCACCATAATCGCAGTCTAAACGTTGTTTGATTGGACTAGGCGTGTACCCTTCTTTTGTTAAAAATTTAATGACCGCGCGGTACTCAATTTTCGTTAGCTGCGACATTTTCTTGCACTCGTCACGATGCTTGAATAGCTACTAAAATCTATTACGCTTCTAGCTGCAATATATATAGTGTAGGCCTCTTACATGTTCAACTATGACGCAACCGAGTTTGAACATGTTGGCACCTGTAGAAGCCTGCGGGGCCGAGAATTTATGACGCTTACCTCGTAAGTGAAAACGCCCTGTGTACTAAATCTACTACACTTTCGTTAGATTTTTCGGGAATACCCTGAATTTCTAAATTGTTAAGAGGAGAGTACTGTTCTAAATCTTCAATTCCGGTAGATAATTCTGTAACAGTCATTCTGAGTTCAACGTTTTCAGTCTTGATTATATCAATTTCTTTGACTTTATCGGTAAATTTAGATAATGCATGTTCGAAATCAGAGATCTTATTGCCAGTCGATAGAATTAAGTATAGTATTAAGTCGATAGAATTTAAAAGTTCATCGTATTTATGATGCAAAGATTTAATAGCTTGCTGAATATCATGTACAACTGTCATCATGGTAGATGATCCTGATGAGTTATCAGCATTATCATCGATAATAACAGAGCTATTAAGAGACGAGGAATTCCTATATTTGGTGCATTTCCAGCTAACGTGATAGTTGAGAATGATCTTAATTCAGAGGTACTCAGATTAACACATTTCCCATGATAGTATAGGGCACATTTGTCGGCTCACTGAATAGCAGAAGATTTGCTGTTGATAATTTTAGAACACAGTAAGCAAGAGCTCGACATTATTATTATAATATTAGTTTCATAAATTAATTTTTAGTAGATTACAAGAATTTAAAAGAAAATTTAAAAATTTAAAAACTGAAGAATGTCAATAGTATCAATATTTGAAGGCCGTGATAGCAATGCACTCGCTTTAAAAATAAGAGCACAATAATAGTTCTTATAGATCCAGAAAATAACGAAAACAATGATTTTAATAATTGTATTTTAATAAAGTTTAATTAATATATTACAAACTTACAGATTCCATAGTTTATCATGGTTGTTATAAATTATTCATTAAAATCTTCTTAACACTTTAATTTTGTAAACAAATTGTTTAGTTAACGACAGCACATCTTACGTTTACAATGCAAAAACCCTTATGATAGAGAAAAGTGATAACATATTCCTAATTAATATAAAAACATATTGATAATAAATGAATTATAACACACTAAATAACTATAACAAGAGGATTTTATAATGTTACTAAAACTAATAGCATTATCAACATATAACAACACTAGGTCATCTATTCTATTTTCTATACAAAGAAACGATCAATTTAACCGTAAAATTGAATGTAATCTGATTTTTGACTGCGAAATTCAATTTTGGCACCATAGTGCATTGTGATGTTCAAAGATCATCAGAAAAGTATATAAACCGGATGATTTATTATCGGTAACTGTAGCAGGAGTTCATTCTTTATATTTCTCCCTGATCGACACTAATTCACCATTTCTAAATTCTGACAAATTCACTTTCCCTCTGTCTGTGTGACACTTCTCTTTCAGTTTAATAGTTTTCAATTTTTGAGAAAATTTTTTAATAATTTTAGGTAATCATAATGCAGTATTAATAGAATTTAAAGATTTGGTTCTTCACTTAAATAAATTTTGAAATGGAGAACCTAAGGTTTCTCTTGGTGTTTCTGTAATGTAAAAATGGTAACTGGATGTCTGAACCTCTGAACTTTGTTAAAATTTGAATATCTAAGTTGTGATAGCTGGATGTTAATTCCCTAGATGGTTGTCATGGAGATTGTTAGAAAATAATATATTTGGCTTGACATGATTTTCCTGAGTAGAAATTTCAATAATATTGCTTGATGCAATACTGCTAATGGAAGGATCTTTTCAGTCTTTAAAAAAGTTCTTTATTGGTTCTTCGTAATTGTTTTCGTGAAACCTTTACGCTCTGGGCGGATTTAAACAGACTTTCTTATGGGCAACTCATTTGAAATAATAAATGAAATCTATTCCATTTGGATTTTTCTTGGATTAAACCCTCATCTGAGGGTTTACGTAGCTGTTTTTTCACAGACGTACTTGGTGGAGGACACTTTCCACGCACTGGTTCTCTCACCTACCTGACCTAATTAAATATTTACCTGGTTCATACACTTGAAGTCTTGGGATATTCGTCTGTTACTGTACCCGGTTTGTACAAGTTAGGTGGCCATTCTATTAACCTTATTATCAATCGTCCTTCTGTCTTTTACAATTAAAGAAACTTGACCTCATTAGGTAAACAGAAAAAAAATGTTATTTCGATCAAAGTTGATTCTGTTATAACTTATATCTTTAATATTTCTCTTTCATATTCATTAGCTATATTTGAGTTTAAGTCAAATTCTGGAAGCATTTATTGTTTATAGTTAATCATTTACCAAAGAGCCTATAATCGTCATGCCTTCATTTTGATATCAGTAGATCATGTATAATGTTTACGTGTATGATTGGGTGAGCTCACAGGATTCTATTAATTTTACGATAATAATCTTGATTTAGTGAAGAATTAAAAGTATTACGATCCATTTAGATTGTGTGTATGTAATACTGCCATTTTTTGTGCAATTAAATGTTCGAAAAAATATTGGTATATCCAACAGCATTCAAGGATTACATTATTTTCTTTTATAGTAAACGTAATAATTTAATCTATTGTTATGTTGCATCGTAATATTTTTATTTTCTTTAGCAAGGGTTTCTAGTATACTAGGAGGTTCTGCTGTTCGAAACAGTTAGGACAGCTAGTCTCTTAGAAATTAAATGTTTAGAACCCACGTCCCTACCGGGACTGTTGTCACCTTATTGCGACCCTTGATTAAGAGGTTACTGAATTTACCTGCAATTAGTAAACCGATACCACATCTCGTTTTAGGTGACAACCTTCCTTTAAACATGTCTCTCAGGTAAAAAACCAATCAATTTCAGAAACCCTGGAGTGGAAAACTCTATTTTCCAACTTCAATCATCCAGGTAATTCCTTAAATTCTTCAGATATATATTTCTTTACTCCACTTTTCAAAGCAAATCATTTTTGATAAACCTGATGCAACTATCTGCTCTGGGCTTATATTTTTGTTTTCTCGTATCTCATTTAAAGTCTTGCGGTATTGTACCACAATTTAACAATGTGTACTGACATTTTTGTCCAAGATATGCTATCTCCAACGATTCAAAGAGTAGGTACCTATAATACCTTTGTTGCTAAAGTAACAACATTTTAAAAGACATTTTTTGTAGTTTAAGCAGCAACATTAGTTTTTTAGAGAAGCGGAAACTTCATTTATTCGATCTGCCCATATGATCCAAGTATTTGCTGTCTTTTAACTTTTAATTTTAACTGCTCCACTTTTGTTTTACTCAATGCTATATAAAAATAAATCTTGCAATGTGAATGTGTTGAACTCGCCGAACATAAAAACTGTGCATTTTAAACAATACTTTTCTGATATGTCTCTTTCACAAATATTATTTATGGCATGTATTACATTTAATGGCTTTTCCTTATTATGAGTGCACATGTATTGTTTAAGAGCATTATTTGGAGAACATATGAGGGGTCTAGAAGCCAAGGAATACAAGGGCAATGTACTACATTTGGAAATAATCAGAGCTAAAGGTTGATCATTCCTATATTTGAAGTATGAACTTAATTATTTAAACCACTATATCTCAATATCTGTTTAGCTTCTATAGATTTTCCTAAGTAAGTATGTGTGCTGTTTATGCACTTATTTTAATGCATAACTCCATTTAATAAAAAATGTCATTTGTATCCCTCGGATTTTAGGTCAATCATATATAATTACATATATTGCATTTAAATGGCTTTTAATCACTATGAGTAAACACGTGCTGTTTAAGATAGCTCTTATGTGAACAACATTTATAACCACAAATTTTACATTCAAATGGCTTTTCTCCAGTATGAGTTGACATGTGTTCTTTAAGACTAATATTTTGTATAAATTTATAACTACATATATTACATTCAAATGGCTTTTTTCCGCTATGAGTTGACATATGTTTTTTAAGATAGCTTTTTTGTGAACATTTATAATTACATATATTACATTCAAAAGGCTTCTTTCCACTATGAATAGACATATGTTCATTTAGATTACTTTTTTGTGAACATTTATAATCACATATATTACATTCAAATGGCTTTTCACCACTATGAGTTGACATATGTTTTTTAAGATAGCTTTTTTGTGAAGATTTATAATTACATATATTACATTCAAATGGCTTTTCACCACTATGAGTTGACATATGTTTTTTAAGATAGCTTTTTTGTGAACATTTATAATTACATATATTACATTCAAATGGCTTTTCTCCAGTATGAGTTGACAGGTGTTCTTTAAGACTAGACTTTCGTATACATTTATAACCACATATATTACATTCAAAAGGCTTTTTTCCACTATGAATAGACATATGTTCATTTAGACTACTTTTTCGTGAACATTTATAATCACATATATTACATTCAAATGGCTTTTCACCACTATGAGTTGACATATGTGTTTTAAGATATCTTTTTTGTGAACATTTATAATTACATATATTACATTCAAATGGCTTTTCTCCACTATGAGTAGACATGTGTCGCTTAAGTTTGCTCTTTTGTGAACTTTTGTAACCACATATATTACATTCAAATGGCTTTTCTCCAGTATGGGTTGACATGTGTTCTTTAAGACTAGCCTTTCGTATACATTTATAACCACATATATTACATTCAAATGGCTTTTTTCCACTATGAATAGACATATGTTCATTTAGACTACTTTTTTGTGAACATTTATAATCACATATATTACATTTAAATGGCTTTTCTCCAGTATGAGTGGATACATCATTGCTATGAGTTGCCATATGTTTATTTAGATTACTCTTTTTGAGAACAATTATAATCAAATGGCTTATCACCGTTATGAGTAGACTGAGGTGTTTAAGAGGACTGACCATTTTGGGAACATTTATAGTCGTACATATTACATTTAAGTAGCATTTCACCACTATGGATGATCATGTACCTTTTGAGAATTAAAATTTCTTATTAAACATGCAACTGCAAAATTACCTATAAATTGTTTGCTACCTTTATGAATGAACATTTGTTGCATGGTACATATATCTTTTCTAGGAAAGGTTTTGTTATTTGCTGGACATAAAAGTTGCTGACCATATTCATTTCCCTAAGTTGCTAAAATACTGATGTTATCAAATGGTTTCTATTCTTTCTCCATGTATATTTCACTCATCATCTCAATTTCGACGTTAAAACTTTCCATTATGTGTGAACATACATTTATGTTGGTTTGTTTTGATAGTTGTTATCTCCTCGTCATTCATTATCATTATCAACTTACAAGTTAAAAATACATGTTTTCAGCAATTATATATTGAGTATAGAAAAATGTTTTCAGTTGTATACAGCGTCTAAAATTATGTAATATGTAACTTGAACTGTTCTGGAATGAGGAAATTTCAAAAATAGACGTGTATTGGTATACTAGGTGTAATAAACCGAACCTTTTACCTGATAGCAAAAACATTCTTTGTTTCAATACACAAGCTTGTTGATATTACAAGAATGTTATATGTCCATGCCATTAGTGAGCATCTGTAAGTGGTATTGGTTACTTCAAGCATTAGAAAAGCATCTCAAACACCATTTTCAACAAGTTTTATTTTACATTTTTTAGATATTTTCACACTGAAAACAGTTGGAATTAATTTTATTGGAATTCAATATATAAGCAATTTTTTGCCAGTTACCCGGTATCTTTCGGTATGTGTGGTAACTATAACCGCTACGTTTTTGCGTGAAACGGTCATGGAGGGGAAGTGGGTCTGACGTCATATACCTACGTCACTGGTATTTACCGCTGCTTAAACACAGGTCGCGATCTGTGTAACGCCCGGTCACCCGTGATTTGTGTTGAGGTTAAGGTGGATGTTCTAACAACCTGTCAACCTGCAATCAGCAAATAAGATGTAATGCAATTATATTAGTACTTTATTTGTTGTCGCATTGATGTTTTTCTGTTCTAGTTTTCTATAATAGTGAAGATTTTTTAAAAGAGTCATGTGTTCGGGGGCATCTTCATCGTCGATGTCTGAAGATATCGAGCTGAGCATAAATTACAGAGGCGAAGATTATATGCTTTGTGTAGATTTAAACACAGCTAATCGTTTGCTAAATGGTAAGATTAATTACCTAGATAAATTTTACATGTTAATAAAACAATTGCGTGTATTTCCAGATCCCGTTGCTGCTGATAAATACATTGAACAACTGATAGCGCAAGAAAAGGACAAGCTTGAGGACAAGGGACCTACAGATGAGCAATTATTACTTTTAGAAGATGAAGTGGAAAGTAACAGTAACAATAATAACACTAATAGCAGTGGTTATGTTTGGACAAAGAAAAAACCTGATGAAGTAGATCATACAGCCACAGAAATTTTTTTGGCTTTGAGGGAAAGGTACAGAAACTATTTTGATGATAAAAAACAGCAAAATCTCAGCTGTGGAAGAAAATAGCGCAAGAGATGGGAGAAGCAGGATTTAAGTTGGGGGAAAATGGAGCTGAACGATGCAGACAAAAATTTTGTAATCTAAGCAAGCAATACACCAATTACGTAAAACATGTTAACACAACTGGCACGGAACGCAGGGATCCTCCGCCCTATTACACGGAAATGCATAGCCTGTTAGGATTGAAACATGTAATCGCCCCTACAAATTTACAAGATTCGCAAACCGTCCAAGCAGCTTCTAATGATGAAGATGATACAAATGAGTCAACATCTTCTACTCTGAACACTCGTTCCTCAGGTGATTCATCGTCGTCAGCTGAGCTGATAAAAAATCGGTTTGCAACATTGAATAAGACAATTAGACCTCCAAGTGTCAATTCGCAATTGATGGCAATGCTTGCAAAACATCACGATGAAGACACTGCCAGCAAAAATAAACTATTTGATTTAATTGCCGTCCAAAATGCTCAACGTGAGAAAATGCTTGACCTGATGGCTCAGTTTGTGGAAAATACTAAGAAAAAAGATTAGAGAACTGCATTTCAAGTGAGACGGTTTGAATATTAGATTTTGTTTAGTTATTGTTTAAAGCAGAGTTCCTTTTTTATGTGATAGGCATCAATAGTTGCAACCTGATGGATAATAAACTACAATCATTTTAGTAGATACCTGTACAAACTGTTTATTTTCCAATCTGCAACTGTGTAAAGTGGCCATTTTCTTTCTTCGTTTCTTTTGCAACATGCAGTATTTCTACTAGTTACGAATTTTTGTCGTTGAAGTTTGCATTTATAAATAAAACAATTATTATTGTCACTCTAGTGTTATTTATTTAGTCATTTATGTTGTAACATGTTTAATATCATAGGTAACAAAAATGCATTTAGTTATCATTATTGAACAAATCTCTTGCTATTCTATCTCTTTTAGCTCTTCCTAGCTCTCTGTCGTTTCCTTGGGGAACTGCTAGGTCTTCATCATTGTCATCTTCAATAAGTACCTCACCGTCCCATTCATCATTGTGGAAATAACAAAAGTTATGAATTACACATGCAGCTGTGACAATTTCGATAGCTTTTGCTACTGAATATGTATTAATGAAGTGTAGTCTTCTATATCTTCCTTTGATAATACCAAAAGTATTCTCAATTACCACTCTGCTGGCTGCGCTTAAACAATAATTATGGCGTCTTTGTAGCCTTCCATAATTTTCATTTTGCCTGTATGGTGTCATGAGCCAAGGTTTAATTGGGAAGGCACTGTCTCCAATAATGTGCATTTCTGATGTGGGAAAATATACCGTAGACCCTGCCGTCTGTATATTTTGGAAAAACTGAGAGTACGAAAATACCTACAAGCATAATTTGAAAGTCAAATAAATATCTTTGTATTATATTACAGACCCTGGAATCATGAGCAGCACCAGGAAAGCCGATGAAAACATAGGTCAAAATCTTTTCAGAGGTACAAACGGCAATCATCGTTATGGAATGCTGCATGTATCGATCAACATAACTGTCGTGCTGGTTACTTGGCACTTTTATATTTATGTGCGTCCCATCTATAGCACCTACCACCCCTGGAATGATACAGATAATTACCTATCTTTCAATGCTACTAGTTTATTCCTCAAAAGTTACCTGGATAAGTGCTAAATCCATTTTCAATATGTCGAAATTCTTCCATTGTTTTAGGCCAAAAGATATAATTGTTCTTTAAATGTATTAGTATATAAAGCACTGAGTTGACAATCTTCATAACTGTTGATGGTACCAAATTAAATCTGTCAGCAATTGAATGCAAAGTATCTTGATGAGATAAATACCAAAGAAAAACAAGTAATGATTTATGAAGTGGAACTGGATATCGACCACCAACATATTTCTTTGTAATCAACTTGTACCTATCCTTGTCAATAACTACATCCAGTAATTTCATGAACGTTTCTTTTTTCATTCGAAACAGTTGGAAAAATGTGATGTCTTGCATCCATTGTATCCAATGATCATCAGGAATGGGGTTCCTGTAGTATGTTTCTCTCAGTTTCAAAGAACATAATTTTTCGTCTGATTTATCGCAAATCAGCACGTTTAAAATATTTTCCACAACATTATTATTAAACAGGTCATCGGCTATTACGCAAGCCAACTTTATAGAATCCATTATTAATCACCTCACTCACTGAACAATTTAACGCTAAATTAGTGATTTTCTCCAGTTTAAGGTTATGTTTTTAAGCAGTGAGTAATCAACATTGGTAATCAAGTAGATATAACCGGTGCATTTTTGCGTATTCCATTACCTAAACGCATTGGTGTTGGAGGAGGGGTTAACCATCACATACCGCACGTAACCTCAACGGTAACCCGCAAAAAATTGCTTTATGTTGGCAATATGAAATAGATAAATCCCCTACGGTGGTTGTACCATTTATTGACACCACCCCAGCTATTGACACACTTATTAGATTTTAAATGCTTCTAATAAGAAACTTGTAAAATATATGGAAACTGTAGTTGGTTAATGTGCCATCTGTATGTATTTTGTTCAAGTATAATAAGAAACATGATGGATTAAGTGGGGATAAGCAAGAGTAAAAATTATTGAAAAGTGACAGTGCAGTGCATGAATGTGATTTGGTTGGATGCCTAAAGGTAACCTTAAGGAAAGTTGTAACTTTGTATTATCAATTAAATTGAAATTATTAGCTATATAATATATCTTGAATAGAAATAATAGTAGAAAAACTTGAGATTTACTCTTTTTGTAATGAATTAATAGTTATCACTTATAAATGCATGCTAAGCATGGGTGTCAATAACTGAAACAAATAAAAATGTACACTGCTCCAGCTATTGACAGGCGTGTCAATAACTACTGCGAAGATGCATTTGATTTTTATCTTTCTCACTCTTATTCATTCTACTGAGATTACGCAATATTTTTACAACTAAAATACCATCACTAGTAAGTGTATTAGTTATTGACACCCTATTTTCACAACAAATTTCTAATACTGCAACGATTTTTGTTAGTATCAGTAAGTGATACTTTGATGGGTCAGTAACTGATACCTCTATTTTTAATGCGGTGTCAATATCTGCTGCAAAGTAGTTTTTAATTTTGCTTCTGCACTTCTATTAAAAAAATCATCTAAAATTAGCTAAATTTATTATTAATCAGGTAAACATATTACAAATTTTGTCTGGATCAGTTATTGACACTGCATTTTTTTTCAATCAATCTTCGTATCCTAGCAAGTTTTATGGGTATCAATAGTTAGACTCTAATAGGTCAATAACTAACTGATAAATTTATTTCCAGAGCTAACAAGCAAAGCACTGGTTACAAAAAGATTTAATTATACAGAAGATGCCCAAGTAACGATATTACATGAAAATTACGTAAAATTTACGTGCCTGAAATTACATCCCCAGAATTTCAAGAAAACAAATGGCACGTAAAAATGATGTAACTTTTACGTGCCAACAGATGAAATGTCCGTCTTTTTTGCATTCTTTTTACGTGCCAAAGTGATCAAAAAAGGAGGTATTTATTACGCGCCATCGGGCATGCCAATGGCATGGGTTTTTTCGTTTTGCAATTAATAGCAGTGCAAAGCAAAAATGCACCGTATAGTTATTTGTCCTTGAAGATCTAAGCATGCATTCCAATAGCTCTTTGATGCTAAATGCAAATTGATTTACCAAACTGTCCAATTCATCGCTTTTTTTAGATATAACGACTAAAAGTGACTTTTTTTAGCTAATACAAACGAATAGATCTCGGTAACAGTATGGTGTGAAAATTCAAATACATACATCGAAAAATTAAGTTTATGCCTTCTAAATAACCACAATTAATTAATTTTGATTTAAAGTCGGCAGTTACCACTTCGAGATTTTTTGTTTAGCTAGAATTTTAAAATCACACATTAGATAATATACTATAATGTAAATAAATAATAAATAGTCACAAAGTGTGAAATAAGAAAAACCTGCTAAAGCTAATAATAATATACATTTTCTAGAAAATAATAGAAACTCAAATTAAGGTATTATATTAAAATTGAGTACACTTGCAGTCATTATTATTAAGAACGGGTCACACTCTTTACTTAAAAAGAAGCGCTTGCGAATGTCTTGCAGGCAGTAAATGACGGTATGTCAATAAAAGGTGCCAACAATTTATATAAAGTCCCAAGAACAACACTGCTTTATAAGCACAGGGTAAAAACACCTACAGAGAGAAAAATCGGTCCAGATAGCATTTTTACAAAAGATGAAGGAGAAGTTCTCGTACAGTGGATCTTCCATACAGGAGAATGTGGGTTCCCAACCACTAAAACTCAATTATTGGACAGTGTCAAAATGCTAGTAAAAAATTTAAAAAAGGAGACACCTACTCTTAACTACTTACTAATGGCCGGCCTGGAAGGCAATGGTACAAAGCATTTATGCGAAGGCATGCAGAGCTAACACTTCGAGTTTCATCCATTGAAAAATGAATGGAAGAAAGCGGTTCATAATTGGAGAGTAGAGCATAACGCTATCAGGCTTAGCAGAGATGAATTTGCTCCAATATTAAAAACTGCATAAGAAAATATGAACAGCGCCGTCCTTTGGATTTTGAGGCCCCGGGCACAAATATGGAGTAGGGCCTCCAGTAAATAATAAAGTGAATAAATAAATAAATATTCAGGGTGTAACTAATATAACTAGAAACCTCGTAATGAGGGGTAGCTGAAATAGAAAATTTAGAACAATGCACCAACTTTATTGTTAGTAGGTACTTCCATTAACAAAATGCTATGACGCGTCTCTACTGTTTATTTTGAAGTCTCAAGAAGTAAGGCTTCTGTCTGCGAAAAGGATCATTTAGTCTTTCTCTACAGCAACTTATAGCCTGTTACCTTTTAACTATACAATAGGCCGTAGTATTGTATTTCTAGGTAAATGTACGTGACTAATTTATGAACTTTAGGGAGTTCCTTCCCGCCTTTTAGACATTGAATTGAGATTACGCTCAATTAGCGCGCATTGCCTACACTTTACAATGCCACCAGTAACTCACTGGAGTTACTGGTAGCGAGATACTATCCATACTTTACTAGCTCTCCAGGCTAGTACCGGAGCGATAAACGTGCTCACCCGTCGGCTCCAGAAAGGTATGAGGGACGTATCATACGACCAAGGAGACTTCACCTCGTCCAGCTTCGGACTATTCCCCTAACATGCTGCCCCTTGCTGTTAGGAGCTACTGCCCGATCGAATCCAACCTCAATAGTGGCAAGACTTGGTTTTTAAATGGTTTTGCCACCCCGATCTGCCAAATTGTAGGCTTGGTGAACCCTCGACAGAGCTTCGTTCTTAAGTCTACACGTTCTAGACTGCCGGTTTGTACCTACATGAGGTGAAGTTGTCTTGAGTGTAAGAGGCTATGTATTCGTTTCAACACTGCTTAAGAGTAATGGCTTTAGAGCTTCTTCTAGAGGAATAGCATCCTGAGCACAGTTACCTGGTGGCATGCACGTGTTTCGATTATGCAATAAAAAGTTTCAAATAGGCGTCTTAATATGAATAGAAATATAAAAACAGTTTAACTATTGCATTGGCTGGCATCCGGGAACATGAGTCATCGTCGTAGCGGTTTGGTGGGGCGTGGGCTAGAGGCTTAGATTTGTTTGCCTGTGGTGTCAAGCTCAGATCAGGTGTAATGTATCAGCCGGTTGGAACTTTTGTAAATACTTTGATAGTGGATACGTGATTTCTTTGATGGAAAATAAAATAGGACGACTTTTACAATGGTTAGTTTGTTCCATTGAAATCAGCTACCTTTGCGACATCTTTTTTGTCATTTAGATGGTAAAACGAAAGGACTCAATGAGTTTAAAGGCGAAATAGGTCAGCAGCTGGAAAACTGTGCTAATCTTCCTGTGGTTACTTTCTGGCCAATTGAAAATAACTTTCCTCTTTTGGAGAACAACAATGATTTAAGTACAGATCAGAATTATTTATTGGATATTTGTATGGCTGTATCAAGTGAAAATTCCTCACTAGATTTATCTTTAAGAAACCCTGGGAAAATTGCTCACTCCAGGTGGCTTACATTAGCAAACAGTATACTTAAATTGTATGTGGCAACTGAAAATCCAACTGAAAGCCTTAAGACTCTGGCTGAGTACATTGTGAAAGTGTATGCACCTGTGTGGTTTAACATTAAGTTAAAACCTTCATGTGCTTATGGTGCCAAATATCTGTTTAAGCTTATCTCATATTCACGCTATCTCTCTGATGATTTCAAGAACGTTCTTGACCCGGTTCTTCAAAGGGTACTTTGCTGCTACAGGAAATCTCCTTTTGTCCATGCCATGTGATGAGAGCAAAATTGTAAAAGAACTTGGTTTACGACGTGTTTTAAAAGCTAGGACAGAAAGTAGATGCGGAGTCAGGAAGTTTACAGTTCCAAAGATAAACTTTGACGCAAAGGATTACAGCGACATGATATCATGGGCTTATAATGACGTAACTGTACCCCCCCTTGGTAAAACATGTTTCCAGCGACTTTCTCAAAGAATTTATACAGAAGACATTTAAAGCTCAACCAAACAGTAAAGTGGACCCGCTTATCGACTTTCCGCGGCTTCCTTGTCACACGCAAGAGAGGAGTATATAAGCAAAAATTAACTCACGCGAGACTATGCCTAAATTTAATACAAGAAAACAGTTTAATGTGTCAATTACGTCAGAATAATGTGTCAAAATAAATATTTTGCAACTGATTTGACGAGCTTTTATTTCAACTTTATTTACTACTATTTGTAACAACAAAAATGTTCACAAAAGTCTCAAAATTAGTAAAAAATACAAACTTTTTTGACATTAAAAAATATTTTATTATTTTTTTTATCTTTGGGCGAGTAATCAGGATGGCGGAGCAGCCTTCGTACCTCATGGCACCGATTACTATGATCATTTGGCCGACCCAACTAGAATTTAGCCGAATCTGGGGGAATTCCACCCCCAGTAGGGATATTTATCGTGCCAAACATCGCATTGACACGGGACCTACAGTTTTACTTCCTATCCGAAAAGAAGGCATGTTTTCAATTTTTCTCCGCTATGAAAAATTACCAGCTCGGCCGGGGATCGAACCTGCGATCTTTGGATTATGAAGCAAACATGCAAACCACTAATCCACCAAGACTGGCTTATTTTATTATTATTATTATATTTTGTAACTAATAATTTTTTCCAATTCTAATGCTTATACTTGTATTTACAACTATCTTTTGTAACATTATATGTCCGAGAAAATCATAAAAAATAGTTTATCAAAGTTTATAATTTTTCAACTTTTTTAATTTTTTTACAAACTATAAGCTCTTTGCGAGTTAACATTTAATCATTACTCAAGCCAAGTGTGACCTAATTAAATGTATGCGAGATAAACGCCTCGAAGCGGAGCGCCCACGATGCAGGTGCAGTATCACACCCACGGCCACGTGTGTGCATAGCACAGCAGCTGCGTCACGTAGGCATACGGCCACGTGCGGTCACTTGGAGGACTTCACACCCACAGAAAGGGTATATAAAGACCAGCACTTGCTGGGACAGCTCAAACTGAGTTACAACGAAGCTTGGAAGATCGAAACTGTCTATCTGGATAGATGTTTACCTTCTTTCAAGTAATACTCCCAGCTTTAAGTTAATATTGTATAATAGTATTTAAGTGATTATGCAAGTGCATATTGTATAAATTCACGACGAATAAATATCTAATTGTACTTGACAATAAACTGTGTTTATTTTGTAACTTGGGCTCCGTCTTTTGCGTTTTTAAAAATAAAGTACAATTTTTAAAAACGCCCTTCTACGACAAGAAACGTTAATTGGCGCAGTCGGTAGGATAGGCAAAAGGGCTCAAGACACCGTTTTTCGAAAATTAAAAGCACCGTCGAGTTCCTTGGCTTTTAAGTCTTCATTTGCCTATCGAATCAGCATCTGGGAACCAGCGATTCAAAGGACAAACATCGCCTGAGACCGTAGCCGTTTCCAGAGCATCACCTGTATGTAGCATCGCCGTTTCCAAGGGACAAGCATCGCCCGAAGAACGCACAGCTGCTGCAGAAGCCTGACTATTGGAGTCATTCCTGACTATTGGAGTCATTTTAACGGCAAAATTTAAGCCAACAATGAAGATAGAGTAAGAAACTAACTATCAATTATTATTGTTAAAGGCGCATTGCGCAAACAAATATCAAACAAGTTTACAAATTATATTCAAAAATCAAACAAGATTAACAATTTATTCATTTTAAGTTTAATACATACTAAACCCTTTAGATTTAAGATCACGTTGCTTGTAGTAAGCGAGACGGATTGGTGTATCAGTTAGTGATACTTAATTTCCAGCCCACTTGCAAGCAATGGGTAGGCACCTTGAATAGGCCCTTAAGATCACGTTGCTTGTAAAAAGCGAGACGGATTGGTGTATCAGCTAGTGATACTTAATTTCCAGCCCACTTGCAAGCAATGGGTAGGCACCTTGAATAGGCCCTTACTAACACAAAAATCATTTTTATTAAGTTTAGAATATTTCAAACTTTGTTAACAAATTTATAGAATTTTTAAGTATTTATTTTTAAAGTGCAAACGATTTACTAATCGTTTTCATGATTAATACTGATACGTCATCAGATAGTGAAACTGAATTACCGATTAACAAAACTTTTGTAAGATCTGCACCACGACCGATAAGTTTACGTCCATCTAAATTATCGATCAGCAAGCAAAGCCATACTACAATGGCACAAGGTAATCAACCTCAAGTACAAACCCAAGTAACACCAGCCCCTATTGTCCAACAATGTGTAGGCTACCCACCTGGCTTTCATACAAGCCTTTTAAATGAAATTCCAACCTATGACGGAAACCCCGTCGAATTATCTGAATATATTCGAGCTGTAGAGGACATTTTCTGCCAATTTTGGCAACCACACGACCCAGCGGCTTATATCAACAGACTTTTACTTTCCTCAGCACGCAACCGCTTAAAAGGCCCAGCCTTAGAGGTCGTAACGGGACAAGTATTTGATTCATGGTATTCTTTAAAAGACACCCTTCTTAGTAATTTTGGAGACCAACGATCGGAACTGAACATCCGGATCGATCTGTCTCGTATGAGACAATTATCACGAGAATCTCCCGTAGAATTCTATAATCGAATTAGATCCTTATTAGCCATACTAAATTCTAAAATTGCACTAGGCTCGGAAATACCAGAAATAAAAGAGTATCAAGCCCGAGATGCTAAAGATTTAGCTCTTAAAACCTATTTAGGAGGACTTTCCGAACCTTTTGGAAGTTTCCTTCGTAGTAGAGCACCAACATCGCTCGAAGTAGCCTTAACTTATATAAAAGAAGAACTGGACATACGATATTTTCAAAATACACAACAAAATAACTCACAACCTAAGTTTTTACCACAACCAGTTCCCCTAAGCAATTTCAATAAACCCCAGCCAACTTTACAACCCCCTCAGTTTAAACCACGATCATACCAGAACGTATTGCCACAATTTAAGCCTAATTTTAATCCCACTCATCAATTCAAACCAAATGTTAATACTACAAATCAATTTAAATTTAATCCAGTAACTCAGCAGTTTGGAAATAATTCCCGACCTAATGTTTTTGCGCCCAAAAGAGATTTTCAACCACAAAATCGGCCAGAATCAATGCAAGCTAGTACCATTAAACCACGACCGGTACATCCTAATGCATCAATGAGACCTTTTAACCCAAATTTCAACCGCAATAATAATCAACCCAATTTTAGTCGACCAAATCCCCAACCACGAACTTTCTTTTCGGAAGAATTATACGCAACGGATTTTCAAGAGGAAAACCCAACTAATGTAATTAATACAGACGAATTAACTCATACTCCTGAAACTTACGAAACTGTACCTGAATATCACGACTATGATCCTCTTGATAACGAAACCTACCATGGAGAAGAGGATGACGAAAATTTTCGTGCAAACGCCTCGGAGAACAATTAAAATCTTTTTCAATCGACCCTAAATCATCTTTACCTTTTCTAATAATACCCCAAACGAATGAAAAACTTTTAATCGACACCGGGAGTTCCAAAACTATCCTTTCACCCGAATTTGTTTATAAACATTACCCCGAATCCATTTTTGAATATCCTTTTGAAATTACAACCTCTTACGGTACAGCGTATCACAATCAAGTAGCTACAGTTTCTAGTTCCCTTTTACTCGATAAAATAGAAGGAAAACATTTAGTATACCTTCTTAATGTTCATTCCAATTACATTGGCATTCTTGGAAATGACTTGTTGAAGAAATTAGGAGCAAGAATCAATTTTCGTGGAAATTATATCCAACGAAACGGAAAAACCGTAGTACCATTCTTTTTCAACGAACCATCTCTTAAAGAAACTATATTAATACAACCATCCTATTTCGAAAATCCCGCTTCAAAGAAATCCAAAATTTTAAATACTTCAAACAACTTCACTCCGCAATTTGACCCAACATATATTAGTTTTAATCAACGTGAAAATAATTTTCCTTCACCAAATCTGTCGGAACAACATAAAAATGTTCAAGAAAAATCAACTTCAAACAATGCTTATTATAACGACTTTGAAAATATTTTTCAAAAATTTTCTAACTCAACCAAATAAAGAAAACATTGTCCCGACGGTAACTCAAGAATCAAATCAAAAGGACCAATACAATTTAAATGATACAGAAATCTTTATTTCAAAACCTATTCGAGTCAAAATCAATAACCTTGACAGCTATAAAAATCGAAATTTACGAAATGGACCCAGAAAACGCAAATCTTATGAAGCGAAACTTGACCCAAAGTCAAAACGGATTAAAAGTAAACAGACCCCAATAAACAAACCACTCAAAAACGGTTTCCGTAAAACGAAAAGGAAAATACATGCTAGGAAATGTAACAATAGTTTACGCAAAACGAAGAAAAATACGAAATCCAACAAAAATCCAAGTCGTATTAACAAGGCCTGGTTGAAAAGAAATAACCATCAACTAATGGAATACCTAATATTTCAAGATCAAAATAAACAAATAATCCCTCTTAGAATAAATAATAGACGATTTACGTATTTAAAACCCAAAATGAAATAATCATCTGACAAACTAAATTTCAAGTAGATTAAAATGACTATTAACAGGCAAAGAATACTGAACACGATTTAAATACCGAAACTAAAATACTTTTATTAAAGAGATTTCAATTAACAAAATTCCCTTTGCAAAATTCAAATTGCACACATTGCAACGATAATAAGAGTACGATAGAGCAGTCTTTATATTACGCTAACGTGACCTCCATAGTAACACTTACAGCGAAATCTATTTTTAAAACGAGACCAGCTGTTCATCTCAAGTTACTTACTGATAATTCTTGCTGCAAGGAATTATTAAATTCAAATGATTACTTTGATAAAATAAATAAAACTTTACAATTAACAAATTTACTCTTTCAAATAATTTTAACAATTTAATTTACCCAATTTTATAAAATACTTCTAACTAAATGTCAATTTCAGACAACTGTATTAACCCAAGAATATTTAAATGCATATAATAAACATACGTAATACATAAATTAATACCTTCTTCAACTTTGCTTTTAAAATAAAACTCATAAATTTTATGGTACTTAAAAATGATAGAAATTAAATCGAACCATACCTGAAAATAATTATTAGAACCATCAATGGAAAAACTTTCCTGGAAATCGTTTCCCAATAAAACAATTTTTATTTTAACATAAAAAGGACCAATTTCAACCTACAAATATTTATTTAAACTTTCTGAACTTCAAGCATTCATCTGTATAATATATTTTAACATCGCCATACGTAATAAAAATTTAGTTTACCACTAATACACCCCTTGATAATTAATGATGATACTATAAACATTGAAATAATCAAAAACTCCAGAACCTCATCCTAACCCTTACCATTTACAATGCTTTCTGAATACAAACTATTTTACCACGACAAAAACATTCAGCCACTATTAATCGAAATAGATTAATATATGTTTTTAATCAACAAAATCAAAATAATAAATTTCATGAATTACTAACTGGAACATTGTTTACCACATTGTTTACCACAGATTATCACTGCTTCTTTCCGAATGATTCTCTATATAAGGACTTTTCCCATTTTATACTGTCTATAGCAAATGAAAATACCTGCAAATTTCATAAGATGCTTTTTCAAAATTTGCTCAAACCTACTATTTAAAATCAAGTAACATCATAGATGTTGTAGACCGCTTATTCCATTTCATTATAACCTATACCACGCCGAAAATATTAGTCGTTGACGGCGAATTCGATAAACAACCTCTAAAAAGTTTTGCTGAACTGCACAAAATTAAACTACATGTAACCACCCCCTATAACCATCAATCGAATGCTACAGTAGAACGTTTACATTCTACGCTTCTCGAACATTATAGACTATTAGAAAACACACCTGAAGAAAGACGAATTTATTATTGTATCCTAGCCTATAATCACTCAATTCATTCAAACCTAAAATATACCCCTTTTGAAATCTTATTTGGCCATACTGAAAGCCAAAACCCATTTGATCTGGAATTCGAGAAAACCTTCTATGAAACCTATGTTATTGACCACAAGGAAAAAATGAAACATATCTATAACAGTCTTCATGACAATCAACACCTTCAAAACCAACCATATTGAAACCCTCGCACAGAACCAAAATCTTCTAAGTCATAATCTCAATAAAATCATTCTCAATACCACTGTGAAAATTCGAGAAATCATTGGAACCCTAAATACGTTTACTGTATTAGATCAATCAATTCAATCTTTACAACTATTTATCACCACATGTATGGATCTCGAAACCTCGTTAACCTTTGCCCAAAATCATCAGCTACATTTATCTTTAATTGATAACAACGATCTGTTATCGATACTATCTCAAATCTCAAACACACTACAAAGACTACCTACCAAACAAACTCTGGATGTCCCGTATCCCATTAACCATGAGAATCTACATCTTTATGAATCCTTAATTTGGATCAAGGCATATCAAAAGAACATCAATACATAAGACTAATCCCATTTCCTGCTGCTCACAACAACCAATTTCAAATGGTCATTCCCATCTACAACACCATACTGTTTAATACCGACTTTAGCATTCCCATCACCGATAATCAATGTATGTAAATAACCCCTTCACATTATTTCTGTTCACAAACAAATTACTTCACAATCCCAAATTGTGCGAAACACAATTATTAGCCTTCAAGGAAGCGCAAAACTGTCAACCTGTCATATTTGAATTGCATACGACAAAAGTAATAAAAATAAATCGATCCACCTGGATCATTAGTTCCCCTAATAAAACGATCATCGATAGCAGATGTATCGACTCTATAACACGAAAGACCATTACTGGATCAATATTACTCCATCTTACCAGTGACTGTTCTGTTCTAATCAATCAAAACGAACTTTTGGCTACATTTCAATCATCTTCCCTAGAAGAGAAACAAATCGCTATGGCATCCATCGGAAAATTGCAAACCGATTCAGTCCATGTACCCGAAATTACAAAAATTGACCTATCACCTATAAATGTTCATCAATTAATCCAGAATCAAGCGAAATTAACAAAGGACATGTCTACACTCGAACGTATCACTCCTATCAGATATACACCATTACATTATGGCCCTTTAATTCTCACGCTGATCATGACTATCATAACAATAAGTCTTATCGTCTTTGTATACTACAAACGCAGATTATTTGCCACCAAAATGTATCAACTAACGTCACCCCTTAAAGAACCCGACAATGTAACTTTTAACCCAACTTCAAGTCCCCTGGTCCAAAGCAGATCACCTTTAACATAACTATTATTGTTATTATCAATACTAACCTAATTATAATTACACATTAGTATTAGTATTATATATATATATTATCATTGTTACTCTGTTCTATATTCATATTATGTATTCTATTATGTATCTATGTAATCTCCATATACTAAGTACTATTTTATTTACTGTCCTATTATGCATGCTTATTATTATCAATATATTTGTGAAATGTGACACCTCCTACTTTTCATTTAACCAGTCACTTTATTGTAACCACTGAAATATTCTTCTTCAAAGTATATTTCCTTCTTGCGTGGGAGGAGTTAACATTTAATCATTACTCAAGCCAAGTGTGACCTAATTAAATGTATGCGAGATAAACGCCTCGAAGCGGAGCGCCCACGATGCAGGTGCAGTATCACACCCACGGCCACGTGTGTGCATAACACAGCAGCTGCGTCACGTAGGCATACGGCCACGTGCGGTCACTTGGAGGACTTCACACCCACAGAAAGGGTATATAAAGACCAGCACTTGCTGGGACAGCTCAGACTGAGTTACAACGAAGCTTGGAAGATCGAAACTGTCTATCTGGATAGATGTTTACCTTCTTTCAAGCAATACTCCCAGCTTTAAGTTAACATTGTATAATAGTATTTAAGTGATTATGCAAGTGCATATTGTATAAATTCACGACGAATAAATATCTAATTGTACTTAACAATAAACTGTGTTTATTTTGTAACTTGGGCGCCGTCTTTTACGTTTTTAAAAATAAAGTACCATTTTTAAAACGCCCTTCTACGACAAGAAACGTTAATTTGCGGCACCTCAAGATGTTGTCGTATAGTAACCAAATTTTTTCTTCTTCTTCTTGAACCTAAAAGGCAACTTTTCCCCACTATTACAAAATTAAAAAAAAAATTAAAAAAGGCCACTTTCGTTCCACCCTACTGTGTAGCCGTCAATTTGAGATTTTTTTGTCTTGATACTTTTTTTTATAAAACAACAAAATTACGTAAATTCCTTAATATTGTAGAAAGCAAACATAATTTTCCTAATTTTAATTTAAATACAGTGAAGGTCGTTGATCCGAATATACGTTAATCCGAATACCACTATAATCCGGACCAGCAATTTATTTACATTGGGTTTATTGTAATCCGGATTTAAAGGCTTTGATAATCCGAACTTTAAAATTAATTGTTTTTAGTCCTCAAGTTTTAACATATCTCAAGATATTCAGATGTGTAATTTGATACAAAACTACCGTTGTATATAAAATAAATGATTTTATTTTATTTATGTTTACGTTATATTTGTCTGGCAAATTCGTATCATAAAAAGTCACGTATTTTAAAAAGTTTTTACATTGCAACTTCACAATTCGTATTAGTTACAAAGGTTTAGAAGTTAAAAAAGAATTGATACTTCTTTTACGAATTACGACTTTATGTATCTCCACCATACATAAAAAGATTTTCTGGTAAATTTAAAAATTGTTAAATGTTTACAGACCGCATTGTAACTATAAATATTATACATTTCCAGATTTGTTACAAAAACAGAAGGATCATACCGGGTGATTTTTTAAATTTCTGATCTAGTAAGTCGTGATTTTTACGCCGTATCGAAGGTCACCGAAACGTAGGGCGTAGCGTTGATCACACTGCTATTCCAAATGTCATTTATGTGACAAATTGACTACTTACTTTTACATTTATTAAACAAATTGATAAATATTTAAACAGTGATCATTTGCGAAACATGCTTTTACCAAAGTGTGACCATTACGAAAGTAAGCTTCGATCATAAATGTTTTTTGTTCCTGTGTGAACACCATTTTGTTGTGATGAAAAACACTCCAAAATAACGTTGAAAACTAAGCGTTCAATCACAAACGAAAGGTTAGTCTTGAAAAAGACTGATTTTTGATAATAACCGAGATAATAACTGGCGAAACGGAATTCAAAACACGAGGAAACAGTGAAGCACAAAAGACGGCAAAAGCGAGAACAACACTGGAGTAGGTTATGTTTATGTCAACATTTTTGAAATCTGACAGTTGTGACAAATCGAACGATTCAAACTACGCCCTACGTTTTCCGCATCTTTTGTTTTAAAATTATGTCATGGCTTTCTAGATCAGAAATTTAAAAGATCACCCGGTATAACAACGTTAAAAAATTTTAAAACCTGCGGAATATCCGGAGATGGAAGAAAAGTTGTTTGGATGGTTTTTGATGTCACCGATATCCTCCGAAATTTTGGACGAAAAGGCAAAGCATCATTATCCAGCAGCGTGCGGTGCATACGAAACAGTGGAAGCAGTCGCGATGCAACGTATGCGCTATCACGCTCGTACGCTATGGTGCCACTGATTCGTATACTCTGCACGCTACTGTGACTTTATTAAAGACGGTTTCAAAACGATGACGTCAGGGCGAGTAAAGATTGGATACTTAATTTTAAAAAGACAATTTAAAACAGTTTTTGCGTATATATTTTTGTAGTTTTTTTTAAATAAATGTTTTGCAGAATGTTTTAAATGCATTTATTTACAAATAAAACATTGTAACTCTACAGACGCGGTAATCCGAAAACCGCGATGATTCGGATTGCCCCTGTTTTAATTAGTCCGAATTAGCGAGACTTCACTGTAGTGCAATTGTCACAATAGTTATGAAGTTAGCCAAGTAAGGTTAAAGGTGTTAAGGTATCAATAACTGGTACAACCACCTTAATAGCACCCTGATATTTCCGTTGATTTGAAATAAAATACCTACTATCAAATGCAAATGTTTTGAGTTCTGAGTTTGAATGAGCATAGCAAGAAAAGCAGCTCAAATTAATTCAAACAAAAACAGTTAGATATAGGGTAAACTAGGTAGTGATTGGCACCCATAACAATTTTACATGGCTTTATCATCCGCAAAAAATTTATATTAAGTATTAGTAAAAAAGTTTATCAATATTTGTTTGAAAAATACTTCAAATTTACTTAGTGATATCCCAGAATAAGAAGAACTAACTGATTTATTGTGTTAATTTGTCGTTTTTTCAACAATAAGACATTTTTTAGTTATTGGCACTCCAAGAGCAGTCATTGGCACCATAAAGTTTCAGTCATTGGCACCTACGATGGCACTTCACTTTCCAGCTTTTTTCACCGCACTATCGGTAAAAACATATAATTTTACAAATATCTTAGAATATTACGACGCTCTAGACTGAAAATGAATAGATAGGAAACAATTTTATTTAAATTCAATATAAATCACATACATTTTCTATATAACTAATATGGTCTTAAATACTGTTTTTTTGGCACATGTATTGCACATGAATTTTTCTACGTCTATTTCTTCATTAACTTTGCGCAAACAGCGTGTGGAATGTTCTGATACAATTGCTGCATTTTAAACCGAAAGTTGTAACATTGATGTTGTTTGCACACATGTAACATAATCCCTTGACAACATATTTTGTTTTTGCTTTCTCAACTTTTTCTAGGCTTTCCTCAAACAGAAGTCTCACATGACTATTCTGTTCTTGCGGAGACCTGAGGGCGACATTTGCACCACTTTGCAACAAAGGCGTTTTTGGACTAATCGCCGAGTCTATAGACGGTGAAACCACAGAAGCAATAATTTCCGTTCCGGTTTGTTTGGAAGTTATAGTTGCGGACGCTTTAGTCTTTTTTTTTCACATCTTTACGAGGGAGTTTTTTAGTTTTGGATTTGCTGGCCTTTTTCTTCAAACGCTGTTGTTTTCTTTCTTCTATTTCTTTTTTTTTCTGTTCTTTCAAATTTTCTTTTTCTACATATAGGCTTTTCCACCCACTTCCGGTTATGACATATGGAGTGTTATCAGTGTTACGTTTCCCTTTTCTTTCAGGAGTTGTTGGCCATTGCAATAAATTGTGTAGTGTGGAAGTTGGAGTTTCGATCACAAACCCATCGTCAAATTGGATTGGCATGCTTTCAAGAGATACATTTTCAGGACCTTCTTCTGATTTATCAACAACTCTATGTGGAAGCACATTAGTCACGTTCAGTTGAACATCATTAAAAGTACTGTTATTTGCAGAAACAATATTTGAAGGATTTTCGTCAGAATTATAAGTTTCTTCATTTGAAAAGACATTGATCAGGTCAATTTGAATGTCATTGGAAGCAATGTTGTCAGTCAAATGACGATTTGGTTCAGGTGTTGTAGCTAATGTTGAAATTTCCAAGTCTGTGTTTGTTTCAACAGTTTTTTCTTTAAAAATTTTCCATAAATTGTGTAACGCCAAGAAGTCGTCGGAAACATCACCCTCAAAGTTTTCAAGTTTGGCGAGTTTTTCTTCACCAACCACCTCACTAAACTCTTGATATGTCAACACACCGTGTTCTTCAACTTCACAAGATGAAACTTTCTTGCTCCTCTTGCCCAAGCACTTGGAAAAATCTATAGCATTTGGGTTCCAGGGGTAAAGACCGCATGCCTTAAAACCGTTTGAAATAGTCGACGGCTGAATACTTTCGACCACAGGTTTCAAAATAGTGGCAACATTTTCTTTCTTTACTTGATCAAGGGGATGTTCACGACGCCATTGTATTAATGCTTTTCTCCAACCATCTTTCAGAGGCTTGAACGCTGCCACATCTGCAGGTTGCAATATTCTAGTACTGTTTGGGTACAATGCCACAAGGATAATTTGAAGATTGTTGCACAACAAACTTAATTTGTATGTCAGATGTGACTTGTGGCCATCGACAAACAGAATTATAGGAAATTTTACTCCCTTTTTTTGTAAATACGGGTGTAAAATGTTTCCAACGTATTCATAAAAATTTTCGCTTTTCATCCATCCATTTTCGCTTATTCCTATTCCCCACTGGCTAGGAACTGAATCAACAATGGCCTGTGGTAGCCTTTTGTATGGGAAGATCATCATTGGAGGAGTAGTTTCTCCAGTGGCTGCGAATGTGAACATAACTGTCACATTCGATTTTGCCATGCCACGATCGATTTCGTAAATGTTCTTAGCACCCTTTTGTGCAACGACTTTTCCTAATTTTGGACACAACTGCAGATTAGTTTCGTAACCGTTGAATACTCTCTCTGGGTCTTGTAATATATTAAAATAATTTTTCTCTATTAGATATTGTTGAATTTGACTAAACCACTTTTTTATGTCATCTTCAGATATGTTTGCACAGGCTGCAGTAACTGCTTCAGTGGTTCTGTGGGACAAAGCGGGATGACGCCGTAGAAAACTTCGGTACCAGCAGTCTCCAGGAATATTCTGTGGAAAAGGGTTTGGACGAGGAACATTATCTAAAAAATGTTTTACGGACATCTGAATGTCCTCTTTGCGTCTTGGAAATCCTTTTTGGTAACTGTCAATAATCCATTTTTCTAACAAATCTTCTTCTTCTTTCGAAAGATATGTGTCTGGACCAGAAGAAATTTTCCTGAAGCGGTCACTTAGTCTAAATTGAAGAGTTGCTCTTGGAATTCCAAACACTTTTGAAGCTTGTTTTTTTGACATACCGTTGTTGATGGCTTCCAAGGCGGACTCCATGTTTTGTTCGGTATAGCATTTTTTGTACGGTGTGTTTTTTCTTGATTTCGGCATAGTGAATGTATTGGGCTACAAACCTAGAAAAAAAACAAACTCTCACAATTAACTAAACTATCAGAAACTATTCAAGTTCAATTTTGAATCGCTTGGCGTTACAGCTACATATTTTCTAAGGTATTGCAAATTCCACACTTTATGAGTTTTTGGATTATTTAAATATTTTGAGTTCAGGTATCTAATATTTTGTTAGACCAAAGGTAACAAGTTTACTCTAAAACAACAAGCACTAAAATAATGTGGATGCCAATGACTAAAATGGTAAAAAAAGTAAGATAAGGTAGTGATTGGCACCTATGCCAATGACTGGAAAAATGCTCAAATATCACTTAGATATTGGCACTCCTAATTAATAACCGATTTCGACAAAACTTTGAGGTTAGAGGTGTTGAATTACTCATTTCAATGTATACTCTTTCATTTCACATGATTTCAGTAACTTGCATCAACTCAGAGTGAAATTGTAAAAGCTTAGAAAACGTCCGCATGTTAAGATTTTATGAAAAACTTACCTACATCAAAGCGGTTGAATACTGACTACCACTCTGTTCAGAAACTACAATGCCAAACACCCTGAAGTTAGCATTCAGTGTTGCCAACATAAACAGCCGTGCATATTAATCTCCCCAGTGCATTTTAAAATTGATGCAGCTTAGTTATTGGGAAAAACAGCTGATGTGCCAATGACTGAGGGAGGTGCCAACAACTACCCAGTTTACCCTACATATAAGACAGCATACAACAGGTCATAAAGGCCCATAGCTTCAAATAAAATTACAAAATACATAATTTTCTACTTTTATTGCGCTGCTATCCTTTGCTATTTGTCCCAACTTCTGGTTCATTCCATCCAGCCTACTCATTATCTCCTCTAATATCTCCACCCACGGAAATAAAAGTAGGACAAAGATAATGCCGCTTGCGCCAGCTGTTTAAAATACTTTAGCTAACATGGCTGTCTATTTGTGTTTATGCGCATGCGAACTAGTCGTTGTAACACGTTGTTGGTGTAGGTCATGAACTTAATTTTAAGCCATTTTGAGGTTAGTGAGGTACACACTTTGCAACTTTTACGTATTTTCTTACATATTGTTGTTTAAACAAAAGCTCTAGTAATTATATGAAAAATGACAAAACGTTGTTTAATTTCAACTTGTGAAAGTAGTGGAAATATACCAGTCGTTACTTATCGTAGGTATGTACAGAATTGTACTAATATATTTTACCGTATGCATTTTGTATTCTGATCAAAGAATATGGCATTTTCGCGTAGTTAATTACTTAATTATAATAAGTGTGTGGTGGTAATTAGTTAATTATAGCAATCTAATTTTAGTATTGATGGGAATAATTTGAGATATTTCGCATGGCTAACAGCCGCTTCATAAATAGAAGAGTAGAGGAAAATATCAGTAAACGAGTCCGCCTTGGAAGCCATCAACAACGGTATGTCAAAAAAACAAGCTTCAAAAGTGTTTGGAATTCCAAGAGCAACTCTTCAATTTAGACTAAGTGACCGCTTCAGGAAAATTTCTTCTGGTCCAGACACATATCTTTCGAAAGAAGAAGAAGATTTGTTAGAAAAATGGATTATTGACAGTTACCAAAAAGGATTTCCAAGACGCAAAGAGGACATTCAGATGTCCGTAAAAAATTTTTTAGATAATGTTCCTCGTCCAAACCCTTTTCCACAGAATATTCCTGGAGACTACTGGTACCGAAGTTTTCTACGGCGTCATCCCGCTTTGTCCCACAGAACCACTGAAGCAGTAACTGCAGCCAGTGCAAACATATCTGAAGATGACATAAAAAAGTGGTTTAGTCAAATTCAACAATATCTAATAGAGAAAAATTATTTTAATATATTACAAGACCCAGAGAGAGTATTCAACGGTTACGAAACTAATCTGCAGTTGTGTCCAAAATTAGGAAAAGTCGTTGCACAAAAGGGTGCTAAGAACATTTACGAAATCGATCGTGGCATGGCAAAATCGAATGTGACAGTTATGTTCACATTCGCAGCCACTGGAGAAACTACTCCTCCAATGATGATCTTCCCATACAAAAGGCTACCACAGGCCATTGTTGATTCAGTTCCTAGCCAGTGGGGAATAGGAATAAGCGAAAATGGATGGATGAAAAGCGAAAATTTTTATGAATACGTTGGAAACATTTTACACCCGTATTTACAAAAAAAGGGAGTAAAATTTCCTATAATTCTGTTTGTCGATGGCCACAAGTCACATCTGACATACAAATTAAGTTTGTTGTGCAACAATCTTCAAATTATCCTTGTGGCATTGTACCCAAACAGTACTAGAATATTGCAACCTGCAGATGTGGCAGCGTTCAAGCCTCTGAAAGATGGTTGGAGAAAAGCATTAATACAATGGCGTCGTGAACATCCCCTTGATCAAGTAAAGAAAGAAAATGTTGCCACTATTTTGAAACCTGTGGTCGAAAGTATTCAGCCGTCGACTATTTCAAACGGTTTTAAGGCATGCGGTCTTTACCCCTGGAACCCAAATGCTATAGATTTTTCCAAGTGCTTGGGCAAGAGGAGCAAGAAAGTTTCATCTTGTGAAGTTGAAGAACACGGTGTGTTGACATATCAAGAGTTTAGTGAGGTGGTTGGTGAAGAAAAACTCGCCAAACTTGAAAACTTTGAGGGTGATGTTTCCGACGACTTCTTGGCGTTACACAATTTATGGAAAATTTTTAAAGAAAAAACTGTTGAAACAAACACAGACTTGGAAATTTCAACATTGGCTACAACACCTGAACCAAATCGTCATTTGACTGACAACATTGCTTCCAATGACATTCAAATTGACCTGATCAATGTCTTTTCAAATGAAGAAACTTATAATTCTGACGAAAATCCTTCAAATATTGTTTCTGCAAATAACAGTACTTTCAATGATAGTAGGTATTGCGACACCTGAGACCTGCCCCTCCAGTTTTTTCTGGCCACGCCTACTGCTCTCTGATTGGTTACCCCCACTCCTGTAGCTCCTCCCCTTGCTTCTGATTGGTCGCCGCCATCTTGGATTTCCCCGCCTACTGCTCTCTGATTGGACGTGCGCCATTTTGGAACTTTGGGCGCCATTTTGACCACGCCTGCCCGCCATTACGGGAATCTGTATTACCGGCAATCTGTGTGCTACCAATAGAGGGCGTAATGCTACAATTAGTGTGTATTGCTAAGAGAGGGCGTCATGAAGGGATCTGTATTATCGATGCGTTGTGTACTACTACTAGGTGGCGTGTCATGAAGAAATCTGTATTACTACAGAGAGGCGACCATTTTATATCACAGCATCTTGCGTGCGCGCGCTAAATTTGAATCTATTTTAAAATTTGTCATTTTTGCATATGTCATTTATGCATTTAAAATTTGTCATTTTTGCATCTGTCATTTTTGCATATGTCATTTTTGCATCTGTCATTTAAATCTGTCATTTTAAATCTGTCATTCTTAAAGCAACCATCTTCCCAGATTTGAATTTTAGCGCTAACTATGGGATTGGATCCTCCTTTCACTAAGTTGAAACTCTTTCTCTCTCTCTCTCTCATGCGCGCGCTAAATTTGAATCTATTTTAAAATTTGTCATTTTTGCATATGTCATTTATGCATTTAAAATTTGTCATTTTTGCATCTGTCATTTTTGCATATGTCATTTTTGCCTCTGTCATTTTAAATCTGTCAATTTAATCTGTCATTTTGCATCTGTCATTTTAATTCTGTCATTTTTTGCAGCTGTCATTTATACGTCTGTCAATTCTAAACTGTCATTTTGCATCTGTCATTTTTGCATTTGTCATTTATGCGTCTGTCATTTAAATCTGTCATTTTGAATTTGTCATTTTGCATATGTCATTTTTAATTCTGTCAATTTTAATCTGTCCATCAGGCATACCACTACAAGTTCGGCTGCTACCTCTCTCTCTCTCTCTTCGGCGCACACTCTGTACTCTTTCCATCACTACCTTTTTTCTAGAAGAAATAATAAAAACATATAGGAATTAAAAATTATGTTTATTAATATATTGTTAAGGCTACATTTAATTTATAATAAAAAATATTGATAGATTGCTGGTGATGATAGCTTGAGGACTTCAGGACTGACCTCTGTTTTCTATCTGCGGTTCCAGGGGCTTTAACAACAATAACAATAGAACATTAAAAAGGGTTTATTGTAAACTTGATGTTTACTACCCGTTACCTTATTTATTTCCACAAACAGGCAATCATCGTCACCGCTGTTTGTTTTCCCTAAGTACACGAGGCCTAGAGAAATCGTTTTAGCTTCAATATGTTGGTTAAGCTCGGCAACCCTTTGTTCCGTTAACTTGTCGCCGATCCTCTTTGGTAGAAATGTAACATACTTTTCAGCATCAACAATCACGCTTTGACGCTTATCACGACAAACGACCCTCTTGAATTGCAGTATCTGTGTAATTTCTTTTATTTTGTAATCACATAACTTCTTGATAGGCTTCTTCATGGAAGGTTTGTTCAACTGTTTTAACAAATGCTCCATTTTTTCTATGTAAAAACAAAGACATACATGATAGAACTTAAATAGGAGCAAAATTTTTAACACTCGCAAGAATAATAAATGATTATTTTAACATACCTAGTTGATGCAAGCAATAACAATATTACTATCACCGTAACCGACGTCGAGGACAAAACTAAAAAATGGAAGGGTTTGACTGAGCTTTTATAAACTTCGAACCTGCGCGAATGAACACGTTTTAGATAAAATCTTAATTTATTACCCATGGAGCAAAAAAAAGGGTATCGTTAAAAAGGGCTCGGCACCTGCACTGTCAAGTAAGCAGATGTTTTTAGATAAAAATCTTAATTTATTACCCCCTCGGAACAAAAAGGTCGACACCTGCACTGTCAGTTAATACTTGAGACCAGATAAAAATCTAAAGTTATTACCCTCTGAACAATGGGCATCATTAAAAAGGGTAGCGCTGTCAATCAGGCAGCTGTTTTTAGATAAATCTTAATTTATTACCAACCCTCGGAACAAAAGGATGTCGTTAGCTTTTATATTTATTACCCGCGGAGCTAGGGATATCGTTAAAAAAAAGAGTCGACACCTGCACTGTCAAGCATTTAATTTATTACACGCAACCCCATGAGCAAAGAAACTTGTTAACGAACAAAAGAACACAGCTCTTCTAAACAAAGGGTTGACTGTCGTCGTCGTAAAAACTATTTTATAATTTACTACAACATTAAAAAATTTAAATTCAACTTTTAGATGTAACTATTGATAAAAGCTTAATTTATTACCCTCGGCGACCCTAACGAATTTATAAAAACAGAGAATGAATTGAATTTTGTATCACATAAGTCATGTATACTACCTGTGTTTTCTCTTTCAAAAAGCTGAATCTATTCCACGTTAAGTTTTATTATTACCAAGATGGATATGATATAATTTTGCTATTTTCCCTTTGTACGTATCTGAAATTTTCATCTCAAAATGCAATAGTTAATCAATAATAAATACATTACAAAGCGTAACAGAATTTAATGTCACTTATAAAGTTTTATGCATCAGAGTTCGTAAATGAGATAGAAAAAAACTTAAAAATTTTAATGTTGGCATAAATTATTATATGTAATTAATTTTAACTAATTACCTATACATGTAAGTAGGGTCGGATTGTCATATAAACTAAATACTTAATAAGAAGTACAGTGTGTGTGCGTGAGAGAGAAAGGAAGCAACAGAACTTGTAAGTAATAGTAGCGAGAAAGAGGGTGAAAAGCATGCCTTCAAAGCATAAAAAAAAAGCAAAGCCTAATCCTTGAATTTTGTATCAACGAAGTCAGGTATAGATTTTATAAGACTTCTGAATTGATTAAATGTGGTCCCTAGTTTAATAAATATTTCAAATATATCTCTTTTAATTATTATGCGCCTTTCGTATTTTAGAAATAGGATAACTACGGTCATTCGTTTGAACAAACCAACAAATAAATTTGTTTATAAATAAAAAAAAATTTATTCAATGAAAATAAACTCTATGAAAAGAAAATTAAATTGTTTTATTTATTTGAAATTGAATGCATTTTCAAAGGAATCTAATAAACTAAACCAAATAGATTTTTATTATTGAGGATGAACTTTGTACATTTATTTATAAACTCGACAAAAATCTCGAAGCAGGTAGGCCTCGTTACAGGTCAGAGTGGACCCTTTTTAAAAAAATGCAAGACACGCCCTCAGGGAGTTTGTTTCCCTTTTGACGTCGTCGTCGAGATTCATATACTTGAAAATAAGTTCTGTTTAGAACGGAATGTTATAGAATATAGCCGTGTGTTAATAATGCCTGGTTTTTAATTTTAAAAGATAATACAGCTTGAAGAAAATATCACAACCTACTTTTTACAATAAATTCGTTAAATATCCGATATAGACAAAAATCCAGGTTTTCACTTAATTAAAAAGCATAAACGACGCAATATCTATAAAGACATAACGATATCGCGCTATAATAGCTTGCATTTCGACTAGAATAGATTTTTTTTGTGTGTGTGTTTACATAGGATATTTTGTTCAGGTCGTGGTGGTTTATTGTTTTTAAATTATACTATTTGTTTTTGGTGTTGATAATATTTACTGCGTGTGTGTGCTTAACGTATAGAGTTTTTTAAAAGTGCGCGTAGTGCATATTTACAACGGTGTAACACTTTAGGTAAGTTTCTCTTTATAAATCAGACCCTTTTATCTCCTGTAAAATACTAATGCTACTACTATAGCGCGACAACGGTAAGCTTTTTTTTTGCATTTATTTGTTACACTTATAATCTCTAGTTTTACTGGGGAAATGAACGCAAACTAATTATTGTTATGATGACGAGACCTGTGTGTGTGTGTGTGTGTGTGTGTGTGTGTGTGTGATTGATTTATTGCCACATGGAAATAGGTGAGTTGATTCTTAGATTCCTTGTAATATTAAAATTAAGGTGAAAAAAAATGCCTTCAAAGCAATAAATAATCTTTCTTTTAAAATAAATTAAAAAATAAAAACCATGTAAATATATCCTAAATTGTTTCAGATAAAATTTGCATTAAAATTGATCTTTATAATTAATTTATAATATTTAATATCAATCTTTGGTATGATATCCTCATTTCGACATAACAGTTTTCCCTCATAAACCTAGAACAGAATGACTCTTAATAAATATATACTGTTGACCCTGGGCATAGGAATAAAACGTATCTATGTTGAGATCTACATTTTAAACATCAATAAATTAACAGGCAGGTGTTCTCGTGGGAACTTGATTTTACCCTAATTCTCAGGTAATAACCAACAGAGGTATGCTACGCAGCAACACTACTGCGTCAAGACATACTTGAATGTTCTGCTAGCAAAAGGCGATATCGAATGTAACCTTTATTTAATACAAATGGAATAATTGTCACGTATATGTATCATGGTTGCATAAAGTCCTATTGACAGGGTCATAACTTATTCGTCACACCTGCGTTCAATAAAAAACGGTATGACAGTTGAATGAATTATATCCCCAGAGGGTTAGAGTGGTACACCGTTTTTATTCTAACAGATAAAATCTAGAAGGTATGTCAACTCTGGTGCAGAAAATAACATTTCAAACTGATTTATGACCCGCACGTGTTCACCGGAGAGAACGCTTTGTTCCTTTGTTAAGCGGGCAAATCGACTCGAGTTTTATTTTTATCTTATTGCATAATATTGCGCAACAATTCGAACCTATAAAGCCAACCTCAGGGAGCACACCATCACTTGTTTGGGGTTACTCGAGACATCAACAACACATGTATGTTTTTTATGCGTACTGTTAACTATTACGTTTGTGTTTGAAGTGATTTGTGCCATTCTTGATTGTTATTACCAGTTGTTGCTACAGAACCTATGTGAAATCTACAGCTTTATTCGAACAAAAAGGTAGGATTTATTATTATTATTGCTTTATAATCAATTTAAACTTTATATTTGTTTAAATTAGATTGTTGATAAAAAGTGTAATACTGATTAAAAGGTTTTGTTAATTTGCATTTAAACTGATCTTTTCTTTAACTTTATCAAAGCAAATAATTTATAATATTTAATAGCCTGCATTGCATTCAGAGGTTACTGTTTATTTTGCCCGATTAAAAGGCTTTATTAATGTGCATTGAAACTGATCTTTCTTTAACTGTGTCAAAAGCAAATAATTTATAATATTTAATAGCTTGCATTGCATTCAGAGGTTACTGTTTATTTTGCGTCAATTTTTTTACCATCACGTAGCATCAAAGCTTTTTATTTTTAATTAAGGGTTAAGAGAGAGAGACAGTTCGTGAATGGTAAAAGATTTTATCTGTCCATTTGTCGCTATATGATTTCTTACCTGTTACTGTTATATTTCAAACAATTTTAGTTTAGTTTGTTGTTTATAATAATAATCTGTTAAAGGGATTTAGTAACAATTTTAAACTCAATATTTGTTTAAATTAGCTTGCTATTAAAAGTTTAAGAATGGCTAAAGGACTATTAATTTGCAATAAAATTGATCTTTATAATTAATTTATAATATTTAATAGCTTGCAGTGCATTTAAACTTTAATAATAATAATTAGTCACTGTTTATTTAAATTAACAACATATAATCTTTGTTGTTTTAGCCGTTGTTAAGTGTGCAAGTGCGATATTTTTGCTATTGTTGTTGTTGTTGCTCCTGTACAAAATGTCTTCTCTCTACGAAATTATCGATGAGAACGTGTCCACCATCAAGAAATTCGGCACCCTGAAACATCGACTGGTGTTTAAAGTAGCCGTTACGCCAGTCGATGAAGATCATTTGGAACATTTTAAAACGGCTATTAACCAAATTCTAAGGGATGTGCTAAGCCGAGCACAACCAAACGATAAAGTAGGGGCCACATTTGAGTTTGACAGTTTCAAACAAAAACTTCCCGGCTACATGAGCCTCAGGCGCTCTGATGAAATCACCTTCAGCGATGTCTGGGGCATTTTAGAATCGATTTTACAGAGCGATCCTGAAGCCCTGAGTTCGGACACCTTCAGACTAATAGCTACTATTGTAACACTACCTGCTGGACAAGGTCGCTGTCGTAACGGTACGTACAGCACCTTTGCCGAAGAGTGTAGCCGTCGCAGAGGTATTGTCACGATTAACAACACCACCAGTGACAATCTATGCCTACCCAGGGCTTTGGTCGTAGGCAGGGCTCACGCAAATAACAGTGCTGATTACGCTAAGACACGTCGAAATCAGACCGTGCAAAAGATAAAGGCTGAGGAAATGATGCGGGATGCTGGAGTAGCTTTCATTCCACCGGAGGGAGCCGGGGTCAATGAATTAAGGTTGTTCCAGCAGTTCCTGGCCCCCAACTACAAGATAGTAGTGTATAGCCACGGCTCGAGAGGTCGTTCACTTATCTTTGAGGGGGTCTTTGATAATGATGCCGCAACAAAGAACATCAATCTGTTGTATCACGAGCATCATTATAACGTCATAACATCATTGACCTCAGCCTTTGCCTGCGGTTATTTCTGTGAGCACTGTCATGTACCCTACGATCATAAAAACCATCACCGTTGTGAAAAGTCCTGCGTAGGCTGCAGTAGTTCTCCGCCCTGCGAAAGAACAGCGCAGCTGATTAGGTGTCCGGACTGCAGGCGAGACTTTAGAAAGTCAAGCCTGCTTTAACATCCATCAGGAGGGCAACATGTGTCGGGAAGTTAAAAAATGCGAGGGATGTTTCAAGACCGTGAACCTCAAGACCAGGAAGCAGGCCCATGTGTGCGGGGAGATCTATTGTAAGATCTGTCAGAGCCATAAACCCGAAAACCATTTTTGTCATATACAGCCGGCCGGGCCTAGGAACATAAAGCAAGACACCTTGTTTGTGTTCTTCGACCTGGAGACCCGGCAAGAGAAAGAAATTGCGCCCGGCGTCAACCTCCACGAGCCGAATCTATGCGTTTTCCAGCAAGTCTGTTCTGAGTGTTACAATGACTCATCGGCGGCTACCATCTGTGTAAGATGTGGTTTGCGAGAACAGATCTTGCGAGGAAAATGTATAGATGGTTTTCTCGCGCACCTGTTGGAGATGCGTAAAAAATTCAAAAAAGTTGTAGCAGTTGCCCATAACGGGCAGGCTTTCGACACACAGTTTATTCTAAATTACTTGATAACCAGCAACACCTCTTTGAAACCGGACCTCATTATGCGCGGTTCAAAAATTCTGCTGCTGCAACTAGATAATCTAAAGATTATCGACTCGCTCAACTTTTTCCCCATGGCTCTGGCTGACTTGCCTAAAGCGTTCGATCTACCGGCTCCCAAAGGATACTTCCCGCACCTTTTTAACACCGAGGCGAATGCCCATTACGTGGGTCCTCTTCCGGACATCAAATTTTACAGCCCCGACACCATGAAACCCCAGGCTCGTAAAGCGTTCCTAAAGTGGTACGAGGCGAACAGGGACACGGAGTTCGACATGCAACGTGACCTGGTCGAATATTGTCGAACAGACGTCGATATTTTGAAGAGAGCCTGTATCCACTTTAGGAATCTCTTTATTGAGGAATGCGACGTTGACCCGTTCACGGAAGCCATCACCATCGCCTCTGCCTGCAATATCATGTTCCGGAGGAAATTCCTCAAAGAAAGCACCATTGGACTGATACCAAAGGGTGGTTATAGACGTGCAGATAACCAGTCTAAGGTAGCTCTCCAATGGCTGTTGCTGGAAGAACATCAAAGAGGTGTTGAGATTCAACACGCCGGCAGGCAGAGAGAAGCTATCGTGGGCGGGTTAAAGGTTGACGGGCTGTACGAGAATACCATATTTCAATTTCACGGGTGTTACTTCCACGGATGTCCCACCTGCTTCACCACCCGTCGCAACGAGCCTCTACATGACGATCCTAGCGACACCATGGATATGAGACTCGAGAAGACCCGAGCCACAACAGAGAAGTTAAAGTCGCTAGGATACGAGGTTGTTGAACAGTGGGAATGTCGCTTCCGAAGGCAGTTAACACCCGAATTCAGACAGCAGGTTGAGAAACATCCCTTGTTAGTAAACACGCCCTTAAACCCGAGAGAGGCATTTTACGGCGGCCATACAGGGGCAGCAAAATTAAAGAGAGTTGCAAAAGACGGGGAAAAGATCCGGTATGTAGATGTATGCTCCCTTTATCCTTGGGTATGCAAGTACGCCAAATTCCCAGTTGGCCATCCAGAAGTTTACGTAGGCAAGGCGGCTTGTGAAAATCTAATCAGGGATAAAGGGGGCCTGGAAAACATCAACGGCGTGGTAAAATGTACAATGTTACCGCCACAAGATCTATACCATCCGGTCTTACCCGTCAAGATGCACCAAAAGCTGCTGTTCCCTCTATGTCGCACTTGCGCCGAAGAATAGAACCAGGCCGAATGTCAGCACGGCGTAGAGGACCGAGTCATCAACGGAACCTGGGTCTTGGACGAACTGGTAATGGCCATACGAAAGGGTTACATCGTGGAGGACATACAAGAGATCTGGTCGTACGATGTAACCCAGTACAACAAAGCGTCCAAGACCGGGGGACTGTTTTCGGGTTTCATCGACAAGTTCCTGAAGATAAAGCAGGAAGTCAGCGGTTGGCCATCTTCAATAACTGTCAACAACGGCGAGGATGGTATCGATGGAGCCCGGAAACAGTATGTTGATGACTACTTCGAGAACGAGGGAGTCTCCTTGGATTCGTTGAAGATCGTCAAGAACCCTGGTTTGAGATCGTTGGCCAAACTGATGCTGAATTCCTTCTGGGGTAAGTTATAATAACCTTATGTAGTTTTCTTTACTTAATATTTTTTTTTGTATTCTAGGGAAAATTGGTCAGCGCGAGAACCAGGCCAAAACAGCCCTAATCAGCGAGTCCAAGGAGTTTTTCGACCTGTTGTCCAGCCCCGGCGTAGAAGTTAATCATGTGCAGGAAATAAATGACGAGGTGATGGCGGTTAACTGGCAGCATAAAGAGGAAGCAGCAGATCCTCTGTCGTCTGTTAACGTGGTCATCGCGGCATTTGTCACTGCACAGGCCCCTCTTAAGCTGTATTCCTATTTGGATCAGCTGGGAGAGAGAGAGTCTTATACTATGACACAGGTAAGTCATTGTACTATCAAACATCAACATCGGTTATATTAGAGTTAATTTTTTTCGTTGTTTCAGATTCCGTAATATACGTTTCGAAGCCGGGCGACTTCGAGCTACCAAGAGGAAGCTTCCTGGGTGACCTCACCCCAAAAGTATCAAGACAAAAAAATCTCAAATTGACGGCTACACAGTAGGGTGGAACGAAAGTGGCCTTTTTTAATTTTTTTTTAAATTTTGTAATAATGGGGAAAAGTTGCCTTTTAGGTTCAAGAAGAAGAAGAAAAAATTTGGTTACTATACGACAACATCTTGAGGTGCCGCAAATTAACGTCTCTTGTCGTAGAAGGGCGTTTTTAAAAATGGTACTTTATTTTTAAAAACGCAAAAGACGGAGCCCAAGTTACAAAATAAACACAGTTTATTGTTAAGTACAATTAGATATTTATTCGTCGTGAATTTATACAATATGCACTTGCATAATCACTTAAATACTATTATACAATGTTAACTTAAAGCTGGGAGTATTGCTTGAAAGAAGGTAAACATCTATCCAGACAGACAGTTTCGATCTTCCAAGCTTCGTTGTAACTCAGTCTGAGCTGTCCCAGCAAGTGCTGGTCTTTATATACCCTTTCTGTGGGTGTGAAGTCCTCCAAGTGACCGCACGTGGCCGTATGCCTACGTGACGCAGCTGCTGTGTTATGCACACACGTGGCCGTGGGTGTGATACTGCACCTGCATCGTGGGCGCTCCGCTTTGAGGCGTTTATCTCGCATACATTTAATTAGGTCACACTTGGCTTGAGTAATGATTAAATGTTAACTCCTCCCACGCAAGAAGGAAATATACTTTGAAGAAGAATATTTCAGTGGTTACAATAAAGTGACTGGTTAAATGAAAAGTAGGAGGTGTCACATTTCACAAATATATTGATAATAATAAGCATGCATAATAAGACAGTAAATAAAATAGTACTTAGTATATGGAGATTACATAGATACATAATAGAATACATAATATGAATATAGAACAGAGTAACAATGATAATATATATATATATATATATATATATATATATATATATATATATATATATATATATATATATATATATATATATATATATATAATACTAATACTAATGTGTAATTATAATTAGGTTAGTATTGATAATAACAATAATAGTTATGTTAAAGGTGATCTGCTTTGGACCAGGGGACTTGAAGTTGGGTTAAAAGTTACATTGTCGGGTTCTTTAAGGGGTGACGTTAGTTGATACATTTTGGTGGCAAATAATCTGCGTTTGTAGTATACAAAGAAGATAAGACTTATTGTTATGATAGTCATGATCAGCGTGAGAATTAAAGGGCCATAATGTAATGGTGTATATCTGATAGGAGTGATACGTTCGAGTGTAGACATGTCCTTTGTTAATTTCGCTTGATTCTGGATTAATTGATGAACATTTATAGGTGATAGGTCAATTTTTGTAATTTCGGGTACATGGACTGAATCGGGTTGCAATTTTCCGATGGATGCCATAGCGATTTGTTTCTCTTCTAGGGAAGATGATTGAATTGTAGCCAAAAGTTCGTTTTGATTGATTAGAACAGAACAGCCACTGGTAAGATGGAGTAATATTGATCCAGTAATGATCTTTCGTGTTATAGAGTCGATACATCTGCTATCGATGATCGTTTTATTAGGGGAACTAATGATCCAGGTGGATCGATTTATTTTTATTACTTTTGTCGTATGCAATTCAAATATGACAGGTTGACAGTTTTGCGCTTCCTTGAAGGCTAATAATTGTGTTTCGCACAATTTGGGATTGTGAAGTAATTTGTTTGTGAACAGAAATAATGTGAAGGGGTTATTTACATACATTGATTATCGGTGATGGGAATGCTAAAGTCGGTATTAAACAGTATGGTGTTGTAGATGGGAATGACCATTTGAAATTGGTTGTTGTGAGCAGCAGGAAATGGGATTAGTCTTATGTATTGGTGTTCTTTTGATATGCCTTGATCCAAATTAAGGATTCATAAAGATGTAGATTCTCATGGTTAATGGGATACGGGACATCCAGAGTTTGTTTGGTAGGTAGTCTTTGTAGTGTGTTTGAGATTTGAGATAGTATCGATAACAGATCGTTGTTATCAATTAAAGATAAATGTAGCTGATGATTTTGGGCAAAGGTTAACGAGGTTTCGAGATCCATACATGTGGTGATAAATAGTTGTAAAGATTGAATTGATTGTTCTAATACAGTGAACGTATTTAGGGTTCCAATGATTTCTCGAATTTTCACAGTGGTATTGAGAATGATTTTATTGAGATTATGACTTAGAAGATTTTGGTTCTGTGCGAGGGTTTCAATATGGTTGGTTTTGAAGGTGTTGATTGTCATGAAGACTGTTATAGATATGTTTCATTTTTTCCTTGTGGTCAATAACATAGGTTTCATAGAAGGTTTTCTCGAATTCCAGATCAAATGGGTTTTGGCTTTCAGTATGGCCAAATAAGATTTCAAAAGGGGTATATTTTAGGTTTGAATGAATTGAGTGATTATAGGCTAGGATACAATAATAAATTCGTCTTTCTTCAGGTGTGTTTTCTAATAGTCTATAATGTTCGAGAAGCGTAGAATGTAAACGTTCTACTGTAGCATTCGATTGATGGTTATAGGGGGTGGTTACATGTAGTTTAATTTTGTGCAGTTCAGCAAAACTTTTTAGAGGTTGTTTATCGAATTCGCCGTCAACGACTAATATTTTCGGCGTGGTATAGGTTATAATGAAATGGAATAAGCGGTCTACAACATCTATGATGTACTTGATTTTAAATAGTAGGTTTGAGCAAATTTTGAAAAAGCATCTTATGAAATTTGCAGGTATTTTCATTTGCTATAGACAGTATAAAATGGGAAAAGTCCTTATATAGAGAATCATTCGGAAAGAAGCAGTGATAATCTGTGGTAAACAATGTGGTAAACAATGTTCCAGTTAGTAATTCATGAAATTTATTATTTTGATTTTGTTGATTAAAAACATATATTAATCTATTTCGATTAATAGTGGCTGAATGTTTTTGTCGTGGTAAAATAGTTTGTATTCAGAAAGCATTGTAAATGGTAAGGGTTAGGATGAGGTTCTGGAGTTTTTGATTATTTCAATGTTTATAGTATCATCATTAATTATCAAGGGGTGTATTAGTGGTAAACTAAATTTTTATTACGTATGGCGATGTTAAAATATATTATACAGATGAATGCTTGAAGTTCAAAAAGTTTAAATAAATATTTGTAGGTTGAAATTGGTCCTTTTTATGTTAAAATAAAAATTGTTTTATTGGGAAACGATTTCCAGGAAAGTTTTTCCATTGATGGTTCTAATAATTATTTTCAGGTATGGTTCGATTTAATTTCTATCATTTTTAAGTACCATAAAATTTATGAGTTTTATTTTAAAAGCAAAGTTGAAGAAGGTATTAATTTCTGTATTACGTATGTTTATTATATGCATTTAAATATTCTTGGGTTAATACAGTTGTCTGAAATTGACATTTAGTTAGAAGTATTTTATAAAATTGGGTAAATTAAATTGTTAAAATTATTTGAAAGAGTAAATTTGTTAATTGTAAAGTTTTATTTATTTTATCAAAGTAATCATTTGAATTTAATAATTCCTTGCAGCAAGAATTATCAGTAAGTAACTTGAGATGAACAGCTGGTCTCGTTTTAAAAATAGATTTCGCTGTAAGTGTGACTATGGAGGTCACGTTAGCGTAATATAAAGACTGCTCTATCGTACTCTTATTATCGTTGCAATCTGTGCAATTTGAATTTTGCAAAGGGAATTTTGTTAATTGAAATCTCTTTAATAAAAGTATTTTAGTTTCGGTATTTAAATCGTGTTCAGTATTCTTTGCCTGTTAATAGTCATTTTAATCTACTTGAAATTTAGTTTGTCAGATGATTATTTCATTTTGGGTTTTAAATACGTAAATCGTCTATTATTTATTCTAAGAGGGATTATTTGTTTATTTTGATCTTGAAATTTTAGGTATTCCATTAGTTGGTGGTTATTTCTTTTCAACCAGGCCTTGTTAATACGACTTGAATTTTTGTTGGATTTCGTATTTTTCTTCGTTTTGCGTAAACTATTGTTACATTTCCTAGCATGTATTTTCCTTTTCGTTTTACGGAAACCGTTTTTGAGTGGTTTGTTTATTGGGGTCTGTTTACTTTTAATCCGTTTTGACTTTGGGTCAAGTTTCGCTTCATAAGATTTGCGTTTTCTGGGTCCATTTCGTAAATTTTGATTTTTATAGCTGTCAAGGTTATTGATTTTGACTCGAATAGGTTTTGAAATAAAGATTTCTGTATCATTTAAATTGGATTGATCCTTTTGATTTGATTCTTGAGTTACCGTCGGGACAATGTTTTCTTTATTTGGTTGAGTTAGAAAATTTTGGAAAATATTTTCAGTCGTTATAATAAGCATTGTTTGAAGTTGATTTTTCTTGAACATTTTTATGTTGTTCCGACAGATTTGGCGAAGGAAAATTATTTTCACGTTGATTAAAACTAATATATGTTGGGTCAAATTGCGGAGTGAAGTTGTTTGAAGTATTTAAAATTTTGGATTTCTTTGAAGCGGGATTTTCGAAATAGGATGGTTGTATTAATATAGTTTCTTTAAGAGATGGTTCGTTGAAAAAGAATGGTACTACGGTTTTTCCGTTTCGTTGGATATAATTTCCACGAAAATTGATTCCTGCTTCTAATTTCTTCAACAAGTCATTTCCAAGAATGCCAATGTAATTGGAATGAAAATTAAGAAGGTATACTAAATGTTTTCCTTCTATTTTATCGAGTAAAACGGAAATAGAAACTGTTGCTACTTGATTGTGATACGTTGTACCGTAAGAGGTTGTAATTTCAAAAGGATATTCAAAAATGGATTCGGGGTAATGTTTATAAACAAATTCGGGTGAAAGGATAGTTTTGGAACTCCTGGTGTCGATTAAAAGTTTTTCATTCGTTTGGGGTATTATTAGAAAAGGTAAAGATGATTTAGGGTCGATTGAAAAAGATTTTAATTGTTCTCCGAGGCGTTTGCACGAAAATTTTCGTCATCCTCTTCTCCATGGTAGGTTTCGTTATCAAGAGGATCATAGTCGTGATATTCAGGTACAGTTTCGTAAGTTTCAGTAGTATAAGTTAATTCGTCTGTATTAATTACATTAGTTGGATTTTCCTCTTGAAAATCCGTTGCGTATAATTCTTCCGAAAAGAAAGTTCGTGGTTGGGGATTTGGTCGACTAAAATTGGGTTGATTATTATTGCGGTTGAAATTTGGGTTAAAAGGTCTCATTGATGCATTAGGATGTACCGGTCGTGGTTTAATGGTACTAGCTTGCATTGATTCTGGCCGATTTTGTGGTTGAAAATCTCTTTTGGGCGCAAAAACATTAGGTCGGGAATTATTTCCAAACTGCTGAGTTACTGGATTAAATTTAAATTGATTTGTAGTATTAACATTTGGTTTGAATTGATGAGTGGGATTAAAATTAGGCTTAAATTGTGGCAATACGTTCTGGTATGATCGTGGTTTAAACTGAGGGGGTTGTAAAGTTGGTTGGGGTTTATTGAAATTGCTTAGGGGAACTGGTTGTGATAAAAACTTAGGTTGTGAGTTATTTTGTTGTGTATTTTGAAAATATCGTATGTCCAGTTCTTCTTTTATATAAGTTAAGGCTACTTCGAGCGATGTTGGTGCTCTACTACGAAGGAAACTTCCAAAAGGTTCGGAAAGTCCTCCTAAATAGGTTTTAAGAGCTAAATCTTTAGCATCTCGGGCTTGATACTCTTTTATTTCTGGTATTTCCGAGCCTAGTGCAATTTTAGAATTTAGTATGGCTATTAAGGATCTAATTCGATTATAGAATTCTACGGGAGATTCTCGTGATAATTGTCTCATACGAGACAGATCGATCCGGATGTTCAGTTCCGATCGTTGGTCTCCAAAATTACTAAGAAGGGTGTCTTTTAAAGAATACCATGAATCAAATACTTGTCCAGTTACGACCTCTAAGGCTGGGCCTTTTAAGCGGTTGCGTGCTGAGGTAAGTATAAGTCTGTTGATATAAGCCGCTGGGTCGTGTGGTTGCCAAAATTGGCAGAAAATGTCCTCTACAGCTCGAATATATTCAGATAATTCGACGGGGTTTCCGTCATGGGTTAATTCTTATTGGAAATGGTTGTAAGATTGGTCGTCAAATTGTCTAGCTTAGCCTCTAATGCACTAGTAGTTAAAGGTTGTGGTGCCTTTTGCATAGAATAAATTAAATCTAATTTTTCTACAAAGGATATTAACGGTAAGTCATTGAAATTGAAAGACTGAATTTTAAGTTCTGTTGGTAGTTTAGCTATTAAAAAGTCTTTGGTTAATTCTTCAGTTAGATCAAGATCGATAGCTAACTTCTGAATGTTAAAAAGCAATTCTTTGACACTACCAGAGAATTGAAGAGTCTCCAAAAGATTATTAATGCGAGATTCTCGTGGACCTAGAATAGATTTTATTACTGCCCGTTTCAAGGTAGTATATGGTCTTTGTCTCGGGGGATTAATGGTTAGGTCGCGATGAGCTCCTAAAACGTCGAAAGGTAAGTTTAGGGTTAATAAGTTATATTTGGCTAGTTCATCGTTGATCAGCATACGAGTAAAGTATCTCTCTACCAAAATAAAATACAGGTCGATATCGTTACTCGTAAAAACTGGAAATGGAACTTTGACAGTCGCCATTTTAAATATTAAATATTAAAGTAAATAAAATTTGAACTTATCGGATCAGAAAGGAGCACTAGTTCTGGTTCCAACGGTCACTTCCAGCCAGCCACGACAAGTCACGCAAGCAAAGCAGGTAGCAGGATCTTACGATGACAGAAATCGAGTAGCAGTTGATGACAGATGACGCAGGAACAACTAGATGTGGTTCACCTGGAGAATTCAAGGCAGCAGGCAAAGACCAGTACTGCTAAATTCTTCTTCAGGAACGTGGGGATCACCATATATAGCGATGTTAACACTAGGGCGGTGTTAGGGCTACATATGGCTAATTCTTATAGAAGGAAATAAAACTCAGGTTTACTTCTATGAATTATTTATTTGACTCTACTAGTTTATTGATTCGCGTTGCCTAGTACCATTTCGTATCTATGCAAAAATATGTGAGTTGTGAGTTGTTCACAACAGTACAACGCGATTACTATCACGTTGCATTCCATCAATCTGGTCTGCACTAAAAATCATAGGTTAAATTGACTAATAAGCGACAACTGTCAAAATTGAAGTTTAAACAAAAAACTCAGTTTGTTTTCGAGTTAAATCAGAAAGTCCATGGATTCTGGTTCCAACCAATCAGAACGGGCGTCCAACATGTCTCATCTTTTATCTTAATTATTTATCAAGGATCTCTAGGTAAAAGTGCTACTTTACTCCCTCTTTTGGGGGACTAAAGTAGAGCCTTATATCTAGGACGTGCAATAAATATATTTATCCAACACCTCTATATAAATACCATGTTTACTATGGTCATTTTAAATAAGGAAAGTGATTGTTTACTCTTATGTTACGTTATAACCCACGTTGCCCCTAGCAACGTGGGTTATTTTTAAAAAACTCACTCCTTCAAAGATAACAACCAATCACCAGCTTACGTTATTTAATATTATTAAAATCCAGTCATCGTGCTAGAGTATTATAATTTATTACCGTCAAAACTACAGACTAACTATAGTTATAGTTATAGTTATAGTTATAGTTATAGTTATAGTTATAAGTTATAGCAATGTATACATTGCAAATTCGATGTTGAGACTAAAATAAAGCGGTGTTGGATAAAATTTTGTATGGCACGCGTGCGTTAAGGATATTATCCACTTATCGGGCCTGCCGGCCCTCGAGGATAAATTTTTCGTTCGTGGATAATATCTTACTTAACTCACTTGTACCATAATAGTTATTTTTAATTATATAAATAACTATTTTGGTATTTAAACTCTTTTTGCTCTGAAAGCTCTATTGCTATAGTTACAATTATTTACAACAATGGATACCATAGAAACTGAGCTCTTGGAGTAAACAGATGTGAAATACAGAACGCGGTTAATATTGTAGATTTTTCAAGATGAAATTTGGAAATATTCGGAGCTACCAATATAAAATGTGACGTAACACTTTTCTAGTCAATTCACAGAGTATTGGTCAATTAGTAGTGGAAGTGGATCTGGTATCAACATCAACTCAGTAAAAAATGGTTATGGTAGCGCTGTTGGGAGAATGTCTAGAGAATGTTGAACTATTTTTTTATTTACCAGTAGAACCGAAAAATACCGGTTCCTTCGAAAATTTATTACGGTTCGGGTACTCATCTTTACATTAACACGGATTTTAGTATGGGTTTCGGTTCCGGTTTCGGTTCAATAAAAGTAATGGGTTCCGGTTCCGATTCCGGTTCTTTTGAGTTCCTGTTCCAGTCCCTGGTTTAAATAAACGTAATAATATTTTAGCACCCAATCTTGACTATGGTTGAACGACAAACGTTCAAAAATCCAAGGGGGAAAACAAGTCATACGATCAAGAGTTGATAATAATAATAATATTAATAATAATAATAATTGCTACAGCCCATAGCCTGGAAACCAGGCCCCAGAAGTTATAAGCTTGTGCGGGAGGAGAGAGGGAAAAATAGATAAATACGTTTTTGGCGTCTCTGACTTCGATTTCAGGCTCTTGAATCGCTCGCTGTCAATTAGAGGTCATTTCAAGTTCAAATCAATATTATGCTAGAGTGAAGCTGAAGAAAATGCCGTGTAATGAACTTGAATCACTTTATGTATAGGTTTTTGAGGTATCTGAATCAGGGGATCAGCTAGAAGTAGTTTCAAGGTGAACTTAACATCTCAAGGTAGCTGAAGCCAACTCAGGAAATCTTTTCACTTTTCACAACAAAATGTGTGTTTACGTTTAAATAGCAACAATGAACCATTTTAACCTTAAACACATCATCCTCACCTTTTCCTAGTCTCTCCCTTTAATCTCTAAAATGAAAAAGGTGGCACCACTCACTTACTGCATTTTATTTTACTAACAATAATAAGTTGGAAACAACCTGAATGGACCATCCTCTCCCTTTATTTCCCCTTCCACATCCTCAAATAAAGAAAATGCAATTGGAGTGATTCGGAGCTGTGAATTTTCTACACAGTCGGGGATATATTACTTGTTTTAAAAAATGTATACTGTCAATCTCTTCTCATTTATTTTATCCCATAAAAGGGCTGAGGGGAAAATTGGGAAGAACGGGAACGAAGAATAGGAGCTTTTACAGTTTTATCCTTGAGCAAACTCCTCCTTGTAACTAATCAAATATCACATTATATGTACATTATATGTAGTTTTACGTTAGTATGATGTAAAAGTTACCCTAAGTATAATGATCTACACTTTTCGTTACCCAGGAACAACGAAGTGGACGTGGTAGATCAATGCTCTCTTTGGAGTGCTTTTTTAACGTGAGTCCTCTTGCCTCTCACTGGGGTGCTTGTATAACGTGAGTCCCCTTGCTTCTCACTGGGATGCTTGTTTAACGTGAGTCCCCTTCCCTCTCACTTATAACAGTTTAATATCTTTATTGCAATTCTTCTTCATCTTCTCCCCCAGATGCTTCATCTGATACTTCAAAGTCAGCAGCGTCTAACAAAAAATCTGGGTAGCTGTCTATAGTGTTGTATAGTTCTTGGTGTCTATAGTGTCCCAAGTACCAAAGCACAGATGATATGTGGGCACAACAGCCTACTATTTGGGCATCGTCTTTGCATTGGCAGTACCAATCTTTAATGGGATCAAAACTATCTTTTTCGTATTTTATCCAGAGTTGGTACTGCTTTGAGCTTGTATGACGAGATTGCAGCTTTACCCTTAATATATCTTGCTCGTCTTTATGTACACACAAAATGTAATTATGATCATCATCGGTATGTTCTCTAGTGTAGGATGCCGCTTGCTTTAGTTGATATACGTTTATTGTTAATCTCGAGATGTTAAGTTTACCTTGAAACTACCTCTAGCTGATCTCCTGGTTCAGCTACCTCAAAAACCTATACATAAAGTTATTCAAATTCATTACACGGCATTTTCTTCAGCTTCAGCGAGCGATTCAAGAAAGCCTGAAATCGAATTCAGAGACGCCAAAAACGTATTTATCTATTTTTCTGGATTTCTTTGTCATCTTTTTTCAATTTGACCTTGAAATGACCTTGACGTGATACAGGTTAACGGACTTCGGGTTCGGAATCAGCGACCCCAAAAACCCCAAGATACCTTGGTCAAGTCTGGTGAGCAAGCTTGGATATTTTGCATTTATATTTCTCGCAAACGAAAAAATAGTAAAACCACCCTCTCCATCCCTCTAGGGGGGGGGGGCAAACAGGGAAAAGATTATAAATGAGAGCGGATACAGTTAAAAGGGAGTTAGTATGGTAATTTATCAAGCAAATATAACTTTGAAAGCGATATATCTCCCCAAGAACGCTGTTAGCAAGTGATGGGATATTTAGAATTGACGGGGGGACTAGGAGAGTGGGGGATCGTCCGTTTAGGGTAAAATCGACTTATTATTGTTAGTAAACATTAAAAAAGTTGTTTGTTTTCTGCTTTTTTCATCCAAAAATAATTTGGGACAGAAACCGTCCAAATCGACCGTCCTCTTTTACGGAACGCATTTCTGAAACAATAGCTGCGTTCGGTTTTCCACAATGCAGTCGAAGTAAACAACTTTTATTAAACACTCTTTTCTACAAAACAAATAAAAAAATCAAAGAATATTTTGAAATGTACTTAACATTATTCATAAATATAGTTACATGTTATAATAAACTTCCTGCCATGATGTAAATAACTAGGCGTAACATTGCGCATCAGAGACTAACGTGACAGAGGAATAAACCAATAAGAAGTATTCGACCGCGTTGTTGCACGCAGTCTTATTTGTTTAATTTGATTGCGGCACAAATCTTCTGATTGACTGAAAAACTCGACGGATGCGAACATCGATAATACTAAACCTGGTTAATTACAGCGCCTTAAATAATCAAGCTCAGTTAAAAAAAAATTAAGAAACTAGTTGTTTAGTTGTTCTCGAACTTTCCTAAGCAACTATGAATGTGCGAACTAATTTCTGGGTCTGATATTTTAGTATAAATCGCAGGAAATTCAGGTTTTCCACAATTATTATCTTCCCAAGAGATAATACCAGCTAGTTTCCCATCAACAACTAACGGTCCACCAGAATCTCCCTGAAAATGTAAAATATTATTTAATTGCCTTCAACACATACCAAAACGTGTTACTATGCATGCAGCTTTGCCAACTTCTTCAGTAAATGCAAAACAAAACATTCGGTTAGTAAGTATGTAATCATGCATAGTACTATATACTGAAGCACATTTTGATTGGTCTACTTTTGGAACTTGAATTTTTTGTAATTGCTTTGACAATCCTCCCACGTATTCAGTAATACCCCAACCTGTAACTGTACACATCTTTCTAGTAGGTATCTCTTGGTTAACAGGTTGCAAAGGAATGGCTTGAACACCTGCACCAAGTGCAAACGATTTCTTTAAAAATAATACAGATACGTCGTAATCAAGATTTACAGGACAATATTTCAGATGTTCGCAAATGCAGTGTATTCCAGATACTTGTCCGCCTTCACCAAGTAAGCTACCACCAGCACGAATAGTCAGATATGGTAGCATTTCACTGAAAAATTTGAGTTTGAATTAATTTTATATTATTTTAGAATTTGCACGTACTTTATGTTATAGTTATTTGTACAATGGGCGGCAGTTACAGCAACATTCGGTCTAATCAGGGTGGCACCACAGTAATGTCTACCTTCAACTTCAAATGATAGCTGGTAAGGATGATCTTCGATTTGAGCGGCTATCCCTTGGATTATTCTCCCGTGTGGGAGATGGCTAGGACTACCTGAAAGCAATTTTATTTAAAAAGCAAACACTTACTTCTAATGAAGCAGGCTGTGAAAACGTGATTATTTTATTATTATTTTACAAGTTTTACAACAAAAAGAAGACATACCACTGACGAGCCTTATAAATGCTACCACAGCTGTTACGAAATAATACATTTCAATTTGTACAAACAGATTATCTTAAAGCCATATTTCAGATCAGTATCTTGTAAGATAATAAAAATTAAAAAAGAAGTTCCTTAGTAAATTTTATGAATGCTTGGGAAATATGTTATTGCAGCTAACAATAGAACTTTGGCGTAATTGACCTTTCAGTTTTGAATTATATCTTCCTATTAGTAAAAAGTATCATATAAGTTTTAACTATAATTATTTTATTCATAATGAATGGAATTTCTAAATATTGAGCAAATTAATTGTTTTATTTCTTCATATTTTTTTGTAATAATAAAGTCGATAATACATTATGTTTTTTATATATATTTTATTATGTGTATTATAAATTCTGTTTTAAATTAAGTTCTAGGGTATTCATTTTAAAGATTTATACTAGTGTGTATTTATATTTACGAAAAATGATTACAAAACATGAGTCACTATTTACATTGCGTGGAAAATTCCCATGAAAGTGGTAGCCACCTCGGAGGATCTTATCAAACCAAGCAAACCAGATAACGACGTCACCGACTTAATCACTACATTAAAGTAATATTGAGGTGATTTTTAATATGCTCCACGTTCAGGGCAAACCATTAAATATATGAGGTGATATAATGATAAAATATAAAATATAGAAATCTTTGCCTCACGTTGACAGCGTCATAAAATATCTGCGGTGAAATCTAATAAAATAAAAAAAATATATACACCCCGATATTTTTTCTTTTTCCCAATTGGCTAACTCAGGTTTAAATCGATAGAGCATGAAATAAATGAAATAATAAAATCTTATTGATTCTTATACCTGGAAGAAAAGAACTTACTCCCAAGACACTTGGACTTCCGCAACTGGACAACAGCAAGCTAAACTCTGTATGTGAAAAGAAAAAGAAATGGATGCTTGTATACACATCAAATAAACAATAGATAAACTGAAAACACAGTCTTTATTTTTATTAATGAGAATAAAAAAAAATCTCATTCAAGAAAAATAAAAGGAAAATTATTTAGAACAGTAAAGTAAAATTGGAAATTCTTTCCTGAGCTTGCTCAAATGTGTTAATTAGTCGTTAATAACCTAACATAGGGCTACAGTTCTCCATTTGAGCAAACTGACATCAATCAATGTTATTAATTAAAAATATTCACAAATGTTAAAATAAATTTAATTTATGATAATTAAATTTTAATAAAAAAATTTAAATTGTTTTATTCGTAAGAATTTTATTATTTAAAACCTTTAAAAGTGAGAAAAAAGAATTCTGCAATTATTCAGATTGTCTTTATAATTTTGTTATTGAAAAATTAAATCAAAACCTTTTATTTTGACCAACGTTGTATATAAACTACGTCGAGATCCACTTCAATATTATTTTAAATTGGTACAACTGCATTCAAATATGTCAGATGATTTTATAAAATGAAAATCCATCGATTGTCAACACGATGATGGAAATAAATCTGCTTGAATTTATCCAATAAACAACTCGTTCACAATTCCATACAATAGTAGAATAACAAATAAATTTTCTTTAATTTTAAATGTTCAGGTGAATATAAATTAAACTTTGTTGAATTTTCTTTTGTTGACATCCAACCATATGGTTAACACTTTTAACCTCACTTAATTTACAGATCTTTGATCTCTAGCCGAGCGTGGATTCTCCAAGAGCTTTTTATCGACTGAATTTGTTAATTTTTGCTGTGCTTTATATATGATTTAGTGAAACAATTGAAGATTATGTCAAATTTAAAAAAAAACAATATCAACCCGCTTGTTTATGACGTCACTTTACCAACACAGCTGATGATAATTAACACTAATCTTAATTCGAAAAGATAGGATTGTAGCTGGCAAAATAACGATGAAAACAATATAAGACACTTATATTCTACAATTTACCATAACTGAGATAATTAACCATAACGATTGACAATGAAAAAATCTCATTAGAGCTTAATTATTATTAGAAGAAAAACTCAAATTAAGATACCTCTCTACGATTTGATAGACCAATGCTTTCTTTATTTACAAGCCGTGCTGTAGACGTGGCAACGCAGTCGGTGGTCACGCATGTGCATTGATACATCAATGCGTGATAGTGGTGTACGTTTAGTTATTTTGTTGTTTGTATAATATAATATCATATACAAACAACAAAATAACTAAACGCACACCATTATCACGCATCGATATATCAAAGCACATGTGAGGTTAACCTTCTAACCTAGTACCTTGCCGGACCACCGACTGCATTGCCGCTTTTACAGCACGGCTTGTAAATAAAGAAGGCATTGGATAGACCCAACGATGCTTATACAAGATCCATCTTCAACATCAACTTAAATGAAGTTAAATTATAGTCAACTTGTCCAGCATACAGTCCTCCAAGTGTTTGAGTTCAAACAATAGTGAAAAATGTTGTATAACAATCAATATTTGGAAAAATCGAAGCATATCAGCAATACCGAAACCTTCATTAAAATAAATGCTCCTTATTAGTATACAAGATATTGTAAGTTTATTGTGCTAGATTAGTCATTACAAAATAGACCTGATTTACATATTTTTAGTTAAATATTAGCCCAAAACTGAGTCAGTCTCATGGAAAACAGAAAGATTCTTCCTACGTTATCGATCGTGGAACTTAAATTTAACCAGGAAAATTAAATCTTCCAGACAAATGGAAAAGCCATCCTAATATGTGACTTGGGTTGCATAAAACATGTATTATCATGAAACAATCTAAATGAAGATATGCTTTTTATAATTCAGACTTTTTATATATAAAAATCGAGTTTACGTCTTCATAGATTTTATCCTTCTTGATTTCTTTTTTAAAAATTGATAAATCTATCTGTGACCTAACATGTAGCCTTTAGATTAAATAGACCTAACATCCTAGCATGCTATTTTATTTTATTGCATGAAATAATTATTTTTATGTTTACGATCGAATCGTTTAATAAATTTTCAATGAGATGAATTCAAGACATCTCAATATTATGGCACCACGCCTTTGGGGTCAGACAGATTCATTTAATCGCAAAACTTAATTGGTATTTTTAATTGCCTGAACATTATTATAGAAGAATGTGTAGTTTACTTCCATTTAGTTACCATGCATTTGTTAGATCCACTGTTAGTCGATATGAATGTGCACGCTAAATAAAAAAATTAAGGGCGCCACCAAACTAAATAGATGTTTATTTTTATAAGGCGAGAAGTCCACAGTTTAGAAGTTAATTGTCTTTTTGCGCAGGTAGTAGTTGGGGCCAGTACAAAATATTATTTTGCTCCCATTAATAGGGAACAAGGGTGAAGTATATTCCCTTTGTTTCTTTAGTTGCCACAACCTATAATATTCTTAGAATATTCCATATTGAATTATTATGTATTAGCAGTATAAAAAATATACTGTTTATGGTTAAAAGTGATGTTAAACTTAAATGTTTTTAAAGTTCCACTGGGAACTTTGCAGTAACATTAAGGACTGGAAAGAGGTTACGAAAACGTTGACGTCGTTTTATAGTAAGAGTAACTTGACCAGAACCAGAACTTTTTAACTGATTTTATACTTGATTTCTGTAACAAAAACCTTGAAGTAGAATTTGTTTAGTTCCCGTTACTATTAATTAACTAACACAAACGTTAGAAACGTATTTTACAGTGAATACTACTTTATAGTGATTTTTATATACTTGTAAAATGTTGGAGGTCATTAATCAATTTGCAATTTGTTATGATTGTTAATAGATGTTTTACTATAATCTTCAATAAGAATAATGGTAATAAATAAATAATTCAATATAAATAATAAAAAATGGTTTCTATCATGTGTGTCAACTTATAAGTATTTTTGTCATATTTTATTAAAGAATATATTTAAAGAAGACACGACGTTATTTTTCGATCTATCATCATCACATTTTATTGAAAAGTTGCAATGGTTTATAATTTTAGTATACTGGAATGACAAAATAATCAAACATTTCATCTCTCTTAGTATTATTAAGTAGGTATTACAAATAAAATAGTAATCCAATTTGAGACACGATCGTAGCATTATTAGTATTAAAAATGATAGTAGAATGTTTTGTTAATTGCAAAAGAACTGAAGAGAGCGACCACGTGGCACGATGTGTCAAAGAGAAAAGAAGTTCCACGAAAGTAGCAATTACTACGCCACCACGATCTCACTACGTAGCCTAAACGTAACCGAAACGTAGCTGGACAAGTTCCAGAGAGATCACTGTAACGTATCTGCTATCCAAAAATTGTTCCCTAATTTGGTTCCGGTCCGTAGTAAAATCGTAGCAATTACGTGATTATGACAATACTATAACACAGTATATATAACATACAGTAATGTGACTCTCGCAAATAATTTCTATCCACCACACCACATGCTGACACGATCGGCAGTATGTAGACAGCAGTTCTGTCTCAAATACGCGACAGAACGTATCAAAATTACCAGGGCCGTATAAACCCACATTTGTGCAGTAATAGTGCCAGTAAACAATGTGTAGTGTCAGTCGTTGTGCCGCCAAAGGCTGTAAAAATACCTCTGAAAGAACTACAATTAGTTTTTTCAGGTTTCCGATGGATAATCACCGGTAAGTGTTAATTTTTCCTATATACTATTATTTTTTAATAAATACGCTCGTAAAAACAATGCCGTATTTAAGAATTCACTTTTGTATATATTTGCAATTGCTTAAAATTGAATTACTAACACATAATAGAACAAATAAGCGATTACGAAATCCTACCTAATAAAATTTTTTATACTGATTTAGATCAACAATAAAGAATCTAGGCCAACGCCTTATCAACAGGTGTGAACTACATCGTATTTTGTTACTCTCTACTGTTAAAAAAAGTCAAAGCGTGCGTTAGGATTTTACTTTTTAGCATTTCGTTTGTTATTGTGTCTTTAATTTAATATGGATGAAAATAAATTTTATTATTAATTATTATTATTATAGTGTAAATTGATTTCATCTCCTCTATTTGTAAAGACATATCATCTATTTTCATAATGTAAAGTCATTACGATGTATTTTTTATGTACTGGCATTGTTAACTCCACATGCATCCTGTGGAACGTGATATTATTATGCGTTCCATGAGAATCGAAACTTACATTTTAGAATAGCAAGCAACTCTTGAAAGAATAATCTAACTCTAGTTGGTAATTAACGATGTAAAAAGAAACAACCCTTCTAACTTAGTTTAATAAATGTTTTAAATATCTAAATTGATTATCGTTTTATTTATTAGATTCTATAAGTAAAACAACTTCAATCAAATGGTTCACTACACATAATTCTATTTCATATTTTACTATACTATCATATAACAAGAGATTTTGTTTACATATTTGTTCGACATATTTTATTGAATGAGGCTCTGCGTTTTGTTTACCGGCGATGCCGGCCGATGAACGTCGGTCCACTACTTCGTTTATGGGCGTGATATTTGAAGGTGGATTAATAAAATGAATGGTGTCGCATGGAAGTAATCCTACTGATTGTTATATATACTGTGACTATCGAGTGTTTTTTTAAATTTGACGTCGAAGGCGGCTATGGGTAGTTGATTGTGAACGGATCTTGATCGTATTAATAAATGTCATTGTCAAAACGTTCAAATCCAACCTCTGTCCAATAATTCACAATCGACTATTCACAGCCTACGTTGACGTCAAATTTAAAAAACACTATATAACCAAAAAATTAAGAAAATAAACCGGATGTGAATCTAGCAACCGTAGACTAGCAGTCGGAGTTGATTGTGAACGAGCCTTTCTCCCAAATTGTCAAATTTAAACAGTTTGAAATAAATAACTATTATCCAACACCTCTATATAAATACCATGTTTAAATGGTCATTTTAAATAAGGAATGTGATTGTTTACTTTTATGTTACATTATAACCTACGTTGCCCCTAGCAACGTGGGTTATTTTTAAAAAACTCACTCCTTCAAAGATAACAACCAATCACCAGCTTAGGTTACTTAATATTATTAAAATCCAGCCATCGTGCTAGAGTATTACCGTCAAAACTACAGACTAACTATACATTGCAAATTCGATGTTTAAACTTAAATAAAGAGAGGTTGTATAAAATTCTGTATGGTACGCGTGAGTTAAGGATATTATCACTTGTACCATAAATAACTATTATGTCCGATTGCATTATAAAGTACTGTTTATTAGGAGTATATTGTTATGCTGCAGTAAACTGGCTTATTGTTGTACTTGTAAAATAAAGTATATAGTAGTAAAATAAAGTATGGCAACTGTATATTACATGTCAAATTTTCTTCTGTCAAGAACAGATGTCAAATCTATAAACTGTTTTTTTTTTGATAACTAACCAATTTTAGGAATCGAACATAAAGCTTTGTATGCAACTTTTACATAATCGGACCTTATAGTCTCGCCCTTTTTATAGGCCTTGCTTGCTTCGCTCGCTCGGCCATAAACTGGGCTTGTCTATAATGTCCTACATTATGTACTTGTTACATAAATAGCTATTATTTAATTAGGTATAAGAATTACCTTCCTTCTTCATCATTATTCAATGGTGTCGATTATGAAATCCCACGGAAAAAGTATTCAAACGATTAGAAAAAACTTACATAAGATTAGGCCTCCGCTAAATACGCCCAGAAGAAGAATCTCTAACGTCGAAGAAAAGAAGTATTGATTTTGGAAAGCTTAGACGAAAATATTAGTCAAACGTAGTACGTAAAAACTTCAGTTTTCCAAACAAAGAAAATAAGTTTCATCTTTACCACGTTTGATTGGTACAAGATTTAGTAGACGACGATTATCCACAAAGATTCGAGTTTTAATAAACAGAATGTCGACGAAATTGTTAAATGAACTCAAAGTAATAGACTTAAAAAGGGAACTTGAAGAAAGAGACTTGGATACTAATGGAGAGAAAGACGTTTTAATAAATCGGTTAAAAGAATGGTTTCTAGAACATAAAAAGGGCCCCGAAAGTTTCCCCTTTGAAATACCTGCAGTTGCAATTGATACTAATTTGTTGTTAAGTAAAATAGAAAAAAAAATCTAGAAAGTCCGAAGAAAACGGAGGAATGCTTAAAGAAGAATTACTGGAAAAGTCCGAAGAAAATGTTAGAATGCTAAAGGAGGAATTACTCGAGAATGCGCATAAACACAAATAGACAGCCGTGTTAGCTCAACTATTATAAACAGATGACTCAAGCGGCATTACCTTTGCCCTACTTTTATTTCTGTGGGTGGAGATATTAGAGGAGATAATGAGTAGGCTGGATGGAATGAACCAGAAGTTGGGAGAAATAGCAAAGGATAGCAGTGCAATAAAAGTAGAACATTATGTATTTTGTAATTTTATTTTAAGCTATAGGCCTTTATGACCTGTTGTAAGCTGTCTTATGTGTATATCTAACTGTTGTTTGAATTAATTTGAGCTGCTTTTTTTGCTATGCGCATTCAAACTCAGAGCTCAAAACTTTTGCGTTTGATAGTAGGTAGTTTATTTCAAATCAGCGGAAATATCAGGGTGCTATTAGGGATTTATCTATTTCATATTACCAACATAAATTGAATTCCAATAAAATTAATTCTAGCTGTTTTACCGGGGTGAATCAACCAGCCACCGTCTAGCAGCCAGAGTTGATTGTGAACCAGCCTTGCTCCCAACTCCAGTTAATCGTAGACTGGACGTGCGTTATAGCAGCAAATCTATTATTAATTTCTACAAACAAAACTAAGGAGAGAAACTAACGATATTTTGTGTACTATTTGGGCTTCACAGTGTAAATGATTGTTAATAGGTACACAATAAAAAGTACAGGCTATTACAATAATTTCAATCAATTCGCATTTAAAATGTACAACACAGAATCATGGTATTTACATTCCAATTTGCTGCCGCTCGCCGTTGAGAATTTAAATCTGATTCGTCACCGCGTGGCCAATTAGGACGTCCGGCCGTGCTCCGACTAGGCGCTTGTTTAGGAACAGCTTTTGGCCGCCCGTCAAACACCGGGAAAAAATTAAATTCGGAACCTGCTAATAAATACGATATCTAAGTTATACACATTTTCTGTCTAAGTTTTGGGTGTGAGTTCACCAAATTTACAGCAAACAAAGACCGCTCCCAGGACAACAATAACCCATAAAGCACAGCTTTTGGCCTCCCGTCAAACACTGGGAAAAAACTGAATTCGGAATCTGTTAATAAATACGATATCTCTAGCGTTTACTGTCTCCAGCCTTACTTTGTGGAACTCCATAATCATGAAATATAATATAAATACAAAGATTAGTTAAAGTTTCACAAGTTTTATTAATATGTTAACCTGACAATATTGTTTCGACACTTTGTGTCATTATCAAAGGTAGATAAGATTGATAAACAAACACGTTGCTAAGGATAAATACATACAGAAAATAGGTAACTAGATACAATACATAACAAAAACTAAATATCTAACATTTCTAATAAAGGAGAATTACTAAGCTCAGTTTGTTCATTCATTAAAGGTACTGTGCGTTTATGTCTGTATATTTCAAAAGCTTCTAAAACGTCTAATTTGTGTTTGTTGTTGCAAAAATGTAAGAATTTAATGTTGTTTTGAGGTGTCATTGGGTGGTTCTGTTCCAAAATGTGTTTGGCATAATTCGATTTTTCGGGATGTTTAAGTCTATAAGAGCGTACGTGTTCTTTGTATCTTATGTCGAAATTTCTAAGTGTTTGTCCAATATAAACCGAGTTACAAAAAGAACAATTCACACGGTAAATGCCGGATTTCATGATATCTTGTATTTTGTCTTTAGCATTGAATAAAAATGAAAAGGTGTTGGTGTTAGTTTTATAGGTTATTTTGTAACTGGTGGTTTTTCTTAGTATAGTTGCAATTTGTTCTGATATCTTGCCAAAGTATGGTATTGATATGTAGTTTGTGTCTTGTATTTGAGTGTCAATTGGAAATATTCTTTTGATAGCTAACCTATAATCTTTTTGTTGAATTAAAGTGTCGATCATGTTATGGTTATAATGGTTTGCATATGCTAATTGGTTGATGATTGAAATTTCTTTATCAAAATGTGATCGTTTCATAGGAGTAGTTAAAGCTCGGTGTACTAAAGATCTATAAGCCGCTAGTTTATGCATTTTATGATGACATGAATCGTTAGGTATAGTGACGTCTGTGCTTGTGGGTTTTCTGTATATGGAAAAATCAAATTCATTGTTTGTATTAATTGTAATAGTTAAATCCAAAAAATTAATAGCTCTATTTTGTTCTGTTTCTAGTGTAAACGTGATGTTTGTATGAACACTGTTAATTTTAATTAACATTTTAGCTTGTTTTGACAGTTCTTTTGAGGTTATCAATGAGTTTTTAATTCTTATTAAGAGTCTTCATACAAACATCACGTTTACACTAGAAACAGAACAAAATAGAGCTATTAGTTTTTTGGATTTAACTATTACAATTAATACAAACAATGAATTTGATTTTTCCATATACAGAAAACCCACAAGCACAGACGTCACTATACCTAACGATTCATGTCATCATAAAATGCATAAACTAGCGGCTTATAGATCTTTAGTACACCGAGCTTTAACTACTCCTATGAAACGATCACATTTTGATAAAGAAATTTCAATCATCAACCAATTAGCATATGCAAACCATTATAAACATAACATGATCGACACTTTAATTCAACAAAAAGATTATAGGTTAGCTATCAAAAGAATATTTCCAATTGACACTCAAATACAAGACACAAACTACATATCAATACCATACTTTGGCAAGATATCAGAACAAATTGCAACTATACTAAGAAAAACCACCAGTTACAAAATAAAACTAACACCAACACCTTTTCATTTTTATTCAATGCTAAAGACAAAATACAAGATATCATGAAATCCGGCATTTACCGTTTGAATTGTTCTTTTTGTAACTCGGTTTATATTGGACAAACACTTAGAAATTTCGACATAAGATACAAAGAACACGTACGCTTTTATAGACTTAAACATCCAGAAAAATCGAATTATGCCAAACACATTTTGGAACAGAACCACCCAATGACACCTCAAAACAACATTAAATTCTTACATTTTTGCAACAACAAACACAAATTAGACATTTTAGAAGCTTTTGAAATATACAGACATAAACGCACAGTACCTTTAATGAATGAACAAACTGAGCTTAGTAATTCTCCTTTATTAGAAGTGTTAGATATTTAGTTTTTGTTATGTATTGTATCTAGTTACCTATTTTCTGTATGTATTTATCCTTAGCAACGTATTTGTTTATCAATCTTATCTACCTTTGATAATGACACAAAGTGTCGAAACAATATTGTCAGGATAAGATATTAATAAAACTTGTGAAACTTTAACTAATCTTTGTATTTATATTATATTTCACGATATCTCTATGTTATACACATTTTCTGGCTAAATTTTGGGTGTGAGTTCACCAAATTTACAGCAAACAAAGACCGCCCTAGGACATCAATAACCAATAAAGCACAGCTTTTTGGCCTCCTGTCAAACACCGGAAAAGCTAAATTCGGAAACTGCTAATAAATACGATATCTATTTTATACACATTTTCTGTCTAAGTTTTGGGTGTGAGTTCACCAGATTTACAGCAAACAAAGACCGCCCTAGGACATCAATAACCCATAAAGCACAGCTTTTTGGCCTCCTGTCAAACACCGGAAAAAACTAAATTCGGAAACTGCTAATAAATACGATATCTAATTTATACACATTTTCTGTCTAAGTTTTGGGTGTGAGTTCACCAGATTTACAGCAAACAAAGACCGCCCTAGGACATCAATAACCCATAAAGCACAGCTTTTTGGCCTCCTGTCAAACACCGGAAAAAAACTAAATTCGGAAACTGCTAATAAATACGATATCTAATTTATACACACTTTCTGTCTAAGTTTTGGGTGTGATTTCACCAAATTTACAGCAAACAAAGACCGCCCTAGGACATCAATAACCCATAAAGCACAGCTTTTTGGCCTTCTGTCAAACACCGGAAAAAATACTAAATTCGGAAACTGCTAATAAATACGATATCTAAGTTATACACATTTTCTGTCTAAGTTTTGGGTGTGAGTTCACCAAATTTACAGCGAACAAAGACCGCTCCCAGGACATGAATAACCCATAAAGAACAGTTTTTGGCCTCCCGTCAAACACCGGGAAAAAAGTTAAATTCGGGATCTTCTATTTAAATATTTAAGTTCAATCGTCCAAGTAATTGTTTGCATTTAATATGTATCACATACTAAAAATAGTTTCCTTTATCATTAATTTTTATTATGTAGTCTGTACAATTTGAGATCTAAAGCTAGTAATATCATTATTCATGCATTAAGACTAGAACTGAAGTGATCGAAAAACATCAAGAAAGCGAAATTAGTATTTAGGTGTATTTCTTCTTCCTGGACAATTTTTGGAAGAAAAGCTCGGACACATTAATTTAATTTTTTTCCTGCTGATTTTATGGACCTCAATTTTAATTTTTTAACTTACTACTGTGGGACCTATGACGTTATCAACTTTTTCTTTAAATGCAGCTCCCTAATTTTTTTGCTAGTAGTTAAAAGTATATTTTTTCTGAGTTCAGTAATACTCCATATATGGTATTTAATGGTATTTGCCCCACCCCCCTAGCATGTCGATTATTCTAGGCTTGCCACCCCTAGCATGCCGTCCATTCTAGGCTTTCCCCCATCCTGGACAAATTTCTGCCGGCGCCTATGTATATAACTTAAGATATAGTATTAGAAGATTTCGAATTTAAATTTTTCCCGGTGTTTGACAGGAGGCCAAAAGCTGTTCCTAATGGATTGTTAGTGTCCTGGGTGTAAACTATGTTTGCTGGAAGGATGGTGAACTCGCTCTTAAAACTTTGGTCGAAGAAATGTCGTAGTTAGGAGTTACTTATACATACTATTAACGATGAAATATTGCATTTTCCCTGCTATGATACATACGTAGCTATTAAGCCAAGTTAATTGGAATAATCAGATAAGAATAATATGAAGGAATGAGGCTGTATACCCATTATTTTAATAGAGTTGCAACTGGTCGTGATAAAACAGAATTCAGTATGATGTACACGTAAGCATTTGATATACGCAACAGATTTAACATTATTTTATTCAAAGCAAGTAGTATATGAACATGTCGACAATAGCCTGTATTTTTAATTGTGTACCTATAAACAATCATTTACACTGTGAAGCCCAAATAGTACGCAAAATACCGTTAGTTTCTCTCGTTAGTTTTGTTTGTAGAAATTAATAATAGATTTGCTGAAATAACACACGTCACGAGTCCAGTCTACGATTAACGGAAGTTCGGAGCAAGGCTGGTTCACAATCAACTCCTGCTGCTAAACGGCAGCTGCTAGCTTCACCCCGGTGCTGTTTTGCAGTTTGTAGCTTATTATTGTTTCAGTGTTACAATATCTAAAAAATGTAAAATAAAACTTGTTAAAAATGGTGTTTGAGATGCTTTTCTAATGCCTGAAGTAACCGATACCACTTACAGATGCTCATTAATGACTTGGATATATAACATTCTCCTACTATCAACTAGCTTGTGTATTGGAATTATCAATGTTTTTGCTATCAGGTAAATGGTTTGTTGTATTACACCTAGTATACCAATACACGTCTATTTTTGAAATTTCTTCATTCCAGAAAAGTTCAAGTTACTTGTTACATAATTTTAGACGCTGTATACAAACGAAAACATTTTTCTATACTTACTCATAATATATAATTGCTGAAAACATGTATTTTTAACTTGTAAGTTGATAATGATAATGAATGACGAGGAGATAACAACAATCAAAACAAACCAACATAAATGTACGTTCACGGATAATGGAAAGTTTTAACGTCAAAATTGAGATGATGAGTGAAATATACATGGAGAAAGAATAGAAACCATTTGATAACATCAGTATTTTAGCAACTTAGGGAAATGAATATGGTCAGCAACTTTTATGTCCAGCAAATAATAAAACCTTTCCTAGAAAAGATATATGTACCATGCAATAAATGTTCATTCATAAAGGTAGCAAACAATTTATAGGAAAATTTGCAGTTGCATGTTTAATAAGAAGTTTTTTCAAAAGGTACATGATCATCCATAGTGGTGAAATGCCACTTAAATGTAATATGTACGACTATAAATGTTCCCAAAATAGTCAGACCTCTTAAACACCTCAGTCTACTCATAACGGTGATAAGCCATTTGATTATAATTGTTCTCAAAAAGAGTAATCTAAATAAACATATGGCGACTCATACTGGAGAAAAGCCATTTAAATGTAATATATGTAATTATAAATGTTTACAAAAAAGTTATATAAAAAAACATATATCAACTCATAGTGGAGAAAAGCCATTTGAATGTAATATATGTAGTTATAAATGTATACGAAAGACTAGTCTTAAACAACACATATCAACTCATATTGGAGAAAAGCCAATTGAATGTAATATATGTGATTATAAATGTTCACAAAAAAGCTATCTTAAAAAACATATGTCAATTCATAGTGGTGAAAAGCCATTTGAATGTAATATATGTGATTATAAATGTTCACAAAAAAGTAGTCTAAATAAACATATGTGTGTTCATAGTGGAAAAAAGCCATTTGAATGTAATATGTGTAGTTATAAATGTATACAAAAGAGTCGTCTTAAAGAACACATGTCAACTCATACTGGAGAAAAGCCAGTTGAATGTAATATATGTAATTATAAATGTTCACAAAAAAAGGTATCTTAAAAAACATATGTCAATTCATAGTGGGGAAAAGCCATTTGAATGTAATATATGTAGTTATAAATGTATACAAAAGAGTCGTCTTAAAGAACACATGTCAACTCATACTGGAGTAAAGCCAGTTGAATGTAATATATGTAATTATAAATGTTCACAAAAAAGTTATCTAAAAAAACATGTCAACTCATAGTGGTGAAAAGCCATTTGAATGGAATATATGTAGTTATAAATGTATACGAAAGACTAGTCTTAAACAACACATGTCAACTCATATTGGAGAAAAGCCATTTGAATGTAATATATGTGATTATAAATGTTCACAAAAAAGTAGTCTAAATGAACATATGTCTATTCATAGTGGAAAAAAGCCATTTGAATGTAATATATGTGGTTACGAAAGTTCACAAAAGAGCAAACTTAAGCGACACATGCGAACTCATAGTGGAGAAAAGCCAATTGAATGTAATATATGTAATTATAAATGTTCACAAAAAAGTAGTCTACATAGACATATGTCTATTCATAGTGGAAAAAAACCATTTGAATGTAATATATGTAGTTATAAATGTGCACAAAAGAGTAATCTTAAAGAACACATGTTAACTCATAGTGGTGAAAAGCCATTTGAATGTAATATATGTAATTATAAATGTTCACAAAAACGTAGTCTAAATGAACATATGTCTATTCATAGTGGAAAGAAGCCTTTTGAATGTAATATATGTAATTATAAATGTTCACAAAAAAGTAGTCTAGATAAACATATGTCTATTCATAGTGGAAAAAAGCCATTTGAATGTAATATATGTGGTTATAAATGTATACGAAAGACTAGTCTTAAAGAACACATGTTAACTCATACAGGTGAAAAGCCATTTGAATGTAATATATGTGATTATAAATGTTCACAAAAACGTAGTCTAAATGAACATATGTCTATTCATAGTGGAAAGAAGCCTTTTGAATGTAATATATGTAATTATAAATGTTCACAAAAAAGTAGTCTAGATAAACATATGTCTATTCATAGTGGAAAAAAAGCCATTTGAATGTAATATATGTGGTTATAAATGTATACGAAAGACTAGTCTTAAAGAACACATGTTAACTCATACAGGAGAAAAGCCATTTGAATGTAATATATGTAATTATAAATGTTCACAAAAAAGGTATCTTAAAATACATATGTCAATTCATAGTGGTGAAAACCCATTTGAATGTAATATATGTGATTATAAATGTTCACAAAAACGTAGTCTACATAGACATATGTCTATTCATAGTGGAAAAAAACCATTTGAATGTAATATATGTAGTTATAAATGTGCACAAAAGAGTAATCTTAAAGAACACATGTTAACTCATAGTGGTGAAAAGCCATTTGAATGTAATATATGTAGTTATAAATGTATACGAAAGACTAGTCTTAAACAACACATGTCAACTCATAGTGGTGAAAAGACATTTGAATGTAATATATGCGATTATAAATGTTCACAAAAAAGTAGTCTAAATCAACATATGTGTGTTCATAGTGGAAAAAAGCCATTTGAATGTAATATGTGTAGTTATAAATGTTTACAAAAGATTAGTCTTAAAGAACACATATTCACTCATAGTGGCAAAAAGCCACTTGAATGTAATATATGTAATTATAAATGTTCACAAAAAAGTTATCTAAAAAAACATATGTCAACTCATAGTGGTGAAAAGCCATTTGAATGTAATGTATGCGATTATAAATGTTCACAAAAAAGTAGTCTAAATCAACATATGTCTATTCATAGTGGAAAAAAGCCATTTGAATGTAATATATGTGGTTATAAATGTATACGAAAGACTAGTCTTATACAACACATGTCAACTCATATGTGAAAAGCTATTTGAATGTAATATATGTGGTTATAAATGTATACAAAAGAGTAGTTTTAAACAACACATATTCACTCATAGTGGCGAAAAGCCATTTAAATGCAACATATATAGCAAGCACAAGATTTCAGCTTCTTTGTTAAACACATTGTATAATTGATCTTCACAATAAATAAATAAATTTAAAAAAAAATAAATATGTAATTATATATGATTGGCCTAAAATCCGAGGGGTACAAATGACATTTTTTGTGAGATGGAGTTATGCATTAAAATAAGTACATAAACAGTACACGTACTTACTTACTTAGGGAAATCCACAGAAGCTAAACAGATATTGAGATATAGTGGTTTAAATAATTAAGTTCATACTTCAAATATAGGAATCATCAACCTTTAGCTCTGATTATTTCCAAATGTGGTACATTGCCCTTGTATCATTTGGCTTCTAGACCCCTCATATGTTCTCCAAAGAATGCTCTTAAACATACATGTGCACTCATAATAGTAAAAAGCCATAAAATGTAATACATGCCATAATTAATATTTGCGAAAGAGACATATCAGAAAAGTATTGTTTAAAATGCACAGTTTTTATGTTCGGCGAGTTCAACACATTCACATTGCAAGATTTATTTTTATATAGCATTGAGTAAAACAAAATTGGAGCAGTTAAAATTAAAAGTTAAAAGACAGCAAATACTTGGATCATATGGGCAGATAGAATAAATGAAGTTTCCGCTTCTCTAAAAAACAAATGATGCTTCTTAAACTACAAAAAAGGTCTTTTAAAATGTTGTTACTTTAGCAACAAAGGTATTATAGGTACCTACCTACTCTTTGAATCATTGGAGATAGCATATCTTGGACAAAAATGTCAGTAGACATTGTTAAATTGTGGTACAATAGCACAAGACTTTAAACGAGATATGAGAAAACAAAAATATAAGCCCAGAGCAGATAGTTGCATCAGGTTTGCCAAAGATGATTTGCTTTGAAAAGTGGAGTAAAGAAATATATATGAAGAATTTAAGGAATTCCCTGGATGATTGAAGTTGGAAAATAAGAGTTTTCCACTCCATGGTTTCTGAAATTGATTGGTTTTTTACCTGAGAGAAATGTTTAAAGGAAGGTTGTCACCTAAAAAGAGATGTGGTATCGTTTTACTAATTGCAGGTAAATTCAGTAACCTCTTGAGCAAGGGTCGCAATAAGGTGACAACAGTCCCGGCACGGACGTGGGTTCCAAATATTTAATTTCTAAGAGGCTAGCTTTCCTAACTGGTTCGAACAGCAGAACCTCCTGGTATACTAGAAACCCTTGCTCAAGAAAGTAAAAATATTACGATGCAACATAACAATAGATTAAAGTATTACGTTTACTATAAAAGAATATAATGTAATCCTTGAATGCTGTTGGATATACCAATATTTATTGGAACATTTAATTGCACAAAAAATGGCAGTCTTACATACACACAATCTAAATGGATCGTAATACTTTTAATTTTTCACTAAATAATTCAAGATTATTATTGTAAATTTAATAGAATCCTGTGAATCCACACAATCATACACGTAAACATTATACATCATCTACTGATATCAAAAAGAAGGCATGACGATTACAGGCTCTTTGGTAAATGATTAACTTTGAACAATAAATGCTTCCAGAATTTGACTTAAACTCAAATATAGCTAATGAATATAAAAGAGAAATATTAAAGATATAAGTTATAACAGAAGTAACTTTGATCGTAATAACATTTTTTTCTGTTTATCTAATCAGGTCAAGTTTCTTTAATTCTAAAAGACAGAGGGACGATTGATATTAAGGTTAATAGAATGGCCACCTAACTTGGTCACCGGGTCCAGTAACAGACAAATATCCCAAGACTTCAAGTGTATGAACCAGGTAAATATTTAATTAGGTTAGGTAGGTGAGAGAACCAGTGCATGGAAAGTAAGTGTCCACCAAGTACGTCCGTGAAAAAACAGCTACGTAAACCCTCAGATGAGGGTTTAATCCAAGAAAAATCCAAATGGAATAGATTTCATTTATTATTTCAAATGAGTTGCCTAAGAAATCCTGTTTAAATCCGCCCAGGGCTTAAAGATTTCACAAAAACAATTACGAAGAACCAATAAAGAACTTTTTTAAAGACTCAAAAGATCCTTCCATTAGCAGTATTGCATCAAGCAATATTATTGAAATTTCTACTACAGGAAACTCATGTCAAGCCAAATACATTATTTTCTAACAATCTCCATGACAACCATGACAAGGGAATTAACAGCCAACTATCACAACTTAGATATTCAAATTTTAATAAAGTTTTAACAAAGTTCAGAGGTTCAGACATCCAGTTACCATTTTTACATTACAGAAACACCAAGAGAAAGCTTAGGTTCTCCATTTCAAAATTTATTTGAATGAAGAACCAAATCTTTAAATTCTATTAATACTGCATTATGATTACCAAAAATTATTAAAAATCTTTCTCAAAGATTGAAAACTATTAAACTGAAAGAGAAGTGCCACACAGACAGAGGGAAAGTGAATTTAGACATGGTGAATTAGTGTCGATAAAGAATAAAACATGAAGAATGAACTCCTGCTACAGTTACCGATAATAAATCATTCGGTTTATATACTTTTCTGATGATCTTTGAACATCACAATGTACTATGGTGCCAAAATTGAATTTCGCAGTCAAAAATCAGATTACATATTCAATTTTACGGTTAAATTGATCATTTCTTTGTACCTATAGAAAATTGAATAATGATTTAGTGTTGTTGTATGTGATAATGCTATTAGTTTTAGTAATATTATAAAATCCTCTTGTTATAGTTATTTAGTGTGTTATAATTCATTTCTATTTTTTTTTTGATATTAATTAGGAATATGTTATCACCAAGGGCAACCACATGGTTGCTGAATGGGTAGTTAAGCGTACAATTTCGTGTAGTCGCATGTATACCTAACCGTACCGTAACCTACCGTAATTTTATACCTATACCTTCGACTACACGAAATTGTGCAATTAACTACCCATTCAGCACCCAGTTGATTGGGCTTGGTTATCACTTTTCTCTATCATAAGGGTTTTTGCATTTATGCATCATCATAAATGTAAGACGTGCTGTCGTTAATTAAACGGTTTGTTTACAAAATTAAAGTGTTAAGAAGATTTTATTGAATAATTTATAACAACTGTGATAAGTTATAGAATCTGTAAGTTTATAATATATTAATTAAACTTGATTAAAATACAATTATTAAAATCACCGTTTTCGTTATTTTCTGGATCTATAAGAACTATTATTGTGCTCTTATTTTTAAAGAGAGTGCATTGCTATCACGGCCTTCAAATATTGATACTATTGACATTCATCAGTTTTTAAATTTTCTTTTAAATTCTTGTAATCTACTAAAAATTAATTTATAAAAATAATATTATAATAATAATGTCAAGCTCTTGCTCACTGTGTTCTAAAATTATCACTTGTAATTACACGAGTGCTTCGAAATTATCGATTTGTAATACGAACGTTGATTAGCAACCACGAGTGTCATTTTTTGACGTTTTAATTTCCCGACGTGCAACGGAGGGAAATTTGTCAAAAAATGACACGAGTGTTGCGTTTTAATCAACTTGAGTATTACAACAGATAATTTCAGAAGCACGAGCATGTAATTCGGTAAGATTATTTCATGATACAGTTGTTTATTTAAGCATCTACTTAGCGTTGTCACGAAGATAAAAACAGTCGAAAAGGACAATAAAAAATTATCGAATTATCGCTGTAATCCAAAAAATAAAGCCTTGCGATTGGTCAAAAACGAAGTACAATGAAATAATCAACAGCAAATCTCCTGGTATTCAGTGTGCCGACAAATGCGCCCTTTACTATCATGGGAAATGCGTTAATATGAGTACCTCTGAATTAAGATCATTCTCAACTAATCATGTTAGCTGGAAATGCACCAAATGTAGAAATTCCTTGTTGCTTAATAGCTCTGTTATTATCGATGATAATGCTGATGATTCGTCAGGATCATCTACCATGATGACAGTTGTACGTGATATTCAGCAAAATATTAAATCTTTGCATCCTAAATACGATGAACTTTTTAATTCTATCGACTTAATACTATACTTAATTCTATCGACTGACAATTACCCTAGTAGCACACATATATTATATAAATGTTCGTTTTCAAATATTTAAAATATATCTTTTTCGACATCCGCCTAAATATTTAGCTAATATATTATTTAAAATATTTCTTTGATATTTTTTTAATAATATTTATTTAACATTCTAGGTAAGATATCTTACGAATATTCACATTGGTCTTAATATACATATTAGAATAAAATATCAAATGATATTATACGAAAATATTTATTATAGGTACTACATATGTTATAAATATTATACACTATCTACATATAGATCTACATACATATCAAAATATGAACGTTTTGAACAAATCATTAAATTAACAAATTTAACTAAGAACACACAAGGACAAATTATCCTAAAATAAATCAAATAATTAAATTTTAATAAAGTCAATATATACGTTCATACATACCTTATTAATATCCAGTAATACCTGGTTGGCCCGAAGTATATTTAAAGTAAACCATAGAAAAATATTACGTACGTATTTCTGTAAAAACATATAATACTGTCTAGAATTAAGAAACTAAACAAGATGAATTTATGTAGAAATAAATAACTAACAATGTCATATAAAACAGTTTCAAATTCAACATACACACCTGATTAAATATATTAATATAAGATATAACAAAAGATTCTTACATGAGTAATTTGTAACAAAGGAATGATGGGAAGTACAGAACCAGGGTTGGCATGTTTAAAACATTTTGTTTAAGCCTCAAGTTTAAAACTAGTTTAAAACATCAAACTTGGTTTTAAACTATTTCTTTTTAAACATATTTTAATCGTATGATTAAAACATGTTTTTTTGTAATCGTTTTAAAATAGTTTTTTGAAGATTTTTAAGATAAGTTTAGATTCTTATACTGAATTTAAGTGACCTGTTTCCATCTGAAACGTGTATTATTATGTATAATAAGTATCACAATTATAAATTATAAAATGTAACAGTATAGACAATTTATTGATTGTGTATTATTTAAATCTATTTTGGAACATAACTTTGAAACTTGTGAAAAGTGGATCGAGGATTAGATTACATTGTATAAAATCAACTAATTTTGCTGCAACAACATTAAATTAATGTTAAATATTTCTTTTAGATGTAGAGCATTTAATAATGAGTTACTATAAATACCGTAAATCTAAATAAACGAAAATACCTTAGAAAATGCTCCCCTATAAACATTAGCCATAGTCATTGATACTTAATAAATCAAACTAATTTAACACGCACATTTATTTTTTGCAATGGGTACACTTGGTACGAATCTTATGAGGTTCAACAGCATCTTTAATAAAATTGTTAAAAAATGCTGCCATATAGTATAGGGTACTTTCGTTGACCCGTCATCATGAATATATAATATTCCAGTGATTTTCTATTTACTAATTCTGCATTCTTTTCAGAGGTCTGAAGACGCATTTAAAAAGAATAATGATCCTTTCATTTCTAAATTACAATTTGCAAGGTGTTGACTTAACAATATTTAATACTTTTGTTTTGGCGAGGATTGAGGTAGATTTTTTATTAGGGTATTTTTTATTTAAGTTGCTCTACACTAGGAAGTCGTAAAATTAAGAAGTGATGATAAAAATAAAAGAACTTTTATTATTGTTTCAGGCATGCATAATCATGATTCATGATGGTAATTTATATCCGAATTTAATAATATGTTTATTAAAAGCTTTCATTAAAATATTTCAAAATCTTTATTAGTTTAAAACAGTTTAAATCATGTTTTAATCATGTTTTTTTTATATGAGATGTTTTAATCTCATTTTCGATAAAAAACATGTTTAATTTAAAAAAACTGTTTTTGTTTTTTTTGAAAAAAACATGTTTTTTGCCAACCCTGTACAGAACACACGGGAAGGTAACGCCCACGAAAAGGCGCCAAATCCAAATACTTATTTATTATGTTCATTGAAAACATCCCAATTAACTCATTAACAAAGTAGTTATTTATTAGGTGGGTACGCATATTATTGTAATTTGAAAAGTATAGTGATTGTCAATACTGCCGAGAATACTCTGTAAATAAATATACCGATGTTTAATATTTATAATAAATTAGGACGTAATAATACATTTTGACCGATAGTGTGAAAGTGAGATATTTGCAATCCAATTCTGATTTGTCATTGAAAAACAAATTAACTGAATATATAGTATCAAAATCTGTCATCAGGACTATATATACTATAAATATTGCAACCAAATATTATATTTATATTTATCTACGACATTCTATTAAAGGCTCATGTTTATGCATAACAATAATAAAATATTTGTTTAATATTCGTTTGAAAACATTAAAGATTACACACAAATAACATATGTATTTAATATGTATATCAATATATTTCTAAATATTTCATTTTCAATATTTTATAAATATTTTCTAAATCTTTTAAATATTTAAAAAACATATCAAGCTTTCTTATAAGGAGCGTGTCACTAAAATAATTAATTAAGTGCTTGGTTGCTTGGGACTCATCTCCTCCTAAACGGCTTAATATTTTTAAAAACGGTTTTCACCGTTGTGTTGCCCGTGACCAGGCGGTGTTCACTGGCTACTTTAATTTTTTTTAAAACACTGCGAACAATTAAAATTAAAGGTTTAATTTTTAAATCGGTGTGCGATTCGTTTGTGCGCTTTAAAACTTTCAAATGGAGGCAAAGTTACACGTCACATGACTCGCACTTTGTACACAAACACGAATGCACGAATACGAACATTCAACCAAGCGAGCAATTTTAGTGTCACCGTTTTTATTGTGGGGTCGGGAAAAGGGTGAGACTAGCTTAAACGGCCGGCCGGGCGCTGAAGCGCCCTTGCACGAGTATGCTTCACAACATAACAAGAACCTCCTACCCCCACCCCATCCCTCTCTATAATAACGACGTCGAAAAAATTCGCAGTGCGCATTCCTAGATGCAGCGAGGCTGAGCGCTGTGAATATGAATTTTATTTTTGCCTCGCTGCATCTAGGAATGTGCACTGCGAATTTTTTCGACGTCGTTATTATAGAGAGGGATGGGGTGGGGGTAGGAGGTTCTTGTTATGTTGTGAAGCATACTCGTGCAAGGGCGCTTCAGCGCCCGGCCGGCCTTTTAAGCTAGTAATATTATATTTATATTTTTTAAATATTAACGAAATATCTTGTGCTACTAGGGTAAGATCTCTGATTTCGAACATGCATTATCTAAATTTACCGATAAAGTCAAAGAAATTGATATAATCAAGACTGAAAACGTTGAACTCAGAATGACTGTTACAGAATTATCTACCAGAATTGAAGATTTAGAACAGTACTCTCGTCTTAACAATTTAGAAATTCAGGGTATTTCCGAAAAATCTAACGAAAATGTGGTAGATTTAGTACAGGGCTATTTCACTTACGAGGTAAGCGCCATAAATTCTCGACCCGGCAGGCTTCTACAGGTACCAACATGTTCAAACTTGGTTGCATCATAGTTGAACATGTAAGAGGTCTATACTATATATATTACAGCTAGATGCGTAACAGATTTTAGTAGCCATTCAAGCATCGTGACGAGTGCAAGAAAATGTCGCAGCTAACGAAAATTGAGTACCGCGTGGTCATTAAATTTTTAACAAAAGAAGGCTACACGCCTAATCCAATCAAACAACGTTTGGACTACGTTTATGGTGATTTATCTCCTTCATATTCCACTGTAAAAAAGTGGTCAACATGTTTCCGTTTGGGGAAAGAATCTCTTGAAGATGATGAGGCCAATTAAAGCGGTAACACCTCAAAAAGTTGCATTCATTGAAGAAATGGTATTAGAAGATCGCCGTTTGAAAGTTAAGGAGTTAGCAGTTATGTCTGACATTTCGGAAACAAGTGTTCGTCGAATTCTTCTTTAATGACCATTTGGGTATGAATACAATTAGTGCAAGATGAGTACCGCGTCTGCTTTCTGCTGTTCGAATGTGCCCGCTCTTTTTTAAACTTGTGTGGAGACGACCCAAAGCCGATTTTGGAGTCGATTGTCACTGGAGATGAAACAATGATTCTCTATTATGATCCTCTATCCAAAAGAGAATCGATGGAATGGCGGCGACCCAATGAACCTCGTCCCAAAAAGGCGAAAGTAGTTCAATCGACAAAGAAAGTTATGGCAACAATATTCTGGGATTGTGACAGCATTTTACTGATTGATTTTAAAGAACGGGATAAAACTGTTAACAGTACTTATTATGCGTCTTTATTGCATAAATTGAGAAACAATGTTCGTGAAAAACGTCGAGGAAAATTATTAAAGGACAATGCACCCGTTCATACTGCCACAATTTCACAAGCTACCATTCGCATATGCGGCTTTGAACCATTGGATCATCCACCGTACAGTCCGGATATGGATCCTAGTGACTATTATTTATTTTACAATTTAAAGAAAGACTTTAGGGGACGTCGTCTTAAGGACGAGAACGAGTTACAAGCAGCTGCAATTGAACATTTCGAAAGAAAAACTTTAGATTATTTTTACAAGGACAATGAATTATTAATTCCACGTTGTAATAAGTGTATTGACATTAGGGGAGATTATATCTAAAAATAAAAATTATTATATCTTACCAAGTTTATTTTTTCTATATCAAGCCGAGAATTTATGGCGCTTACCTCGTACATGGGATGCGATGTTCAGGAATACTGTATAGATGCCGTACATCGTGTGGCACACAACCCAGGTGGCGTAAACCCCAAACAAAACCCAAGAAATATTATAATTATAATATTAATTACATAACATACCATAATTATAGTATATTATGTAATTGATTAGATTTATGTAATTAAAATAAAATGTTACGTTTTAATGGCAATATATGGGAAAAACGCGTGCCCTTCTAACTGTCGACCATTATAGGTATATTAATGTTGAATTATGTTCGAATGTTTTCAGGAATTGTTTAATTCGTTATTAATAAAAATTATATCAATTATCTTAAATTATTATTATTGGTAGAACATTAGGCAATTACTTTTATCGATGAAATTCCTTAGTTACTAAACCCCCTTATTCTGTAACTTTCGATATATATCGAACGTTATATATCGAATTTCGATAAGAAGTGTGGTTCCAAACGAAATTCGTTATTTTGTTATTCTGTAACCTGCTTCGTTGCGGTCCACTCAAGTATAATAACGAATGATTTATGTTTTTGGCTCGTGTAGTACGTTTATCGGTTTGTGATTATGATCATGTTATTTATTATAGGTTATGTTCCTGTTTACTACACGTTGTTTGCGCGCCAGGTTTCAAATTTACGTTGGCTTTCGTCCTTGTATTTGTGTAGTTTATTCAATTTGTATTGTTTTTTAATTGTCGTTATTATTATTAATATTGTGATTGTTATTGTTTTCTAATAAAAATATATTTAAAACTCTTTTTTTTAAATATTTACCTAGGTAGTAGGTACGTTTCAAATTTTTACAAAACGGTCAGAAGGAATAATTTATATTTAATCCCTTAATCCTTACTTTACCTGATTTTAAAAACGCTTACGGTAAAATCTAAATACAATAGAAACCCTTATGCTTAAAGGTACCTAATCACCAATAAAAATTACAAGAATCTGTCGGTGTTATGGTGAAAGAATTGCAAAAAGTAAACAGAACAACTTTTTTACATTATATTTGTTAAACTTTCCACAAAAAACAGAAGTTGCAAGAGCAAGCAAGACCGTAATTTGTAAATCATTCGTATTCAAATTTCAATTGTCATTTTTTTCTTTGTCAGTAGCTATTTTAAAAATGTTTAAAGAGAAAATATTCTAGCAAATAGAAAACAACATGTATAACAGTCTGGGACTTTAAAAATGATTTGGTCGAATTTTAGCTATACGCAACACATCTTACAAAATTAGACGAAACACACAATTTTACGATATTATAAAGAATATAAATTATATAAAAATTGTATACGAAAACAATCATATAAAATAAAGGAAAGCGATATCTATTCAAAAATCAAAATTATTTGAAATTAAATTTAAAAGAAATCAATGTAAAGTAGACAGTAAGAAAATAGACAGTATCTGTGAACTTCTTATCCATGCTAGAGATCCTTGATAAATAATTAAGATAAGAGATGAGACATGTTGGACGCCCGTTCTGATTGGTTGGAACCAGAATCTATGGACTTTCTGATTTAACTCGAAAACAAACTGAATTTTTTGTTTAAACTTCAATTTTGACAGTTGTCGCTAATTAGTCAATTTAACCTATGATTTTTACAGACCAAATTGATGAAATGCAACGTGATAGCAATCGCTTTGTACCCTGGTCAAATAAAACAGTTTATGCTGCATTACAACTTAGATTTACTTGAGAAGCAAGTGGTTATAACACTTTAATCCAGCTACATTTATCCTTTCCTTCAATTAGCACGTTGGACAGAAGAATGCAAAATCTAAAATTCTAAAGTGGCATTCTGTATGAAATATTCGACTTTCTGAGGATTAAAGTGGATTCAATGAATGAATCGTCGACTGGTTCCTCTGATTTAGAAGAACCTATCACACAGAAGAAAAGTAAGTTCATCATTTCTGACGATTCTGATATAAAAGTTTTTTGATAAAGACTAATGAAAAAAGTGGCCCCTTACAGGATATACTAGATGATGAAAGCTTAGCCATAGGAAATTACATCCTTGTAAAACTTGCAACGAAGAAAACCTGTAAATACCTCGTAGGGGTAGTTCAAAAGGTGATTACTGAGGATATGGTGCCAGCCTACTATGTCAAATTCATGATGAAGAAAGGACATGAAGAATTTGTCTTCCCTTAACAAACGATTTTTTACTTGTGAAACGGGAGGAAATCCTCACCAAGCTTTCTCAACCGTATTGAGATTAAAGGAACTACTAGGCAGTCAGGATTTCTGAAATTTGCTGTTAATTTCCATAATCTTAACATTCAATAGAGTAGGGTATAACTTCTTGTATTCATTGAAAAAATAAGTAAATAGTCATTAAAGTAATTATTTCATATTATTGTTGTGTTTTAATTAATTATGTACGAATGTGCCCCGTGTGTTGTCCGGAGGTGCCCTGCTATGGGGCAAGTTCAGAAAAACGCAACTTCTGAAAAAATATGTTTTCCAAAAAACGTATGTAACTTTATCTTTATTTCTACACGCCATCTCGTACACAAATGAACGTGTTATAAATTGTATATTAGAAAGTTGACAGATCCTATTAAATGAGTATATAATTCGTGTGCGAAGATAAATGTCTGAACGTGCACCACTCTCCCCTATTTAGGTTAAATATTTCATATATTGATTTATGTTAAATGATTATATGCGTAATGCTAATGTAGTGGAATAAAGTTTTGGTTATTCTGTTTCTTTCAACATTTGAATAAAAAATTCTGAATTGAATAATTAGTCGGGGGGCATAACACATTCCGTGGGAAATTTGATGATGAAATTGTGGGATTAATTTTAATACATTCCTTATGCCCTCTATTATCATGCCTCACCAGGTGCTTTTCTTGATTTCAGGGCCGGCGTAAGCTTTTGCGGGGCCGGGTTCAAAAATGCACTTGGCCTAAATACATTATTTATTATAAACACATTATTATATATTACATTAGGATCATCGAGTATCATATAGTTATTGACGAAAATGAGAAGTCACGTATAAGCACATTTTTTAAGCAGAAGCGACGAAGGAACGACTAATTCATTTGCGCGAATTCGTTGAAAATGACTTCACGCATCGAGTTTTGCACAAATATTTTGAAACGCACTTGAACGACAATGAAAAAACCTAATTAACCAAAATCTGTAATACTGTTTCGAATTCAAAGTAAACATGAAACCAAGTAGGCAGTAGCATTCACTTGTTGCCAATTGCAATGAGTGTATAGCTCGTTTATTTTCAAATAGTAGCGACAACGATTGATCTCATCGCTGCACTATGGTCGGAAACGTTCAAAAATCGGCATTAATTATTATTTTCACACAAAATTCTTTAATATGCTACTTTTCTTTAATGACATAACGTATAAATGATATTTCTATATATTTTTCGGAAAAAACAATCATGGCGTCAACCATAAAAGCAAATTATGCTGTTTTTGTATACAAATTTGATTATAGCAATAATTCTGAATATTAAAACTTTCCTAAAATAATAAGATATTTTAAAATACTTTCAAATTGACAAAAAACATTCTATTAGCACACTTTATACTGTATGTCCCTTTTCAAAATGCGTATAATCCTCCTGTATACTCTAGTATAATCTACCCACTCCTGTATAATCTAGCGTTAAAAACGAACACCTTTCCAGATTTTTGGAAACTAACTAAAGTTATACCAATACATAAATCCGGTGACAAATCAAAAGTAATAAATTATCGTCCCATATCAATATTATCAGCACCGGCAAAGATATTCGAACAAATAGTTTATAACAAAATCTATACAACTTTAAAAAATGATATAACAGAATGTCAGCATGGCTTTATAGACAGAAGATCTATCGAAACGAATTTAATAACTTTTACAGAATACGTTAGTAATATTCTCGATAAAGCGGGTCAAGTAGATGTAATTTACACAGATTTTTCAAAAGAATTTGACACCGTTAATCATGACATATTATTGCGTAAGTTACACGCACACGGGTTTTCTCTAGATTTATTACTGTTTTTCAAATCCTATCTACAAAATCGATTTCAGTTTGTACAACTAAACGGAACAAAATCGCAAAAATTCTCTATAAGATCAGGTGTGCCACAGGGTAGCAACTTGGGACCTTTGCTTTTTCTGTTATTTATCAATGATCTCCCAATTTGTATTCGGGGTTGCGAATGTCTTATATTTGCCGACGATGTTAAGATCTATAAACAAATTATTAATACAAATGATTATCAAATATTACAAGATGATATAAACTCTTTACTACGTTGGAGTAATACCAACAAGTTAGATCTCAATATCAATAAATGTAAATCTATGACATTCACAACAAAGAAATATCCTTACCTTCAACAATATACGATGAACAATAACGAATTGGAGCGACTGTCTAATATGCGGGATTTAGGAGTTCATTTTAAGTCTGACTTAAAATGGGACGATCACATTGATAAGATAGTAAACGCATCGTTAAAGAATCTTGGTTTCATCATTAGATCTACAAAAGATTTTAGCAACACTAAGACAATACAATTATTATACAATTCGTTAGTTAGATCAAAATTAGAATTTGCGTCGGTAGTCTGGAACCCAGGATTAATTACTCTAAAACATAAGATTGAAACGGTTCAAAACAAATTTTTAAAATATTTGCATTACAAAAAGCATGGACAGTATTCCGATTATGACGAATATCAAGATATTAGGTCGGAATTTAACATTGCTAAACTGTATATAAGAAGGGAAGTGGGGGACATCTGCTTTGTACATAAGCTCATAAATAACAGAATAGATTGTCCCAAGTTTGGTGCGTTTGTACGTACCAGCGCATCGATCACGGCCACGAGGTATTTTGTACATTCCACATCATCGAACTAATTTAAGACTACACTCTTCATTAATAAGAATGGCGACATCTTTTAATGCTGTTAGCTATGAAATAGATATTGATTTGTTTGATTCTTCCCCCGTAGCGTTTAAACGATCACTGTTTAGATTATTACTAGGTGGACCCGTGGGCTACGCTCCACGCTCTCATTATATTACTTAAAAAAAAGAACTTTTCATAAACGCGAAACAATAAGATTTGAATAAATGTTATCATATTAATATTTACGGTCATCTTGGCTATATACGAAAGTTCCATAAAAACACAATATTTCAATAAATAGCACTAATGAACCACCATGCGTAACGTCCCATAAAAACACAATATTTCAATAAATAGCACTAATGAACCACCATGCGTATTATCTCGACTGAACCTGGAACGTTACCCAACAATCAACACAAATGCTGCTCTTCCAATTTCCTTATTTGAACGCACAACTGTAGTGGTCGACTGGACGGACAAATTTGTACCTTACGTCAAGACAGCATAGATACTACGCCGATAGCTTTTAGGCTACGCCCTCCAAAATCTTAGACGATTAGACGATGTGGAAGGGATCGGGAATTATAATATAGATTCTTCTGACAAAATGCACTTGGATAGGTAATAACTATAGGTTTCGTCTTAATATACTGAAACAGTATGTTATTGCTTTGTTGTTTATAATTATTATTTAAGCTTTAGATGTTTTTGTTTTTCTCTTATGTTTGAACTATATGTAATTGAATTTAATGTATTTTAATTTTAATTTAAAATCTCGGGATTCCCCGACCATGTAATTGGGCATTGCCCGTTTTGTTTGGGTGATATTAAATAAATAAATAAATATATTATACTACTTTATTAATTTTATTATTAACTAGTAAAATCGTCCAATAAAGAATAAAATTTTACTCTACTGGCGTCATTATTCATATTTTTGCAATTATTGTTATTACTAATTAATTGTTATAAAATTTATAAAAATTGCAAGATATAAAATAAAATAAAATTATAAATTCATCATTCTTTTAAGATTAGACTAATTTAGACCGGCAGTGATTGCACTGAGTAGGGGTACGAATGGAACGTTGCATGGGCACGGGCACCGGCGTGATGCTCGCAGTATTAGCAGAGTAGAGGAATGTCTCGAGCCCGCGGGCTCGAGCTTGGCCCACTCTGGTTTAGACCTTATTTTAAAACTAAAAGCCGATATTAGATTACTTGACGGTAAAGTGTATTTCCCGTTTGCAACATTTAAATTGCACACAGACCGTAGCATAAATTATTCAGACACTGAATCAATTACAAAATTGGCTAAAGTACAACCCAAAAAAAGACAATTTACTTCAAGAGGCATATGCTTCTGAAAATTATAAACACAAATTCACGCCTGAATGTTATGAAGGTACTCCTGAAAATGATAAACAAAAATTCACACCTGAATGTTATGAAGGTAAGTTCCCGTCGAATAAATTTAAAATAAATCATATTTCAAGTAATGCAGCAGAAATTCGACCAAAAAGAACCGTCGCTCCTTTTGGAAATTACGAAGAAAAACTTTCTTCAGTAAATTCGGTAACATCTAAGTCACCCACAGAAATTCATTTTAATTCAAACGTCATCTTTTGAAAATTACGAAAACAAGCTTTCCTCCAACCAATCCGAAATAATTAACACCTTTAAATTAACCACGGAATCAACAATTCCGTCTAACAAAAATCTTCCTTTAAAGGAACTCGCAATTTCAATTATTTTTAGTAATACCACTACGAAATTAAATATATCGTCCGAAGAGAACGATTCAATTCAAACAGTCTATCTTGAAAAGTCCAAAGAAGTACTTCGTCCGACGGAACCCAAAATTTTTAATATTTCAGTAAATGAAACTCCAAAATCTGAATCATCAATTGTTCAACATAAACTCGACAATACTTTTGTTTCTCAAAATTTAGCAAAACAGACTGAAGAAGATATTCAACAAAAATTTAATGTCACAAACAATATTGTTAAAGAATACAAAATACTCCTTTTACTCAAGATTTTGTAAAACAACAAACTAAGGAAAAAATCGTCTCGACGATACATCAAGATCAAAAATTAAAAAACCAAGCGAATTTAGGTAAAGTCACCAAAAAGACAAGGAAACAAAAATCACATAAAATAATATCCGAACCGAACAAGAAAAAATTTAAAACAAAGGGCCAACGTAATACAAAATTTAAAAATGCTTTTCGTAAACCTAATATGAAAAGCAAACATTATGCGAAAAAATCTAAAAAGATTAAACGTAAAACCAATAAAAATCGTTGGTTTACTAGTAAAAATATAAATGATCTACCAAACACTCGACTAATTACAAAATCGAACGGAAAGATCAAAACTGAATGACCATTTCTGATTATAAAAAACTACCGAAGTTATAAACATTTAAAATCGCGAATGAAAAAAAATAATTACAAAATATAATAATCCGGCTAGCTTAAATCAAATAAATACAAAAACCTATGCGATACAAATGATAAACAAGCAACCACCAGTAGTAGGATGAACTGGAAGTAGATGACTTTTTAATATTTTTCTATATTTATGTATATTTAAAAAAAATAAATAAACTTTTTATTGAATCGATGTTTAATTTCTTTGTTTGTAGTTGGAGGTTGAAACTTTTTTCATCCTATATATCACTACACAATAAGATAATAGATATAATATTTCATAGAAAACGTTTATTATGAATTAATATCAGAAGAAAATAGTATACTATTTTTCGTTTTATTTTTAAACAAAAATAAGCAGTATGCTTTAGTTGTATTAGTAAATGGGTTGACCGATTCAAGCTGTAATCTAATATCTACAGTTGAATCCTTAAAAACTCTCTACCTGCTCTGAACAATTAATTACAAAAACTGGATGAGTTTCTGACGTATAGGTAGGTAATTCCAAATTTTAATCTGTTTTCATTAATCAGTAGACCTAACATAACATTAGTTTTACAGTAGGAGGAAGGACCGCTCAGAATTGCTCTACAGGAAACAGTCTGCAACTAGGTTATTCAGATCAAATATTACTTACAAATCGGAAAGGATATCTATGAAACTCGTGCTGGATTAATTGTAGGAACCTGAATGCGTGGCAGCATCCGTAGCTATTGCGTCGACCGATTCCGCGCATAGTTTTTAGTTTATCTGTGAGAAATTCTATTTTATTTAGTACATAAGGCGTAGATTAGATTATTAATCTACCCAAAAGATTCACCGACAAACTTACTGAAGATACAGTGCTCAACCAGAAGATAGCGAAAAACTTTGTCTCTAGGATTGGTTTACCTAGGTAAAGTAAAGACAGAAAGATATCAACTGTATGCTGACTGTATGTTTATCGAGACGAATAAGGTATGAAATGTAACAGGTAGTCTATTCAATGAACATTGCCTAATACTTTTTTCTGATTCTTTTTCTAGCCTATGGATCCGCAGTTAGAAACATGGACCTGCTAAATGCCTGCAATTCACCTACCCTAACAGTATGTCGTACAATGCAAACATTTAACATTATTATTAAAATCTTATAAATAAAAACGATAAAAGAAGTTTATAGTTTTCATTTATTTTTATGTTAAACATATACGGTAGCAGGATCTAGATCGATGTATACAAATTCATATATGACAGAAATGTTATGTATCTCAATACATACCTAAAACGTATTCTTCGTATATTCAGTAAGAGCTACCCATTTTTTCTAGACATTCGAATTTTGAACAGCTTAATAATATGTTTTCTCATTTAATCATAATTAGGTTGACTTTATATAGTATTTTTCAGGAAAACCTTCTTCAGAAAAATCGTAATGATTCTTTAATTTACATAAAAAAAATATTTTAAAACATTTGATTACACAATAATCCCATTTTCGATACCTTCGAAATATAAGTCTATAACATATGTTTGTAATACGTCTTTATAACTTTGAAACACAGGGTAGTTACCTCTTGCAACATTTACAGTTATGAGAACCCTGAAGACTTAACCTGGAGAAATAAATCAGATAAATATTTTACTTTTATTGAAACGATAACTTTGCATACTAATATATGAAAATAATATAATGTATATCGCCTGATAAATAAAATTGAAATTATTCTTATTCTTTTACAATGAAATGTGTTTTGAAAACACACGATGAAACGTTATGTATATTAATGCAGGAGTTCTGTTAACGCATTCGTTATTTAGAGATTCACTTATAAGTACACTATCTATTTAGCTGATTCAATGAAAATTCCGTTATTTTTAAAATTCCTAACGAGGGACCTACTGATAAGCGTTATATTATACCAGGTACGTATGATTCTCTACTGCTGATTGCATACCTGATAAACGCAGTTGTACAAAGTAATATAGAATATACGTTACAGAGAAGTTTAATTTTCCGTGCAACAAATGACCTATATATATTTTATGTACAATTCGGACATTAACATATTTAGCGTATACCTGTTGAACATAGCTGTACAAAGTAATATATAAAAGATTTAAAAGGCTTATATTTTAGAGATCGGATACAGTCGCATATATTCCTGTATATTACCTCTAAATTTTACTTTAACAATACATGTAGTCAGGTTAGGCGTAAATAACAATTAGAAATATCAAAGCCATACTAACTGAACGCTAACATAATATGCTCTACAGGTCAAACTAAATTAATTACCCTGGGGCTATACATCCTTAGGCTAGAAACAAAAAATGGCTGAGTCCACCCTGTTAGACAAGAAATCAGAGTATGGGCGTGATAAATAAAACATATAAAGTTATTTTACAAACATTTATTTAGTATACATAACATAATACAAGAATATAGATCATAAGTTGTTTTCTATGACGACTGTTGTAGTTCTACGGGTCTCTGAGTCGTCGTATGCCCTCGCAGAAATACTAATACGTATAAAGTCCGACGACTGACTCATTGGAACTGTACCGGTAGCCTTTTCCTTGTTCAACTCTTCGTTACTATTATAGTTGGTAAACGAGGAACCACATTCATCAATACCCAAATGCATGGTTGAAGTCATATCTTCTTCTTCCTCTTCTGTCTCAACGATATCAGTAGGTCCATTTGCTTCCTTTACCAGAGCTGTCTTTACAATATCTGCGTTATTATGTACGTTTTTTAAATGCCTTTTATAGCTGTCGATGCGTGAAAGATATTTGAAGCAATTAGAACACCGGACTTTGATTGATTCGTGAACGCTTTTCGTATGTCTTTTTAAATTGTCAGAGCTTGAAAAAGTTTTGACACAGCTAGAACAGCAGATTCTGTTTGAATCGTGTATGGTTTTTACGTGTCTGTTGCAGGTGAATGGCCTCGCGAAAGACTTGAAGCAAACCGGACACTGTATTTTGCAATCCTGTCGACCAGAGCCATTTTTCTTCTTCTTACGCTGCTCCATCTCGACTAATGAAGGAACAGGAACACTATCCGTCTATTTATACTGATCGACCAGAGCAATCGGTTGTTCTCGGTTACAATCGTAAGCGCTCGGAGATTTCAGCCTATGCGACTGCAGAAAAAAAAGAATCATGCAATAAAATACATGTAAAACTTCACAACGAACTTGATGGATACGTATTGACCGATTATACGCTTCATAGTGTAGGAAACAAGTGTCTTAAATTTGTTCCGAAAACTAAAGGTTTCGAACTTTACATTTCCAAATTAAGTCTAGGGAGATTATACACTATGAAAACCTTTTTATGGAAAAAGATTGATAGTATTAAAACTATGCATCGCAATTACGAATGTTTCGTCGAAGAAGTCCTGGACGCGGCTATAAAAGTTAGAACAACGCTTGTAGACAATAATATTTTATTAAGTGTGATAATTTTTTTTTGTAGATATAAGGATGATTTATTTTTGAATGAATTAATTTATAAGTTTACTAAGAAAACTATTGTAGATTTGCAGAACGACCTTGATTTAGATGATAGACTTAAATTTATTACATCTGGATATAATGTATAATAAATATAATATAATAAATGTCTTTAAAACTTATTGTTTTTTATTACATCACAGGTTAGAGCATACGAATATAATTTAGGTTAGATTAGGTTAGAGCCTACGAATACATTTTTAGGACAGAACGTAGGAGCAGAGTAAGTACAAAACAACATACTTTCATACAAGAACGTTTATTGATACGAGTAGTTTCGACGCTACTTAAAACATAATACATAACTTATATATCTATAATATCTATTAAAATAGTACATTTCGTATACACTAATAATGGTACTACATACTCGACTATAAAGTAAACATGGTAGGTATAACAACAGTTTAAAAGAATAGATAGTAAATATAACTATATCTAATTATTTTATAAAATACTATGTTAACTAAGAGGTTATATACAGAATATATACGCCTGCATTCGACCTCTAGAGGTTTCATAAGACTAGACTAGACTAGGCTAGAAGTCTCTAGTCTAGTCTAGACTAGACTAGACTAGTCTAGTCTCAGAACCTATATCGAATCGTTTATGTTTACTAATATGTCTACATTTTAAGTCTTTGATGTTAAAAGTAAAACTATTTGGGCAAGTGAGAAATTCGATTTGATTATCTCCGTTAATTCTGAAGAAAGATTGTTCATTTTCGTGACCCTAACAACCGTCTTAAGTAAACAATAATAATAAACATGTTTCTCGGTTAAAAAAGTTAATGAAGCGTACTTCAAGTGCAATATTAAAATCAGGTATGTTTTATTTCTGTATTCGGAAATTGAATTGGAAAAAACTGCTTCGAATTTTTGAATAATGTCAAACCAGAAGACGATGTTGTTAGGGTCACGAATATGAACAACCTTTCTTCAGAATTAACGGAGGTAACCAAATCGAATTTCTCACTTGCCCAAATGGTTTTACTTTTAACATCAAAGACTTAAAATGTAGACATATTAGTAAACATAAACGATTCGATATAGGTTCTGAGACTAGAATAGTCTAGTCTAGTCTTATGAACCCTCTAGAGGTCGAATACAGGCGTATATATTCTGTATATTACCTCTTAGTTAACATAGTATTTTATAAAATAATTAGATATAGTTATATTTCCTATTCTTTTAAACTGCTGTTATACTTACCATGTTTACTTTATAGTCGGGTATGTAGTACCATTATTAGTGTATGCGAAATGTACTATTTTAATAGATATTATATATAAGTTATGTATTATGTTTTAAGTACCGTCGAAACTACTCGTATCAATAAACGTTCTTGTATGAAAGTATGTTGTTTTGTTCTTACTCTGCTCCTACGTTCTGTCCTAAAAATGTATTCGTAGGCTCTAACCTAATCTAACCTAAATTATATTCGTATGCTCTAACCTGTGATGTAATAAAAAACAATAAGTTTTAAAGACATTTATTATATTATATTTATTATACATTATATCCAGATGTAATAAATTTAAGTCTATCATCTAAATCAAGGTCGTTCTGCAAATCTACAATAGTTTTCTTAGTAAACTTATAAATTAATTCATTCAAAAATAAATCATCCTTATATCTACAAAAAAAAATTATCACACTTAATAAAATATTATTGTCTACAAGCGTTGTTCTAACTTTTATAGCCGCGTCCAGGACTTCTTCGACGAAACATTCGTAATTGCGATGCATAGTTTTAATACTATCAATCTTTTTCCATAAAAAGGTTTTCATAGTGTATAATCTCCCTAGACTTAATTTGGAAATGTAAAGTTCGAAACCTTTAGTTTTCGGAACAAATTTAAGACACTTGTTTCCTACACTATGAAGCGTATAATCGGTCAATACGTATCCATCAAGTTCGTTGTGAAGTTTTACATGTATTTTATTGCATGATTCTTTTTTTTCTGCAGTCGCATAGGCTGAAATCTCCGAGCGCTTACGATTGTAACCGAGAACAACCGATTGCTCTGGTCGATCAGTATAAATAGACGGATAGTGTTCCTGTTCCTTCATTAGTCGAGATGGAGCAGCGTAAGAAGAAGAAAAATGGCTCTGGTCGACAGGATTGCAAAATACAGTGTCCGGTTTGCTTCAAGTCTTTCGCGAGGCCATTCACCTGCAAGAGACACGTAAAAACCATACACGGTTCAAACAGAATCTGCTGTTCTAGCTGTGTCAAAACTTTTTCAAGCTCTGACAATTTAAAAAGACATACGAAAAGCGTTCACGAATCAATCAAAGTCCGGTGTTCTAATTGCTTCAAATATCTTTCACGCATCGACAGCTATAAAAGGCATTTAAAAAACGTACATAATAACGCAGATATTGTAAAGACAGCTCTGGTAAAGGAAGCAAATGGACCTACTGATATCGTTGAGACAGAAGAGGAAGAAGAAGATATGACTTCAACCATGCATTTGGGTGTTGATGAATGTGGTTCCTCGTTTACCAACTATAATAGTAACGAAGAGTTGAACAAGGAAAAGGCTACCGGTACAGTTCCAATGAGTCAGTCGTCGGACTTTATACGTATTAGTATTTCTGCGAGGGCATACGACGACTCAGAGACCCGTAGAACTACAACAGTCGTCATAGAAAACAACTTATGATCTATATTCTTGTATTATGTTATGTATACTAAATAAATGTTTGTAAAATAACTTTATATGTTTTATTTATCACGCCCATACTCTGATTTCTTGTCTAACAGGGTGGACTCAGCCATTTTTTGTTTCTAGCCTAAGGATGTATAGCCCCAGGGTAATTAATTTAGTTTGACCTGTAGAGCATATTATGTTAGCGTTCAGTTAGTATGGCTTTGATATTTCTAATTGTTATTTACGCCAAACCTGACTACATGTATTGTTAAAGTAAAATTTAGAGGTAATATACAGGAATATATGCGACTGTATCCGATCTCTAAAATATAAGCCTTTTAAATCTTTTATATATTACTTTGTACAGCTATGTTCAACAGGTATACGCTAAATATGTTAATGTCCGAATTGTACATAAAATATATATAGGTCATTTGTTGCACGGAAAATTAAACTTCTCTGTAACGTATATTCTATATTACTTTGTACAACTGCGTTTATCAGGTATGCAATCAGCAGTAGAGAATCATACGTACCTGGTATAATATAACGCTTATCAGTAGGTCCCTCGTTAGGAATTTTAAAAATAACGGAATTTTCATTGAATCAGCTAAATAGATAGTGTACTTATAAGTGAATCTCTAAATAACGAATGCGTTAACAGAAATCCTGCATTAATATACATAACGTTTCATCGTGTGTTTTCAAAACACATTTCATTGTAAAAGAATAAGAATAATTTCAATTTTATTTATCAGGCGATATACATTATATTATTTTCATATATTAGTATGCAAAGTTATCGTTTCAATAAAAGTAAAATATTTATCTGATTTATTTCTCCAGGTTAAGTCTTCAGGGTTCTCATAACTGTAAATGTTGCAAGAGGTAACTACCCTGTGTTTCAAAGTTATAAAGACGTATTACAAACATATGTTATAGACTTATATTTCGAAGGTATCGAAAATGGGATTATTGTGTAATCAAATGTTTTAAAATATTTTTTTATGTAAATTAAAGAATCATTAGGATTTTTCCTGAAGGTTTTCCTGAAAAATACTATATAAAGTCAACCTAATTATGATTAAATGAGAAAACATATTATTAAGCTGTTCAAAATTCGAATGTCTAGAAAAAATGGGTAGCTCTTACTGAATATACGAAGAATACGTTTTAGGTATGTATTGAGATACATAACATTTCTGTCATATATGAATTTGTATACATCGATCTAGATCCTGCTACCGTATATGTTTAACATAAAAATAAATGAAAACTATAAACTTCTTTTATCGTTTTTATTTATAAGATTTTAATAATAATATTAAATGTTTGCATTGTACGACATACGGTTAGGGTAGGTGAATTGCAGGCATTTAGCAGGTCCATGTTTCTAACTGCGGATCCATAGGCTAGAAAAAGAATCAGAAAAAAGTATTAGGCAATGTTCATTGAATAGACTACCTGTTACATTTCATACCTTATTCGTCTCGATAAACATACAGTCAGCATACAGTTGATATCTTTCTGTCTTTACTTTACCTAGGTAAACCAATCCTAGAGACAGAGTTTTATTCGCTATCTTCTGGTTGAACACTGTATCTTCAGTAAGTTTGCGGTAAATCTTTTGGGTAGATTAATAATCTAATCTACGCCTTATGTACTAAATAAAATAGAATTTCTCGCAGATAAACTAAAAGCTATGCGAGGAAACGGTCGATGCAATAGCTACGGATGCTGCCACGCATTCAGGTTCCTACAATTAATCCAGCACGAGTTTCATAGATATCCTTTCCGATTTGTAAGTAATATTTGATCTGAATAACCTAGTGTCAGACTGTTTCCTGTAGAGCAATTCTGAGCGGTCCTTCTTCCTACGGTAAAACTAATGTTATGTTAGGTCTACTGATTAATGAAAACGAATTAAAATTTGAAAATATCTACCTATACGTCAGAAACTCATCCAGTTTTTGTAATTGATTGTTCAGAGCAGGTAGAGAGTTTAGTGAACATATAAGCCGAATGGACAACAACAGAATAGTAAGAATGGCTAGAGATGGAAAAGTCGGAGGAAGAAGACTACCGAGACGACCGTTAACACGGTGGAAGGAGAGTTGGCAATCCACATCTCAAGAATAAAATGCTGGAAATAACAGGCATTAAGGCCTAAATTAAGAAGAAGAAGAAGAAGAAGAGGAAATTTTATAAATCGATTTCTGACTCTGGCAACCTCTGAAGCCTCTTTTAATCGGAGCAGGCATATTCATTTAAACACGATTTTTGTGCTCGTAACTCGCACAAAAGCTTACCGCCACTTTATGAAACTTATTTTTCGGGCGGTTGTACTCGGCGGCGGCGACCTTTGACAAAGAAGCGCCTTTGTGGTGCGTCGAAACGTGCTATGTGCCGGCGGTATTTTTATAAAGAACGAATCTAAATAAAGTACACAAATGACACAAATCGTCATTTCGTCAGTAGTTGTTGCGATCTCGTACGGAGCGTTTTGTTATTATCGAGGCTTATAACGCTTCTTTTGCATCGATAACTCATCAGCAGTTCTATAAAAGTTTTCCTCTGGGTAGTGAAGCTCGTCAAGAAAAACTCCAGGCATATCTAGCTTCTTACAAAAAAAAACACAGTCTTACTAGTTCGCTCTATGAGCGAGCTAGAAAAATCTACAGAAGCAGCGTTGCGTGTGTGTTGAACGCTTAATAAACACCAGAAACCATTTTCAGACACTGAGATAGTAAAAAAATGTATGTTGGAAGTGGGCGCGGCACTTTTTGAAGAGTAAAAGGATGTTGTAGCAATTCAAGGTGTTTCATTGTCGCCAAGAAGCAATACAAGAAGAACCGAATTTTTGGCTGCTGACAATAAAAGTAGTTTGCTCGAACTTCTGCAGAAGGCGCCTTGCTACGCCATAGCACTTGATAAATCATGTGACATTGTTGATGAACAACAAATGTCTACTTTCGTGCGATTTTTGGATATTGAAAGTAAAGCATTTAGGGAAGAATTGCTAGCAATATTGCCGCTTAAAGGCACTACTCGCGGAGAAGATATATTCAAGAGTTTTAATGACTTCATGACAAAATCAAACATTAGTTATGATAAAATGGTGTCTCTTTCAACTGACGGGGCCCCAACGATGATCGGAAAAGAAAAGGGACTAGTAAAGAGAATCAAGGATAAGAATGCTGGGCTACTATCTTATCAGTGCATAATTCACCAGGCAGCCCTTTGTAGAAAACTTAATGTCACTCAAAGAAGTTATGGACAGTTTGATCAAGTTGATTAATTTTATGAGGTCTCGTTCTGCTCTTCAGCACAGACAGTTCAAAGAGTTTCTATCTGACTGTGATTCGGCGCATTCTGACTTACAGCAATACAACAATGTTTGTTGGCTAAGTAAAGGTCAAGCGATTGAACGTTTTTCGCAAATAAAAGAATAAGTAACCTCCTTAGAAAACTTGGATAAACAAGAAGCAAGAAACCATTTGGAGTTCCTAGCAAACGAACGCAATATGCCAGCTGTGGCTTTCCTGAAAGACATTATGAAGCATTTAAATGCGTTCAATACCGAGCTACAAGGAAATGGGAAATTAATAACTATGTGATCTGATACAAAGTGTGTCTTCTTTCCGTCGCAAGCTGGATATCTTTGAAAAAGACATTGCAAATCAAGAATTTATTCACTTAACAACAATTTTTGAATACAAAGATGATTCTGAAATAGACATTGCCGTATTTTCAAATTTTATGTTAGATCTTAAGAAGGAATTTGCAGCAAGATTCTAAGACTTTGCAAGAGATAGAAAAGTTGTCGCGATTCTTAAAATCGCCTTTTGAAGTTTCTTCAGCGGCACAATGCACAGATGTGGCTGCAAAGTTGTTCCGCCTTTCAAACCCTTTACTCCAAATGGAGATAATAGACTTACAGGAAGATATTTCCTTGCAAACGTATAAAACTGCATCCGCCGAAGAATTTTGGAGTAAACATGTCCCAGAAAAATATGGAAATTGCAAAAAATTAGCCATTTACCTGGCTCCTATGTTTGATGAAGATTGACCCTTGAAGACACTTCGCATAAGCTGCTCCCCGCGTGAACCTAACTTAAAAAAAAACTGGCTCAAGACCGCAAATTTAATTTCTCCCATTGATTTTTGAATATAAATATGCCTATCTAGTGTATTTCATATAATTTTGTGCGTGAAAATTAAAATAAAAAATTATTAAGGAATATGAGTTTTTTTTCATGGACCTCGATAAAAATTTTGAAAACTATCCGGACCCAACCTAAAATTACTTTACGACCCCTGTTCTAGAGTCTCGCGACGGAGAGTCTAAGACGTATCGTAGCAGATTTATAACACCGGCCGCGTGAGCGAAGAGCAGCAGTTATTTGGAAGTGTAAATGTAAATAGAGGTACTTCAGTATAAATAGATACCTGTATTCAAAATAAATATTCTAGTTCATTAAATAAATAATAGTCTTTAAATAAATTAGTTTAAGTTCGTTGATAGGTTAATTAATTAAGTTCATAATTTGTGTTTTTAATTAGTTAAGTTTAAACCTTAGTTATTGTTAATACTTCTCTTTTGATTAAACGGTTAAAACAGCATCGTTAGTTTTATTTAAAAGAACGTTACAATATATTGACTGTAAATACAAAATAAACAACTTGCTTTCTTTTTTTTTTCGAATATTTATTGCTTTGCAGCGGGTGTCCATACTATAGTAATAGAAGTTTTCCCTTCCACTTTTGTAAACTTTGAGACCAGCTTTTTTTTACTTGTCTCTAAAAAACTCATGCAATTAAAATAATGAATATCAATATTTATTTAAAAATTCCTTTAAGCATTACAGTATGAATCAGAAAATCGCAAATTAAACTTTCCGAACCAACACAATTAACAAAAAAAATTAACTTTTGCAAACAAACCAAAGAAACTAATTTTGTGTTGCGGGGGTACAATGTCTGAAATCCTAAAAGATGGCAGCACAAGCGTGCATAAAAAGTATTAATTTTAAAAATGTTACGTTATGAAATACAATGATTTAAATCACTTGAATTTATTTAAAAAAATTACTGTCATTTAAATAACGAACGTGTTTATAAATATTTCATTCTATTCCATTAACCATAGTGGTATCTATTTTTCAAATGGCCCGCTTATTTCCTTGTTAAAATGAAACGTTCGGTGTAGCGGGTGAATTGGTCGTTTGCTCCTTCCATTTTCGAAGATACACGAATATATAAAGTCAACTGGAGTACCTTCTATTATCTGTGTAGTACAAGTCTGGTCATGGGCACCCATTGAACTCTATATAAATAACTGGAAGGGACGCGCAAGCACGCTAACTCAGAGAACGTTGTGTCAGGGGCAACAGACAAGAATGTGGTATTCCGGTTACTTTCTAACGTATGTTACATGTATTACAAGAGCACGTGGTGAAACTTTTTACTGATTTTTAACGTAGATTAAGTTTTATTTTGTGTGAGACCAAATGTTTAATTTGAATCATAGAGTTAGAAAAGGATGAGGATCCCACATTGTGGCGGGTTGCATAAAATTTCATTTGCCTCAGCTGTTTACACAAGGCATCCATTCCAGTTATTTATATGTAGTTCAATGTGGGCACCATTTTGTGTCAGCGGGAAGTTTAAAGTTAGGGTTTTTAGACTTATCGCGCGACCCTGATGTTGGCGACACTTCATTCTTGCTGTTACGAAATGTCAAACGTCAATTAGGTTAGGTTCTCGTTTCAAAAATATTAAAATTATTCTACCTTAATGTATTGCTTTATTAAGGCTGTAGCTCTAAAAAGAATTGTTTTTTATTGATGAAAGTAGGAATTAATAAAAAGCAACGGAGATTAAAGACTACAAACCACCTTTAAACAGAAAAATGAGTAAATAACAAATATGTCACAAATTGACAGTTGACATTTCGAATATCAAGAATGCAGTGTCGCCAACATAAGAGTTGCGCGCTGTCTAAAAACCCCAAATCTAAATTTCCCGCTGACACAAATAGCGCCCATGACCAAACTTGAACTACATAGACAATAGAAGGTACTCCAGTTGACTTTAACGAACGTAATGTTTATTACTCCATCTGTTCGTTGAATCTAAAATATATATACGTTGATTCTCTATATTCTTTCTTGGTGTGACTATTTCGCTTATGCAACACTTTATACACATTTGTGTTTAGATTGTGGAAATTTTACACTAAACTAATTTTAGAAAAAAGTTTTGTTTTTTAATGGTTTCTAAAATATTCTAAAGTCATTTTTAGATGTTTCCTAAAGTTTTTTGGTACTGTATAAACAAAACTTTATACCCGTGTAGCAGGTATTACAACCTAGTAGATAATAGTATTTTGTTTTCATGGCATAACATATGTTAAGAAGGCACAAATAAAAATACGAATTTAATATAATAGCAGTCTTTAATCAAAATGAAATAACCAAAAATACTGTAATACACAAACGATATAAAATAATGCATTAATAAAGCAGAGCACGAGAAACAAAACACACGACCGTCTGGCTGTACCCTGCTCGACTGACCCCTGACCCCCCCTGCGGTTCCCTCACCTTTACATTTTTTTGTCAACTTCTTAAATTAATATTCTCTGGAACTCCCCACATTTAACACATAACATATTTTGTTAATCAAATACAGAGAAGGGAAACTTCTCAAAATAATTTGTGTTAAATTTATAATTTACCGATGTTTATTGTTAAATTAAAGAACATGTGTAGAACAGACTGGGAAACTTCGTAATGTTACCACATTGTTTTTTTTTATAAAAATTGAAAGATTTTCTAGTATTGTCACAAACGGAATTGTTACAACTTAAATAATTCCACAACTTCTTAACTGGTATTTGCTTCGTACAAATATGATCAATGTTCTTGCAACATCTACCCACATGCAGACACGCGCTTATATACAGTCTGCATATCCTTGGAAATAATGTATGCAGTCTGCATCCCATTAGAAATAATATATACAGTATGCATTTATATTTGCATCTCGTTATATGTAATTTATTCAATTATTATTATTTATGAGGAAACGGTATATAATCAGCTTGCTTTGTATGTAGAATTCAATCATCAAAATGATTCCATCACGTCCAGATCTTCAAGGAAGCTGGTGAGTACCTTTTAATTTATCTACTGCTTAGTTATGAGTGGGTTGCGCTAATAACCTCTCTCGCTTAGTTATGGGGGAGTTGTGACTCGCTTAGTTTGTGGATCACCAGGAGTTTAACTCCTACGCCTAGTTTGTAGATTTTGGGCTAGAGCAGGGTGGTTCCGACCACCCTCTTGAATATGTTAGTTATTCGGAGGTCATGTTCGTCCTCACACTGTATAGCCTATGTGTGTAACCCTTTTTGTATTCTATTATTTTGTTATTAGTATATAGTTGTTTTTATGTCTTGTGTTTTCTCTCCCTTCTACCTCTGACTACGTTCTCCAGTCACGAAAACCCCACGTGACAATATATTCCAGTAAAGTTTCAGTAGCCAGTTTTAAATTTTTTTTATGAATATACAGAGAATTCATATCACAGGAAATAAAGAAACACTATAATTTAAATGACCATTATTTTACGTGCAGTAAACATTTGCTTGATGAATGAAGTCTTTCTTCTTTAATTTGTGTCTTTACTTCATCAGACGTTGGGGAAAACCGTAGTTGGGTCATTCTATCTCGTATCTTCTCCAGTAATTCTTTCTTTAGCATTCTAACATTTTCTTCGAACTTTTCCAGTAATTCTTCTTTAAGCATTCTAGAATTTTCAAATACTTTTTCTTCCAGCGCTTTAGTATTTTCCATTAGCTTTCTAGAATTTTCCAGTAATTGTTCTTTAAGCATTCTAGCGTTTTCTTCGGACTTTCTAGATTTTCTTTTCCATTTTACTTAACAACAAATTAGTATCAATTGTAACTGCAGGTATTTCAAAGGGGAAACTTTCGGGGTCCTCTTTATGTTCTAGAAACCATTCATTCTTTTAGCCGATTTATTAAAACGTCTTTCTTTCCATTAGTATCCAAGTCTCTTTCTTCAAGTTCCCTTTTTAAGTCTATTACTTTGAGTTCATTTAACAATTTCGTCGCCATTCTGTTTATTCGTTGTTATTGTTTTTAACACTAAAAATTTGTTCTCACAGCACTTTATTTATTACGCGATTATATTTATTTATTTTAAATCCCGACACCTGATAACACTGTAACGTTCTTTTTAAAATAATAACAAAAATGCTAGTAGTACAGTAATGTACCTTCTCCGCCAGGAAGTGACGTCATAAGCACACATGTTATAGGTAAACAAACATGGCCGCCGGATGTAAACAATATGGCCGCCGGATGTAAACAAATATGGCTGCCGGAAGTGACGTCATACGTAAACAAAGCAGCTGATTGGTTTATTTAGATGGATGTATGCATGTAAACAAATGTTAGCATATGTTATATGTAAACATACAGGGTGACCAAATGATATTTACTTAAATAAAAAATTACTAAATAATTCCCCAAAAATGTAAACACAGCAGCTGATTGGTTGATTTAAATGGTGGTATGGTAAATGCTCTTATTGGTTATGCCCGCCAAGCATATGTAAACATACAGGGTGACCAAATGATATTTAGTTAAAAGTTATTAGATTTGAAATGTAAACAAAGTAGCTGATTGGTTAATTTAAATGGCTGTATGGTAAATGCTCTTATTAGCTATGCCAACCAAACATATGTAAACATACAGGTGACCAGATGATATTTAGTTAAATAAAAAATTACTAAATAATTCCCTAGATTTGAAATGTAAACAAAGCAGCTGATTGATTGATTTAAATGGCTGTATGCATGTAAACAAATGCTCTTATTAGCTATGTCAGCCTAGCATATGTAAATAAAATCCTCTTATTAGATAAGCCCGCTAAATGATATCACATGTGGGTTGTCATTACATATTTATGCGCTAAAACATCCTAGTGCAGCCATCTGTTATTCACAATCAATAATATAAGCTAAAAATTAGTTTTTATTAAATAACCCAATGCTGCAATCATGTTAATCATCAAAATAGAAAACGGAAGTTGAAACCACAAACTATTTTGTATCAATTATGTTTTAACGTGGAGAACCTAATTTAGAGTGAGTTAAAAACAAGTTTTACAAAAAGGTTTTGTGATTTATATTGTTACCACCATTATTTTGGGGTGAGTTAGATAATAAAATTATTATTATTCGACTTAGTTCATATATATCTAAAGGAACCCTTTACTAAAAGTAAAAAAACATCTAGAAAAGTATTTTTGTTTATCAGACAACCTCTAAATAACAGATACAAATAAGAAAATAATATTTGTTTGATTAATTAGGCCATATGAAAAGCTTTTTTTATTTTAAAATATACCTACTTACTAAACAGGTAAAACTTTAATTAAAGAAAACCCAAAAGCTTTTTAATCTGTAAATAAAAGCATCAATCAGGTGTAAAGATTTTATTTAGTTCATATAATAAATGTAAATTAACAAAACTTCTTTTAAAAAAATTCTTTTCGTGTTTATATAATCTATATAGGAAGGTGGTTATTTTTTAAAAGAGTTTAAATAACCTTTTAAAATAACCTTTTAAGATAAAAACTTTAATTTTTCGATTTTACTCTGTTCTATTAACCTTGATTTTCTTGCTTGTTCACACTTATAAATTTCTAAAGGTATTCCATGTTGATTAGCTTCCTGGCTCAAATAATAATTTTTAGAACAAATTGTTAATCAATATGGGTAGATAATTAAGTTAGTTAATAACTAAACGATTATAATTAAAGGAAGTTTAAATCCCATCAAGGGTATATGTTCAAATTATTATTTTTAAAATAAAATTGTTAATTTCACAGATTATTTAAATAAAAAATCCATTTATTTTTAATCCAAACAAGGTAGATGCTCAAATAATAATTTTTAGAATAAAATTGTTAATTTAACAGCTTATTTAAATAAAAAACATCAAGCTAGAAAAAATCTATTAATTTTTATTATGTGAATATACCTTAAAGCTTTAATTAATTTCCATTTAGACTAATCCAAGCTAATCAAAATTATAAAAAGAAAACTTAATTCAAACGAAAAATTGTTATTTTTTTACTATTATAATTATATGAAATTTTCAAATATAGGTAAAACTTTAATTAAAGAAAACAACTCAAAATCCTTTTAATTTTTAAGAACTAATCATATTAAAGAAAAATCAAAAAGCTTTTTTAAATAAAGAAAACAACTCAAAATCCTTTGAATTTTATGAACGTTTATTAATATAGATATACATATAAAATGGTTTTAGTCTGGTTAACCCAGACAGACATTACTACCCCCGAGGGGGTAGCTAACATAACCAAATGTTTAAATGGTTGTGTTAATATGGTATCGATGATACTAATAGGTAGGTCCTATAAAAAGAAAAAAACATAAGATATTGTTTTAAAAAAGAAAAAATACATACTTCATATTCAGTCCCAGCAACGGACTGCCGGACCCAATATATTGCGTCTAAAACAAAAATAACAGTTATTAAAATCACAATTACACAGAACGAAAAAACGTGTGGTACCTTGTTGAACATTCATTTTGTTTTAAAAGAATAAAAAAAGCTAAAATTTGCAATAACCATCGTTATTATCGAAAGAGGATGAGGTTTTCTTAATCTTTTAAATTTAAACCAAAACTACACTATGTATATAATCGAATTAAAAAAACATCTTTTTAGAATATTATTGTTGTAAAAATGCTTTTTAACATATTTCACATTGAGAAGCTCTAAGATATATACCAATAAAGGGTTATAGGGTTAAAACCACAACCAACATAAATTAAACAAAGCAGTTTACCTGTTTCGCGTTGCGATTTAAAAACAGGAAAATTTAAATATATTAAATAACAAAGACAGGATGCTTTAAAATGGAAAACATATTTTGTTAATCACCGGATACGAACGATGATAAAATTGATTTTGTACACCAAATCAAGGTAAAAAAATATATTTTTTCTAATATTAAACATTGTTTTTTCAATAACAAAAACATATTTTCGACCCAGTTCTAGAAAAAACAATTTTCATATAAACAAAACATATAAATATCGAAAAATTATTCAATTGTTATTTAGTCATAATAAAAAAATTACTAGATAACCTTCTAGAAAAACAAATAACTATAATTGAATTTATAGATATTTAAATATGCAACCAAAAACATTATTATATTTATCAACAAAAATATTGTGCAAGAATTTTCCTATCTCGCAGATACAACCCTGCAATCTTCCACAAACTCTCAAGAATCATGTTCTTTAGGAATAGATCTCGCATGTGTTTGTTGGGAAGCAGAACATCAACCTGAAGATGAAAATCCTCTTTGGATTGAAGCTGCTTTGAAAGAAAAAGTATATGAACAAAAAGTTTATGGACCAAGTGATATGGAATACTTTTCAGCATTGAAGCTTTATGAAGTTCCTAAAGAAGAGGCTCAAGTGGCTTGGTTACCTCAAAAAAAAAATTACATTATCAAGCATATCGTGTTTTCAATTCATCCAATAGTGAAGATATATGTTTTTCATGTTATATGAACAACACGTGTTTAAAAGACTATCCTTACGCTCATATTATAAACAATGTAAAAATATATTGTGATAATAGAAGAGTTGCTAAGATTTTGAACGATTCAAGTAATTGGTGTTCCGAATGTTGTTTTAAATCTCTAACTAGAGTGAGAGATGTTAGTTGCAAATTTGATGTTAATAATCTCAATGTTGAGTTTTTCATCCATACCTCCTAAACATATGCGAATTTCTCTAGTTAAAGACTAAAACATGTCTACACTAAACCGCTTTTCAACGCCCTTAATACAAGCACTCCAGCTAATTTAAGGGAGATCTTAGCTGAACAGCAAATTACCACAAACCACCTTGAGAGATCCATCTAAGGGGTTGTTATGAGGATGGTGTTAGAAGAATATTCTGATGAAGAATTGCAGTTAAAGACTAAAACATGTCTACACTGAACCCGCTTTTCAACATCAGTAAATATGAAGTAAACAACATAATGTCTATAGCATAGAACTGAAAAGAAAGCTCTTTCAAATGATAAATTAATGGATGTAGACGAAGTCTTATTGTATCTAACTGGGGATACGAAATAAAAAAATAATACACATATTAAACAGACTTTTATTGATTAATTGTTTTACATATTTACTATATAATATTTATAACAACAATAGAATTCACAGCTTGCTTGTCCAATGGTTTGATATCACAACATAAAAAATAAAGCAAAGCTTCGCGTATATCTTCTAACACTTTGTTTTTTTAAGAAACACAACACTTCTATTTAATATAAACTTTATGTTTTCAAGATCATCTCCTCTAGCTTGCATCTGTGTTGCACTATGTATATTGTTTTTATAATAATTCTATTCTTTTTTATATTCTGTGTTATCTTCATAATCAACATATGCAACATCTTCATTCGTTTGATATCGTGAAAGTAAGGATACATCGTAGCTAATTAGTTTCGATAAAACATCTCTAAGTTGCCTCATAATGCCTTTATTTGCACAATTAACGTTAAATAAGGATAAATCTTTTTTGCCAGTTCTGCTGAGTATTCCAGAAAATTCATTTAGTTCAAAGAAATTTTCATTATTCATAAAATACAACATACCATTTATATATTTAAATACTGAATTAACTGATGTTGGCATTTCAGGAAACAAGGATGACATTAAGAAATGTGCTTTTGGTTGTTGCGTAGATTCATCAAGTTCAAGCAGTTTGTTGTGTCCAAAAAATATGAAGGTACGACCTTTGTAACTGTTTACAGCAGCACGTACAATCGTTTTCTGAGGTATACCTAAATCTGTATAGTATTTGGGATAGTTAGGAACCAACGAAAGGCTTGGAAATTGAATAGCATATACAACACCAGATGCAAATAATATGATATCTGTATTAGGTTTTTGGTAAACAGCAGCAATTCTTTGAAAAGAGGTTGGTAGGAAAGGTAACCAATCGCGTAAATGTTTAGGATGTTCAACATTATTTCCATCTAGGGAGGATATCCAAAACCATTGTTTATAAAACATATAAAGTTTGTTGCGTAGAATTAAAAAGTGTTCAACATTAACATCACACAGATTTGGTGGTTGCAACACAGTTGGGTTATTTCTGTTGTTGTTGTTGTTGTTGAAGATGTACTACTAACATCATTTGCAGGAATTCCATAAATTTTCTGAATCCCTACAACGTCATCTCTGTGCAGATCTTTACGCGTGTTGGCTGCGTAAGCAAACATTATAGCATGTTTGTTTGAAGAATGTCTTAATCCTAAAGAATGACCTACTTCATGTAGCAGTGTATTTAACAAACTATATTGTCCGTTAGGTGGCTTACCATCATCACCTGAATACCATTTTTCATCTGAGTCTATATGGATTTCAGAGTAACCGATTGGGTAGTATGCATGACCCAACACTTTTCCTGGTCCATCAAACGAAAATCTACAGTCAGATTTTGTTTTCGACATTGTATGAGTTTCCTTTTTAAATGATACATATATGTGATAGTCTGTAAGACTAAATTGAAATTTAAGATTTACATGTTTTTGCCATGTTTGAAATGCTTTCTTTATTAGCTTAAATGTTTGCTGATCTGTAATATCAGTTGTCCATTTTATTGTTGTAATATTCCACTTGCTGCCGTGAACATTATAGTCATCAGAGACATCAGCATTTCCACATCTTGGTGAATATAGAAGCTTGAGAGTTTCTTGATTAATAACGCCGTCTGCAGGTAATCCATAAAACGTTTGATACTTCTTCAATGCATTTACTATAACGTTATTGGATTCAATATTAGTACTATCATCATCTGATAAATAACCAAAGTTTTTTAAAACATTAACCGCTAGGTTAAGTTTGTAATCATCATCTTCAGCTCTCACGCTAATAACATAACACAAAAGCAAAACTACTTTCAATATCATAGCTATGGTTAGATTGCTCAACTGATACTGAACCTATATGTAGTTGAACACATATAAATATTGGGAGGGATAACAGAAAAACCATCTGTATTAACAACATGATTTACAACATAGATAAAGAAACCTATATTACCAACATGGTTGTGCCTCAACTAAGGGAACCTGCTACACCAACACTCTTGATGAACCCCATATTACCAACATGGTTTGGGAGTCGGATAATTTGTGTAATAGGTAATGGAACACTTGATGTAGACAGACGTGATGTTAGAGATATAACTACCTCTCTAGGTGGTTAACTGTGAAACCGTTATTACCAACATGGTTTGTATCTTTACAAGACTAAAAGCAGTCTTGAAGCGATCAGGACTGCTTAAAAAGGGTTCAGGGTCGCTTCAAAGCAGTCCTGAAGCCTTCAGGACTTCTTAAAAGGGTCCAGGACGGCTTCACAGCAGTGGGGGGGAGGAATTTTTAAAAATCAGCGCTCTAGCTCTCAAGGTTAACGAAGGGCAAGATTTCGATTGCTCGATTTGCTAGGTAGAGATAAATGTAGGTCGTCACGGGTATGCTGTTGACCACAATTGAATGGTCATAGAGTATTTCCTGGTTGCTACAAACCTTTGAATTGTTTTCAGAGACTATTTTCTGGTTGCGACAAACTTTTGGAGTTTTTGTCACAGAGTATTTTCTGGTTGCTACAAACTTTTGAATTAAAACAACATAGTGGGTAATGGACCACTTGGGCCAGACGGTTTTAGTGACTTTTTACGGTTATAATATCTATAATTTCTCTTATTGTATAAAATCAATTGTAAAGGAAAATAATTTTCATGTTATTTTTATTTAAAATGTGCTGGTCCTAACTAAATAATATTAACAAAATTTCTATCTATATCTATAATGTCTATAATGTCTATAATGTCTATAATGTCTATAATGTCTATAATGTCTATAATGTCTATAATGTCTATAATGTCTATAATGTCTATAATGTCTATAATGTCTATAATGTCTATAATGTCTATAATGTCTATAATGTCTATAATGTCTATAATGTCTATAATGTCTATAATGTCTATAATGTCTATAATGTCTATAATGTCTATAATGTCTATAATGTCTATAATGTCTATAATGTCTATAATGTCTATAATGTCTATAATGTCTATAATGTCTATAATGTCTATAATGTCTATAATGTCTATAATGTCTATAATGTCTATAATGTCTATAATGTCTATAATGTCTATAATGTCTATAATGTCTATAATGTCTATAATGTCTATAATGTCTATAATGTCTATAATGTCTATAATGTCTATAATGTCTATAATGTCTATAATGTCTATAATGTCTATAATGTCTATAATGTCTATAATGTCTATAATGTCTATAATGTCTATAATGTCTATAATGTCTATAATGTCTATAATGTCTATAATGTCTATAATGTCTATAATGTCTATAATGTCTATAATGTCTATAATGTCTATAATGTCTATAATGTCTATAATGTCTATAATGTCTATAATGTCTATAATGTCTATAATGTCTATAATGTCTATAATGTCTATAATGTCTATAATGTCTATAATGTCTATAATGTCTATAATGTCTATAATGTCTATAATGTCTATAATGTCTATAATGTCTATAATGTCTATAATGTCTATAATGTCTATAATGTCTATAATGTCTATAATGTCTATAATGTCTATAATGTCTATAATGTCTATAATGTCTATAATGTCTATAATGTCTATAATGTCTATAATGTCTATAATGTCTATAATGTCTATAATGTCTATAATGTCTATAATGTCTATAATGTCTATAATGTCTATAATGTCTATAATGTCTATAATGTCTATAATGTCTATAATGTCTATAATGTCTATAATGTCTATAATGTCTATAATGTCTATAATGTCTATAATGTCTATAATGTCTATAATGTCTATAATGTCTATAATGTCTATAATGTCTATAATGTCTATAATGTCTATAATGTCTATAATGTCTATAATGTCTATAATGTCTATAATGTCTATAATGTCTATAATGTCTATAATGTCTATAATGTCTATAATGTCTATAATGTCTATAATGTCTATAATGTCTATAATGTCTATAATGTCTATAATGTCTATAATGTCTATAATGTCTATAATGTCTATAATGTCTATAATGTCTATAATGTCTATAATGTCTATAATGTCTATAATGTCTATAATGTCTATAATGTCTATAATGTCTATAATGTCTATAATGTCTATAATGTCTATAATGTCTATAATGTCTATAATGTCTATAATGTCTATAATGTCTATAATGTCTATAATGTCTATAATGTCTATAATGTCTATAATGTCTATAATGTCTATAATGTCTATAATGTCTATAATGTCTATAATGTCTATAATGTCTATAATGTCTATAATGTCTATAATGTCTATAATGTCTATAATGTCTATAATGTCTATAATGTCTATAATGTCTATAATGTCTATAATGTCTATAATGTCTATAATGTCTATAATGTCTATAATGTCTATAATGTCTATAATGTCTATAATGTCTATAATGTCTATAATGTCTATAATGTCTATAATGTCTATAATGTCTATAATGTCTATAATGTCTATAATGTCTATAATGTCTATAATGTCTATAATGTCTATAATGTCTATAATGTCTATAATGTCTATAATGTCTATAATGTCTATAATGTCTATAATGTCTATAATGTCTATAATGTCTATAATGTCTATAATGTCTATAATGTCTATAATGTCTATAATGTCTATAATGTCTATAATGTCTATAATGTCTATAATGTCTATAATGTCTATAATGTCTATAATGTCTATAATGTCTATAATGTCTATAATGTCTATAATGTCTATAATGTCTATAATGTCTATAATGTCTATAATGTCTATAATGTCTATAATGTCTATAATGTCTATAATGTCTATAATGTCTATAATGTCTATAATGTCTATAATGTCTATAATGTCTATAATGTCTATAATGTCTATAATGTCTATAATGTCTATAATGTCTATAATGTCTATAATGTCTATAATGTCTATAATGTCTATAATGTCTATAATGTCTATAATGTCTATAATGTCTATAATGTCTATAATGTCTATAATGTCTATAATGTCTATAATGTCTATAATGTCTATAATGTCTATAATGTCTATAATGTCTATAATGTCTATAATGTCTATAATGTCTATAATGTCTATAATGTCTATAATGTCTATAATGTCTATAATGTCTATAATGTCTATAATGTCTATAATGTCTATAATGTCTATAATGTCTATAATGTCTATAATGTCTATAATGTCTATAATGTCTATAATGTCTATAATGTCTATAATGTCTATAATGTCTATAATGTCTATAATGTCTATAATGTCTATAATGTCTATAATGTCTATAATGTCTATAATGTCTATAATGTCTATAATGTCTATAATGTCTATAATGTCTATAATGTCTATAATGTCTATAATGTCTATAATGTCTATAATGTCTATAATGTCTATAATGTCTATAATGTCTATAATGTCTATAATGTCTATAATGTCTATAATGTCTATAATGTCTATAATGTCTATAATGTCTATAATGTCTATAATGTCTATAATGTCTATAATGTCTATAATGTCTATAATGTCTATAATGTCTATAATGTCTATAATGTCTATAATGTCTATAATGTCTATAATGTCTATAATGTCTATAATGTCTATAATGTCTATAATGTCTATAATGTCTATAATGTCTATAATGTCTATAATGTCTATAATGTCTATAATGTCTATAATGTCTATAATGTCTATAATGTCTATAATGTCTATAATGTCTATAATGTCTATAATGTCTATAATGTCTATAATGTCTATAATGTCTATAATGTCTATAATGTCTATAATGTCTATAATGTCTATAATGTCTATAATGTCTATAATGTCTATAATGTCTATAATGTCTATAATGTCTATAATGTCTATAATGTCTATAATGTCTATAATGTCTATAATGTCTATAATGTCTATAATGTCTATAATGTCTATAATGTCTATAATGTCTATAATGTCTATAATGTCTATAATGTCTATAATGTCTATAATGTCTATAATGTCTATAATGTCTATAATGTCTATAATGTCTATAATGTCTATAATGTCTATAATGTCTATAATGTCTATAATGTCTATAATGTCTATAATGTCTATAATGTCTATAATGTCTATAATGTCTATAATGTCTATAATGTCTATAATGTCTATAATGTCTATAATGTCTATAATGTCTATAATGTCTATAATGTCTATAATGTCTATAATGTCTATAATGTCTATAATGTCTATAATGTCTATAATGTCTATAATGTCTATAATGTCTATAATGTCTATAATGTCTATAATGTCTATAATGTCTATAATGTCTATAATGTCTATAATGTCTATAATGTCTATAATGTCTATAATGTCTATAATGTCTATAATGTCTATAATGTCTATAATGTCTATAATGTCTATAATGTCTATAATGTCTATAATGTCTATAATGTCTATAATGTCTATAATGTCTATAATGTCTATAATGTCTATAATGTCTATAATGTCTATAATGTCTATAATGTCTATAATGTCTATAATGTCTATAATGTCTATAATGTCTATAATGTCTATAATGTCTATAATGTCTATAATGTCTATAATGTCTATAATGTCTATAATGTCTATAATGTCTATAATGTCTATAATGTCTATAATGTCTATAATGTCTATAATGTCTATAATGTCTATAATGTCTATAATGTCTATAATGTCTATAATGTCTATAATGTCTATAATGTCTATAATGTCTATAATGTCTATAATGTCTATAATGTCTATAATGTCTATAATGTCTATAATGTCTATAATGTCTATAATGTCTATAATGTCTATAATGTCTATAATGTCTATAATGTCTATAATGTCTATAATGTCTATAATGTCTATAATGTCTATAATGTCTATAATGTCTATAATGTCTATAATGTCTATAATGTCTATAATGTCTATAATGTCTATAATGTCTATAATGTCTATAATGTCTATAATGTCTATAATGTCTATAATGTCTATAATGTCTATAATGTCTATAATGTCTATAATGTCTATAATGTCTATAATGTCTATAATGTCTATAATGTCTATAATGTCTATAATGTCTATAATGTCTATAATGTCTATAATGTCTATAATGTCTATAATGTCTATAATGTCTATAATGTCTATAATGTCTATAATGTCTATAATGTCTATAATGTCTATAATGTCTATAATGTCTATAATGTCTATAATGTCTATAATGTCTATAATGTCTATAATGTCTATAATGTCTATAATGTCTATAATGTCTATAATGTCTATAATGTCTATAATGTCTATAATGTCTATAATGTCTATAATGTCTATAATGTCTATAATGTCTATAATGTCTATAATGTCTATAATGTCTATAATGTCTATAATGTCTATAATGTCTATAATGTCTATAATGTCTATAATGTCTATAATGTCTATAATGTCTATAATGTCTATAATGTCTATAATGTCTATAATGTCTATAATGTCTATAATGTCTATAATGTCTATAATGTCTATAATGTCTATAATGTCTATAATGTCTATAATGTCTATAATGTCTATAATGTCTATAATGTCTATAATGTCTATAATGTCTATAATGTCTATAATGTCTATAATGTCTATAATGTCTATAATGTCTATAATGTCTATAATGTCTATAATGTCTATAATGTCTATAATGTCTATAATGTCTATAATGTCTATAATGTCTATAATGTCTATAATGTCTATAATGTCTATAATGTCTATAATGTCTATAATGTCTATAATGTCTATAATGTCTATAATGTCTATAATGTCTATAATGTCTATAATGTCTATAATGTCTATAATGTCTATAATGTCTATAATGTCTATAATGTCTATAATGTCTATAATGTCTATAATGTCTATAATGTCTATAATGTCTATAATGTCTATAATGTCTATAATGTCTATAATGTCTATAATGTCTATAATGTCTATAATGTCTATAATGTCTATAATGTCTATAATGTCTATAATGTCTATAATGTCTATAATGTCTATAATGTCTATAATGTCTATAATGTCTATAATGTCTATAATGTCTATAATGTCTATAATGTCTATAATGTCTATAATGTCTATAATGTCTATAATGTCTATAATGTCTATAATGTCTATAATGTCTATAATGTCTATAATGTCTATAATGTCTATAATGTCTATAATGTCTATAATGTCTATAATGTCTATAATGTCTATAATGTCTATAATGTCTATAATGTCTATAATGTCTATAATGTCTATAATGTCTATAATGTCTATAATGTCTATAATGTCTATAATGTCTATAATGTCTATAATGTCTATAATGTCTACAATTACACATCACTGCTGATCCATCTCCATCTCCAACCGTGCATTCAATATTTGAAACATTAGGCTTCCGTGACAATTATCATCGCAGTTACAGTCTACATCCGCATCGTTGCCTCCAAATTGGGATACCGGACCGCAGAAATGCAACCGTTCGGAACACACCATTGGGTCGAAGGTGTTGTAAAGCATCCGTTTCATGCAGCCATCACACCAATGGGATGGTATGTGGTAAATCGACCTCGACACCCTGGTGTGGTATTCCTGCGGTAAGTGTAGTACGGCCACCCGTACTACACACACTGCGTATTCAACCCTTGCATAGACGCTTCTCTTTCCACGTGTAGTACGACCACCACAGACAATACGGGACATCTGCCACGGTAAACCACCCCTGCAATACCGTAGCCACCTGTTGAAACCGTAGGGTTCGGTTTGCACAATCAAGGTCCTCCATGTCACCGAAACGGTCTTCATCATAATGTTGGGCGGACTTAGCGGTTGCATAACAAAACCATTTCCACATCACCCATAGTTCGAACACTAGGCGTTCTATTCCTATACCTATGGGTGATTTCGGATTCATTAGCTCTCGATGGTGGCGGGCGATGGCTACATGTGGACCCAACGAGGCAGCGATGCGGCGTAACGATTGAGCACGTAGGCTGTGCCAGCGATCCCAGTGCTGCGGATCTGGCGCGGTACCTGCTTCAGCTGAATGTGGTGCACGAGGAGCGACGACGGACATTGTGATGTGTTACCTGGTGTGGAAAACACTGTCTATTATATCGAAGTAGCAACACCCACGGAGGGAGTGGGGGGTTCCTGGGGAGTGGAAGACCTTGAGGTACCTATACACCGACCTGTACACCAATGACCTTGAGGAAATGCAAGGTTTCTGTCTATACACCAATGACCGTGAGGAAATGTAAGTATTTGCGCGAATGCAAGGTAAAGTTGTGGGGGTGATGGAGGGGTTCAAGGTGAAGGAGTGGGGTGAAAGTGGGGGTGGTGGAGGGGTTCAAGGTTAGGGAGTGGGGAGTGGTTCGACAAAACCGGAGGGAGACGCAGCGGAGCGTCAGTCTGTCTTCGTTCATCATGGATACATCATCTAGTAGTGTTACCAGTGTTGGAGAAGTGAATAAGAGTCGTTGTGTGACTTTGTCCTTCTGGTCAAAATTATCGATGAGGAAAGCGTACCCGGTACATGTGCCGCGTACACCATCTCCAGGTGCTGCGTGCCCGGTACTTGTACCAACTATCGAACGTGCACCATCTCCAGATGCAGCGTGCCCGGTACATGTGCCGCGTACACCATCTCCAGTTGCTGCGTGCCCGGTACTTGTGCCAACTATCGAGCGTACACCATCTCCAGTTGCTGCCGCAAAGAAGATCATAGTACTGCAAAATGTGGTAGTAAAAGCGGCAGCCGTTAATGTGGAGAAGCCGAAGTATGACATGCTTAGTGGGCGTTCACAACCTTTGCTGCGAGAGCTGTTGACTTCGACAAATGTGTTTTACGCTGCTGGAAGCTTGCACTTGAGAGGAATCCCCATCGTGACGGTCCAGGAAGCACCTGCGGCATCACCATGGTCGGGTGAGTGGGACTCCCAATTGTTGAATAGCCCACCGGGCAGCGATTATGATATCTCAATTCGGGGGTCCCTTTTGGGGGATGCATCACCATCTGCAACCGACGATGACGAAGTGAACTTGCCCATGGAGATTGCCGCAAGTGTAAATGTAATTGTTGATGAAACGGAGTCGGACTGTTCCACATCAATTGCAAGCGCTCCTGACGATGACGATGAGGAGTTAATAATTCCGGGTACCCCGTGTGATATCGGGGTGCATGACCAGTTGGACATAGACCCAGCGACACTTATGGAGGTTTCTGATGACACAGCGTCTATCCAGTTGTCCGGCAGCATCAGAGACTTCACAACTTCACCGATTGTCTTCATAAATGGTGTACCATGCGAGAAGCAGTCTTTACCGCTTGCTGTCTTTGATGACGCACAGCAGACAAGGATTACACGACGGTTAAGAGAAGTGGCGTCAGGTTTGCGAGGGTGTGAGAGTGAACGCATCGCTCTCCTTCAACGCAAAGCGGAACTCTTAGCCGCTGTGGAAAGATACGAGATCAAAATCAAGAGTATCAAGACGCAGCAGCTACGACAACCGATGACGGAGTTGGGGTCTTGTGAGAGCGAACGCCTCGCACTTTTAACCGAAGCGGAAAACTTGTCTGCTTTGCGTCATCAACGACGTTAACGGTTGGTATAACTGTGACCTCCCACTAACAATAACCCAGTCCTCTTCCTATCCCGGTCGGGTTTGCATAACACGTACTCGTCGTCCCGACTGGAAATCAGTATCACGAACGTTAGTGGTAAAAGTTGACGTAAAAGCTTTATCGTTTGCCAGTGCGAGTAGAGGGAGATGGCGGGTTCTGGGACCACACCTCCACACCTCTAGCAGGCAACCATGCATACACGCTATCATATGGGGTAATATACAGCTATCGTTCTCATACAGGAGCGTACAAGAGAAAAATATGAAAGGGGGCTTGAATTAAATGCTATAAATCAGGTCAGGGGTAAATATATCTTAATACTCACCCTGCTTCTACGTTTATGAATCATCCTCATTCCCTTTCTTTATTATTAACATATTACTTTTACTCTCGTTAAATTGAAATGTATGTGTAGGAGAGAGACATCCTTCTTAAATGATACAATATAGTATAAAGGTTTATATCAATATATTTATGCATACTACATATACAATTTATAGACTAAAAATAGAATAATTACATAGGTATAGGGATTATACAGACTTATATAATACAAGTTATACATGTAGACTTAACTAGTTTCTAAATTATCATCATTAGAAATCCTTTAATTTCCCCAAGCTAAGGTATTTATACATATCACATATACAATTTATAGATTAAATAAAATAATTACATAGGTAGAGGGCTTATATACAGACTTATATAATACAAGTTATACATGTAAACTTAACTAGTTTCTAAATTATCATCGTTAGAAATCCTGTAATTTTCCCAAGCTAAGGTATTAATACATATCATATACAATTTATAGACTAATTACTTTCAAAGAATAATTACATAGGTAGAGGGTTTATATACACACTTATACAATACAAATTATACATGAACACTTGAAATCCTGTAATTTCCCCAAGCTAAGGTATCTCCGTTCCCGCCAGCAATAATGTATCGTTTATCATCTTTCATGATAACGCTACTTTATTTTTTAATTCTGTATAAATTTGATGGTTGTATGAACGTTGTATGAATATTGCGTAATACCACGTTTCTATAGTCTTCCAAACCCAGCTCTTTCTTGATAACTTCCTTCTGAACACCTTTAGCTGTTTTGGTGAGCAGGCCCTCAACATCTACAGCATAAGCTTTTGCCCCCGTTCCCAGAAATTCCCAGAGAATTCTACCCGCATACTCGTCTTTCATTCTACCAATTATGGATTCATTCTGCGGGGTTCCAAATTGATTATCATCCTTAAAGTTTGATGTATCATACTTGTACAAATATTTCTTCATGTCTTCATAAAAATCGTCTGTATACGTCAGTAGAATTAATGAGTCGGTGTCTGTGTACAGCAGCTGAACCTTGCTCCCGTATATTTTTTTAATATGATTATAATAAAAGTCATACATAATCTGTTTAGCCAGATCTAGCACGCAGAAACCAATATATATAGGCTTATCATAGTGGACTTGTAGTTTCTCCATATGAATGGCTACCAGATCCTCCGTAAAGATAGCACACTCTTTAAATTGCGGTTTTGAAATCAAGCTCTCGGTCCCCAGTCTTCTACCTTTATTTTCCCAGTGTGTAATTAGTCGTATATCTGATCTATTTTCTGTATTTTCCATCGTTTTTCCGAAAACTGAATTATTTAATAGTTTATAAAACATTTTCCCGAACTCACTGGTATCAGCATTTCGCATATTTGTGTTTAGGTCAATATACCCTTTTAACCACGGAGATTGTTTAAAAGATAAAACACGGTGGATCTTTGTAACTTTCAATCCTGCTGCTATACACTGTTGTAAATCAAACAGTGGCGCAAAATTTGGATACGACGTCGTCCTGTCGGAACGTCCCCTCGGCTGATACAAAGCGGACACCAAGGCCCAACCAAAACAGCACTGATCGTTATTTTGCACGTTGATTACAGCCTTTTTATGTTGTATCGACGGCGGAAGTGGAACATAGGAGGAAGCACGGAGCGGGTTGTATTTATTGACGTTGACTTCTATAAATAACAGCTGCTCCAGTACCCAACCTGTAAGGACCCTACAATTAGCAATCGAATCGTAACCCGTAACTATTCATTAGCTGAGTTCCGATCATTAAAGTCCGACATCTTCGTATCCAGCACCTCAACGAAATCATCATACAAATCGGTCAGATTCGAAGTCACGGTCACAATCTCATTTTGCGTATTAAATGATTTAATTTCGTGCAAATTTTGTCTCTCCAAAAAGTACATTCCGAATACTTCTAGGTTGACTTTCAAACTACGAAAGCGTCGAACGTTTCTTTCTAATAGCGTTAACACATTTTCGCGGGTCTCATCCGTAAATTGTCTGATATTTATGTGATGATTTCTCACCGAGACTCGGTAACTGGCTATACGCGACTTGAAAGCCGTCTCCAGGACCACCACTTCCTCCGACTGCACTGACGCGGCATTACGATAATTGTGGCGGTTGCTTCGTAGATGTCCAGCGTAGCCACGTCGCGGAACATCCAGCTCGCACACATCGCAATACACCGTCGCGGAGGTATTTCCTGAAACAATTGCACAGATCACTAACACTAAACCGTTAACAATGTGTACACGTACCTTGCGGGGAGGATTTTTTCGCTTTCTTAGGTGCAGGTCCTTCACCAGTACTCCCTACAGCATCCGAAGCTCCCCCAGCTGCAATCAACAAAATACTCGTATCACATCATACAACCTCACAGGAATGGTTACTTACCGCTCGTGGATGGGTAGTCCAGCGGTTCACGACAGCTTTCTCTTCGGTGACGGGTTAAGGCATCCCGTCGGGTGAAGGACGCGCCGCAGCTACACACATGCATATTATTAGTAATCAGTAAACGGGAACGCACTAGTAGAGGGAGATGGCGTGTTCTGGGACCACACCTCCACACCTCTAGCAGGCAACCATGCATACACGCTATCATATGGGGTAATATACAGCTATCGTTCTCATACAGGAGCGTACAAGAGAAAAATATGAAAGGGGGCTTGAATTAAATGCTATAAATCAGGTCAGGGGTAAATATATCTTAATACTCACCCTGCTTCTACGTTTATGAATCATCCTCATTCCCTTTCTTTATTATTAACATATTACTTTTACTCTCGTTAAATTGAAATGTATGTGTAGGAGAGAGACATCCTTCTTAAATGATACAATATAGTATAAAGGTTTATATCAATATATTTATGCATACTACATATACAATTTATAGACTAAAAATAGAATAATTACATAGGTATAGGGATTATACAGACTTATATAATACAAGTTATACATGTAGACTTAACTAGTTTCTAAATTATCATCATTAGAAATCCTTTAATTTCCCCAAGCTAAGGTATTTATACATATCACATATACAATTTATAGATTAAATAAAATAATTACATAGGTAGAGGGCTTATATACAGACTTATATAATACAAGTTATACATGTAAACTTAACTAGTTTCTAAATTATCATCGTTAGAAATCCTGTAATTTTCCCAAGCTAAGGTATTAATACATATCATATACAATTTATAGACTAATTACTTTTAAAGAATAATTACATAGGTAGAGGGTTTATATACACACTTATACAATACAAATTATACATGAACACTTGAAATCCTGTAATTTCCCCAAGCTAAGGTATCTCCGTTCCCGCCAGCAATAATGTATCGTTTATCATCTTTCATGATAACGCTACTTTATTTTTTAACTCTGTATAAATTTGGTGGTTGTATGAACGGAAAGATTGAACATGTTTATAAATATCTATATTGCGTAATACCACGTTTCTATAGTTTTCCAAACCCAGCTCTTTCTTGATAACTTCCTTCTGAACACCTTTAGCTGTTTTGGTGAGCAGGCCCTCAACATCTACAGCATAAGCTTTTGCCCCCGTTCCCAGAAATTCCCAGAGAATTCTACCCGCATACTCGTCTTTCATTCTACCAATTATGGATTCATTCTTTGGGGTTCCAAATTGATTATCATCCTTAAAGTTTGATGTATCATACTTGTACAAATATTTCTTCATGTCTTCATAAAAATCGTCTGTATACGTCAGTAGAATTAATGAGTCGGTGTCTGTGTACAGCAGCTGAGCCTTGCTCCCGTATATTTTTTTAATATGATTATAATAAAAGTCATACATAATCTGTTTAGCCAGATCTAGCACGCAGAAACCAATATATATAGGCTTATCATAGTGGACTTGTAGTTTCTCCATATGAATGGCTACCAGATCCTCTGTAAAGATAGCACACTCTTTAAATTGCGGTTTTGAAATCAAGCTCTCGGTCCCCAGTCTTCTACCTTTATTTTCCCAGTGTGTAATTAGTCGTATATCTGATCTATTTTCTGTATTTTCCATCGTTTTTCCGAAAACTGAATTATTTAATAGTTTATAAAACATTTTCCCGAACTCACTCGTATCAGCATTTCGCATATTTGTGTTTAGGTCAATATACCCTTTTAACCACGGAGATTGTTTAAAAGATAAAACACGGTGGATCTTTGTAACTTTCAATCCTGCTGCTATACACTGTTGTAAATTTCGGTAGTGAATTACATACATGCTCTTGTCAAATAAGTTGGGAATTAGTTTTGACTGCTTCGAATTTTGCGGGATAATATTTTCCGGTCAGAATGGTAGCTGATCGTGATCATCGTGAAGTTCTTTGGGGTAATGCAGGTCAGCACAGTCTTGACCGCGATAAGTAACATATTTTGATAAAGAATCATCATAGCTACACTTTATATAATACCCAAATGAGTAGGGTTGATGTATATGTGTCTTTTCTGTAAATGATTCATTGTTATCGTTCTGACAATATTGGATAGGTTCAAGAATAGTCTCAAAATCGGCATATACTACAAAAGGGTGTTTTAATTTATGTTCGACTGATTCAAATTTTAAAATGTTACCGGGAACTGTATTCCCAAACTTATCAATGCGCGGTTCTGTTGAAGGCATTTTAGCACTAATATGCTTATGTGTGTCATGTTTTTGATGTTCGAATAATTTGTGCTCAGTATTAAAATTAATTAAACAACCATCGCACAGAAACTTTTGTTGTTTCTTTTTTGATAATTGGGAGCTGATTAATCTACTTAAGCTTTTAATTAAGCAATAATGAGAATTACCCGCATTGTCGTCTATCACCAGCAAGTTTACATGCTGCTGACGTCTGTTTTCTGTAAAATGTAGAGGCCCAACAACTTCAAAATCTACTTTAGAATTGTCATAAACCTGATTAAGCCCGTATACGTTTACTGATATATTATTTAATTTTTCAAATTTGTTAATATCCTTTAACTTAATAGGAAATTCCAACCCGCTAAAATTTAGTTCATCCTCATATATTTTATATTTTATAACACGTTCAGGGTGTTCTTCAGTTGGGTGTATAGCAGCTAAAATGCTCTACATGAAACATTTTTGATCAGAATTTTGAAGGTTTATTACAGCCTTCTTCTGCCGGATAGGGCCCGGAAGCGGTATGTATGACGAAGCTTTCAGGGGATTGTATTTGTTGATGTTCAATTCGATAAACAGCAGGTTTTTCAATGTCCACCCGCTCTCCTTCTGCTGGAACTCACTGATTTTATTATCTACATCGTCCGTAAAATGGTTGTATGCAAGATCTAAGGCTGTTGAACCATTAAAATTTCTAAATTTTGTATTAAAGGATTTCACCTCTTCCAAATCCTTTGATGGCAACTCAAACAGTCCGAAAAGTTCAATATTAACTTTAACAGTCGAATACTTATCTATCACAACTCGCATACAATTTATTGCTTTTTGTTTTAGCATAGCCATGAATTCTTTCACGTCCAAATATACCCGATCGTCTGCAGTAATGCGATATGTAGCAATGCGATTTTTAAACGCCTGCTTTATTAACGCAACCCCTTCACCAGTCACAATACACGTTTTATTCTTATGCTGTAGGCTCAGGCAGTGTTGAGGTAGAAATCTTGTTGGTATATCGATTTCACAAACTTTACATTTTGATAAAAGTTCTTTCACTACAGTTTTAGAACTAGTCGAGGTAATACAAGTCTTCTTAGGACTGTTAGCTGATGCAGCCTCGTCCCCCGATAATTTTCTTTTATGCAAACCATGTTTTTCGACCTGGTGCTTTTCGAAGTGGCCTTGACTAGTGTATAATATACCACACCGATCACATAAAATAGAAACTGGCTGGCAATAACCTTTCTGGTGTCTTAGTAGGCTGTCTTTTCTGCTAAACTGCTTATTGCATTGGTCACACGCGATCATTTTTCAGCTCTTGATGAGGACACGTCTGACTGATACAACCCGCAAGAATAGAAATGATGAACTGCTTCGGTGATGTTCTTTATATACTGTTTCGATTACCCATAATGCATTGCGATAGTTAATCATATACCGCGCATTGCGTAAAGCTGTTTTGATGTAATACACATAAGATGGTCACGTGATTTTAAAACAAATTACGTAATGATGCTGATTTCCAAGATTCAGAGTAGCCTTCGGTTGGGACCAGCTAAAATCATAAACATAATAATAAGTACAGACGTTAAAAATATGTTTAGATACGCCGAAATACCTTCAATTATAACAAGTGACAGCCAGGCAATTCACCACATCGGATGTACCCTTCGTTAAATGTTGCGATTCCAGACGGTTGACGGAAGAATGCAGGAATAGCTGAAAATAACATAGAATAAAAGAAAAAACTATCAAAAATATCAGCAATGAGTAGGCTATATAGGCAGATAAATTGCTCTGTTTGCAGCTAGGAATTATAATAGATCATCTGTAGCAAAACACATAATTTTAAATAAATTTAAATTAACTTGCAAGATTTAGAAAGAACAGAAATATTGTAGTGGTACTCTCAGTTTAGGGAAATGCTCAATTTAAAGACGTCGATACGAGGCAAGTTGAACTTCAAAAATTTATTATAAAATTTTAATTTATACAAATCTGGTAGGATAAAAGTAATTCCTAGAAGCAACATTAAAAGGACCGCAATATATGAAATCATAATTAAACAATCACGCTATGTACTTTTATACACTACACAAATAAATATTCGATAGCAGGTTATAATTTACAACGTTAAATTATTTATTACTGCTAAGAAATCATTTCAGCACACCTGTTTACACCAGCGCTATCTTAAAAATTTATAGAAATTCAACATGATTCGCAGCTTTAAATTAATTAAATTTTAACAATAGATAGTCCCAGTTTAATCAAATTAAAAATATCTTTGTCTTATAAAAAGGAATTATATATAATTATATCACTAGCTCTAAAAAAATACTAGCGCTATTCAGAAAAAATATATAATAATAGACTTACCTCCAGGTAGGAATATTTTTATAAACACTATTAAATTACTTCAGAAAACTGCATATTTTAGACACTGATTAAAACATCATTCAAGCCACTATAAGATAATTTCTATCACATATGTAACTGCAATTATACGTAAATAATTTAACCAATGAAGCGCACGTATTCTGTATAACACACACAATGTTTAATTCCCCATTAAAAATAGCTTAAATTTAACCAACTGAAACTATTCAGGACCCAGATCAAATGCAAACACCAACGATCTCGGATACCTGCTGCAAACTAAATAATGCAATATTACTCACCCCCTTTATATACGATAAGAAATATCCGAGCTCAGACAGGCCAGATCCTGTATCAACACGCAACATCGTGTCTGTATACACCCAAACGTAAAGGTTAACTCATTATAGTTTACAAACAATTAAATATGATGCAGGTAAGAACGCGGGACCATATTTCAATAAAAGATAAAGATCTTACCCTTTACAAAAAGTTTCTCCTTTTTAAAATCGATAATAAATAACACGAATTCAACCTTTTAATGACATCCAGTCTGTTTATATATGTGCAGATCGGATAACCTGATAACTGAGATCTTCTTAAAATGTATTACGACATAAATTAAAACAGCCCTTTTGTATATGCCATCATCAAATATTTAAATCCGTCTTGAAATTATCTTAAATCCGTCTTAAATACGAAAGGTGCAGGAAGAAATAGAGATTCCTTCTTTCAAAGTGGTTTTTCTACCTGCGTTTTGCAAACGAGGGTTAGATTTGATCGATGGAATGAAGATATAAAATTATTTGATCTAATAAATATGCAATGAGGTGTGAATTAAATTGATTGAACTAATAAATATGCATGTGAGACGTAAATTAAACTGATTGATCTAATAGATATGCGCTCATGCAATCTTGCAGTGGGTAAGATCCATTGCAATAGTTCTCCTTTTTAAAAATAGTGAAACATTTTATAATTTCAAGACGGATTTAAATATTTGATGATGGCATATACAAAGGGGCTGTTTTAATTTATGTCGTAATACATTTTAAGAAGATCTCAGTTATCAGGTTATCCGATCTGCACATATATAAACAGACTGGATGTCATTAAAAGGTTGAATTCGTGTTATTTATTATCGATTTTAAAAAGGAGAAACTTTTTGTAAAGGGTAAGATCTTTATCTTTTATTGAAATATGGTCCCGCGTTCTTACCTGCATCATATTTAATTGTTTGTAAACTATAATGAGTTAACCTTTACGTTTGGGTGTATACAGACACGATGTTGCGTGTTGATACAGGATCTGGCCTGTCTGAGCTCGGATATTTCTTATCGTATATAAAGGGGGTGAGTAATATTGCATTATTTAGTTTGCAGCAGGTATCCGAGATCGTTGGTGTTTGCATTTGATCTGGGTCCTGAATAGTTTCAGTTGGTTAAATTTAAGCTATTTTTAATGGGGAATTAAACATTGTGTGTGTTATACAGAATACGTGCGCTTCATTGGTTAAATTATTTACGTATAATTGCAGTTACATATGTGATAGAAATTATCTTATAGTGGCTTGAATGATGTTTTAATCAGTGTCTAAAATATGCAGTTTTCTGAAGTAATTTAATAGTGTTTATAAAAATATTCCTACCTGGAGGTAAGTCTATTATTATATATTTTTTCTGAATAGCGCTAGTATTTTTTTAGAGCTAGTGATATAATTATATATAATTCCTTTTTATAAGACAAAGATATTTTTAATTTGATTAAACTGGGACTATCTATTGTTAAAATTTAATTAATTTAAAGCTGCGAATCATGTTGAATTTCTATAAATTTTTAAGATAGCGCTGGTGTAAACAGGTGTGCTGAAATGATTTCTTAGCAGTAATAAATAATTTAACGTTGTAAATTATAACCTGCTATCGAATATTTATTTGTGTAGTGTATAAAAGTACATAGCGTGATTGTTTAATTATGATTTCATATATTGCGGTCCTTTTAATGTTGCTTCTAGGAATTACTTTTATCCTACCAGATTTGTATAAATTAAAATTTTATAATAAATTTTTGAAGTTCAACTTGCCTCGTATCGACGTCTTTAAATTGAGCATTTCCCTAAACTGAGAGTACCACTACAATATTTCTGTTCTTTCTAAATCTTGCAAGTTAATTTAAATTTATTTAAAATTATGTGTTTTGCTACAGATGATCTATTATAATTCCTAGCTGCAAACAGAGCAATTTATCTGCCTATATAGCCTACTCATTGCTGATATTTTTGATAGTTTTTTCTTTTATTCTATGTTATTTTCAGCTATTCCTGCATTCTTCCGTCAACCGTCTGGAATCGCAACATTTAACGAAGGGTACATCCGATGTGGTGAATTGCCTGGCTGTCACTTGTTATAATTGAAGGTATTTCGGCGTATCTAAACATATTTTTAACGTCTGTACTTATTATTATGTTTATGATTTTAGCTGGTCCCAACCGAAGGCTACTCTGAATCTTGGAAATCAGCATCATTACGTAATTTGTTTTAAAATCACGTGACCATCTTATGTGTATTACATCAAAACAGCTTTACGCAATGCGCGGTATATGATTAACTATCGCAATGCATTATGGGTAATCGAAACAGTATATAAAGAACATCACCGAAGCAGTTCATCATTTCTATTCTTGCGGGTTGTATCAGTCAGACGTGTCCTCATCAAGAGCTGAAAAATGATCGCGTGTGACCAATGCAATAAGCAGTTTAGCAGAAAAGACAGCCTACTAAGACACCAGAAAGGTTATTGCCAGCCAGTTTCTATTTTATGTGATCGGTGTGGTATATTATACACTAGTCAAGGCCACTTCGAAAAGCACCAGGTCGAAAAACATGGTTTGCATAAAAGAAAATTATCGGGGGACGAGGCTGCATCAGCTAACAGTCCTAAGAAGACTTGTATTACCTCGACTAGTTCTAAAACTGTAGTGAAAGAACTTTTATCAAAATGTAAAGTTTGTGAAATCGATATACCAACAAGATTTCTACCTCAACACTGCCTGAGCCTACAGCATAAGAATAAAACGTGTATTGTGACTGGTGAAGGGGTTGCGTTAATAAAGCAGGCGTTTAAAAATCGCATTGCTACATATCGCATTACTGCAGACGATCGGGTATATTTGGACGTGAAAGAATTCATGGCTATGCTAAAACAAAAAGCAATAAATTATATGCGAGTTGTGATAGATAAGTATTCGACTGTTAAAGTTAATATTGAACTTTTCGGACTGTTTGAGTTGCCATCAAAGGATTTGGAAGAGGTGAAATCCTTTAATACAAAATTTAGAAATTTTAATGGTTCAACAGCCTTAGATCTTGCATACAACCATTTTACGGACGATGTAGATAATAAAATCAGTGAGTTCCAGCAGAAGGAGAGCGGGTGGACATTGAAAAACCTGCTGTTTATCGAATTGAACATCAACAAATACAATCCCCTGAAAGCTTCGTCATACATACCGCTTCCGGGCCCTATCCGGCAGAAGAAGGCTGTAATAAACCTTCAAAATTCTGATCAAAAATGTTTCATGTAGAGCATTTTAGCTGCTATACACCCAACTGAAGAACACCCTGAACGTGTTATAAAATATAAAATATATGAGGATGAACTAAATTTTAGCGGGTTGGAATTTCCTATTAAGTTAAAGGATATTAACAAATTTGAAAAATTAAATAATATATCAGTAAACGTATACGGGCTTAATCAGGTTTATGACAATTCTAAAGTAGATTTTGAAGTTGTTGGGCCTCTACATTTTACAGAAAACAGACGTCAGCAGCATGTAAACTTGCTGGTGATAGACGACAATGCGGGTAATTCTCATTATTGCTTAATTAAAAGCTTAAGTAGATTAATCAGCTCCCAATTATCAAAAAAGAAACAACAAAAGTTTCTGTGCGATGGTTGTTTAATTAATTTTAATACTGAGCACAAATTATTCGAACATCAAAAACATGACACACATAAGCATATTAGTGCTAAAATGCCTTCAACAGAACCGCGCATTGATAAGTTTGGGAATACAGTTCCCGGTAACATTTTAAAATTTGAATCAGTCGAACATAAATTAAAACACCCTTTTGTAGTATATGCCGATTTTGAGACTATTCTTGAACCTATCCAATATTGTCAGAACGATAACAATGAATCATTTACAGAAAAGACACATATACATCAACCCTACTCATTTGGGTATTATATAAAGTGTAGCTATGATGATTCTTTATCAAAATATGTTACTTATCGCGGTCAAGACTGTGCTGACCTGCATTACCCCAAAGAACTTCACGATGATCACGATCAGCTACCATTCTGCCCGGAAAATATTATCCCGCAAAATTCGAAGCAGTCAAAACTAATTCCCAACTTATTTGACAAGAGCATGTATGTAATTCACTACCGAAATTTACAACAGTGTATAGCAGCAGGATTGAAAGTTACAAAGATCCACCGTGTTTTATCTTTTAAACAATCTCCGTGGTTAAAAGGGTATATTGACCTAAACACAAATATGCGAAATGCTGATACCAGTGAGTTCGGGAAAATGTTTTATAAACTATTAAATAATTCAGTTTTCGGAAAAACGATGGAAAATACAGAAAATAGATCAGATATACGACTAATTACACACTGGGAAAATAAAGGTAGAAGACTGGGGACCGAGAGCTTGATTTCAAAACCGCAATTTAAAGAGTGTGCTATCTTTACGGAGGATCTGGTAGCCATTCATATGGAGAAACTACAAGTCCACTATGATAAGCCTATATATATTGGTTTCTGCGTGCTAGATCTGGCTAAACAGATTATGTATGACTTTTATTATAATCATATTAAAAAAATATACGGGAGCAAGGTTCAGCTGCTGTACACAGACACCGACTCATTAATTCTACTGACGTATACAGACGATTTTTATGAAGACATGAAGAAATATTTGTACAAGTATGATACATCAAACTTTAAGGATGATAATCAATTTGGAACCCCGCAGAATGAATCCATAATTGGTAGAATGAAAGACGAGTATGCGGGTAGAATTCTCTGGGAATTTCTGGGAACGGGGGCAAAAGCTTATGCTGTAGATGTTGAGGGCCTGCTCACCAAAACAGCTAAAGGTGTTCAGAAGGAAGTTATCAAGAAAGAGCTGGGTTTGGAAGACTATAGAAACGTGGTATTACGCAATATTCATACAACGTTCATACAACCATCAAATTTATACAGAATTAAAAAATAAAGTAGCGTTATCATGAAAGATGATAAACGATACATTATTGCTGGCGGGAACGGAGATACCTTAGCTTGGGGAAATTACAGGATTTCAAGTGTTCATGTATAATTTGTATTGTATAAGTGTGTATATAAACCCTCTACCTATGTAATTATTCTTTGAAAGTAATTAGTCTATAAATTGTATATGATATGTATTAATACCTTAGCTTGGGAAAATTACAGGATTTCTAACGATGATAATTTAGAAACTAGTTAAGTTTACATGTATAACTTGTATTATATAAGTCTGTATATAAGCCCTCTACCTATGTAATTATTTTATTTAATCTATAAATTGTATATGTGATATGTATAAATACCTTAGCTTGGGGAAATTAAAGGATTTCTAATGATGATAATTTAGAAACTAGTTAAGTCTACATGTATAACTTGTATTATATAAGTCTGTATAATCCCTATACCTATGTAATTATTCTATTTTTAGTCTATAAATTGTATATGTAGTATGCATAAATATATTGATATAAACCTTTATACTATATTGTATCATTTAAGAAGGATGTCTCTCTCCTACACATACATTTCAATTTAACGAGAGTAAAAGTAATATGTTAATAATAAAGAAAGGGAATGAGGATGATTCATAAACGTAGAAGCAGGGTGAGTATTAAGATATATTTACCCCTGACCTGATTTATAGCATTTAATTCAAGCCCCCTTTCATATTTTTCTCTTGTACGCTCCTGTATGAGAACGATAGCTGTATATTACCCCATATGATAGCGTGTATGCATGGTTGCCTGCTAGAGGTGTGGAGGTGTGGTCCCAGAACACGCCATCTCCCTCTACTAGTGCGTTCCCGTTTACTGATTACTAATAATATGCATGTGTGTAGCTGCGGCGCGTCCTTCACCCGACGGGATGCCTTAACCCGTCACCGAAGAGAAAGCTGTCGTGAACCGCTGGACTACCCATCCACGAGCGGTAAGTAACCATTCCTGTGAGGTTGTATGATGTGATACGAGTATTTTGTTGATTGCAGCTGGGGGAGCTTCGGATGCTGTAGGGAGTACTGGTGAAGGACCTGCACCTAAGAAAGCGAAAAAATCCTCCCCGCAAGGTACGTGTACACATTGTTAACGGTTTAGTGTTAGTGATCTGTGCAATTGTTTCAGGAAATACCTCCGCGACGGTGTATTGCGATGTGTGCGAGCTGGATGTTCCGCGACGTGGCTACGCTGGACATCTACGAAGCAACCGCCACAATTATCGTAATGCCGCGTCAGTGCAGTCGGAGGAAGTGGTGGTCCTGGAGACGGCTTTCAAGTCGCGTATAGCCAGTTACCGAGTCTCGGTGAGAAATCATCACATAAATATCAGACAATTTACGGATGAGACCCGCGAAAATGTGTTAACGCTATTAGAAAGAAACGTTCGACGCTTTCGTAGTTTGAAAGTCAACCTAGAAGCATTCGGAATGTACTTTTTGGAGAGACAAAATTTGCACGAAATTAAATCATTTAATACGCAAAATGAGATTGTGACCGTGACTTCGAATCTGACCGATTTGTATGATGATTTCGTTGAGGTGCTGGATACGAAGATGTCGGACTTTAATGATCGGAACTCAGCTAATGAATAGTTACGGGTTACGATTCGATTGCTAATTGTAGGGTCCTTACAGGTTGGGTACTGGAGCAGCTGTTATTTATAGAAGTCAACGTCAATAAATACAACCCGCTCCGTGCTTCCTCCTATGTTCCACTTCCGCCGTCGATACAACATAAAAAGGCTGTAATCAACGTGCAAAATAACGATCAGTGCTGTTTTGGTTGGGCCTTGGTGTCCGCTTTGTATCAGCCGAGGGGACGTTCCGACAGGACGACGTCGTATCCAAATTTTGCGCCACTGTTTGATTTTGAAGGTATCACCTTTCCTGTCAAACTGGATGCTATTTCGAAATTTGAAGCGCGTAATCCACGCTTATCCATTAACGTGTATGGTTTGGAAGCTGTATTTCAAGATGGAAAAATAAAACAAGAAGTTGTAGGGCCTCTGTATTACTCTAAGCAAAACACAGAAATGCATGTAAATTTAGTATTAATTTCCGATATGGAGGGTAATAGTCATTATTGTTGGATAAAAAACGTTTCGCGTTTGGTGTCGTCACAACTGTCGAATCACCATGCAACAAAATACTTTTATGACGGCTGCTTGCAGTATTATCCAAGTGAAAATAGATTAGAACAACATTCCCGTTTTGATTGTAATCATGTTTACACCAAGTTACCAACTATCGAACCCGTGCGCGATAAATTGGGGCACGACCGGCCGGGTAATCTATTGAAGTTTGAAAATGTTCAAAAGCAACTTAAAGTACCTTTTGTCGTTTACGCGGATTTTAAAAGTGTGTTGAAACCTTTGGACACGGTTGAGCCGGATCCTAGGGGAAAATTTACCATGACATCTTACGAACACGAATCACATTCATTTGCGTATTACATTAAGTGTTCGTACGATGACGCGTTATCTAAATTTGAATTGTACCGTGGTCCGAATGCAGCAAGTGAGTTTATGATGCGCTTAGAAGCGGATGTTAGAACGTTGTATAAGGATCATTTAAAACATTTTAAAGACATGCGACTTTTATCGTACCGACAGACTTTGAACTATGACAATGCAACCGTGTGTCATATTTGTAACAAACCCTTTGGTGAAAACGACGTTAAGGCGAAAGATCACTGTCACCTCAGCGGCGAGTACCGCAGTGCGGCTCACTCCGTGTGCAATCTAATGTATCAAATTCCCGATTTCGTACCGATTTTTTCCCATAATTTGACGGGGTATGATTCACATCTATTCATAATGCAATTGGCATTAGAAAAAGAAGCAATCGATGTGATTGCGCTCAATAAAGAGAAATACGTTTCGTTTTCCAAACGACTTTTGGTAGATGAAATTAGGAACGGGTCCCAACGACAACAGGAATGTCTTAAAATGCGCTTTCTGGACAGTTTACGATTTCTAAATTCTAGTTAGGATAAGTTGTCTCAAAATCTAGCTTCCGACCAGTGTTTGACTATTAAAAAGTATTTTGCAGATGGGGTTAGCTTCGACTTATTGCGACAGAAAGGTGTGTTTCCCTATTCGTATGTCGACAGCTTCTCCAAACTCGAACAGGACACGTTGCCGACGTATGAGGACTTTTTCGATCGTTTGACAGGGGAACACGTCTCCCGATCGCGGTATGCTCGCGCTGTGGAGGTGTGGAATACGTTTGGATGCACGACTTTGGGCGAATATTCGGATCTCTATTTGAAAACCAATGTCTTACTTTTGGCTGATGTCTTTGAAAACTTTAGACGTGTATGTCTTGAAAATTACAAGTTAGATCCGGCTCAGTATTTTACTGCACCGGGTTTAAGTTGGGATGCTATGTTGAAACGCACGTCTGTAGAACTGGAGCTGCTCACGGATCTGGACATGCTCCATTTCGTTAAGAAAGGCATTCGGGGAGGTGTCAGCAACTGTGTTTCTCGAATAATACGTTTCTTCCAAATTATGACGCGTCCAAGCCCCATTCTTTTATTATGTATCTCGATGCTACCAATCTCTACGGTTACAGTATGCGACAGTATCTGCCGCAGCGCGACTTTAAATGGCTTAGTCCGTACGAAATTGAACAGTTTGATTTAAATTCCGTGGCGAAAAACGCCGATATGGGCTACGTGCTGGAAGTAGATCTACACTACCCAACGCGGTTGCACGATTTACATAATGACTTTCCTTTCTGGCCCGAACCTCTGGTGCCGCCTACGGGAAACGCGCGTCACCCAAAATTAATTCCAAACTTGTTCGATAAAACGCGTTACGTTATCCACTATAGAAATTTACAACAGTGTCTTAAGCATGGTTTAGAATTAACCAAAATTCATCGCGTGTTAAAATTTCATCAGGCACCCTGGTTGCGTTCCTATATTGATTTGAATACCACGTTACGTAATCAGGCTACTAACGAAGCGGACAGGGACTTCTTTAAATTAATGGTTAACAGTTTATTTGGCAAGACAATGGAAAATGTGGACGTTCGTTTGGTCAGTCATTGGGAACGTCATGGTAGAAAGCTTGGGGCTGAGACGTTAGTAGAAAAGCCTCAATTCAAAAGCGTTGCTGTCTTTTCGGAAAATTTGGTCGCTATAGAATTACAAAAAGTGTCGGTTACATACAATCAACCGGTGTACGTGGGTTTTACTATTTTGGCTCTTTCTAAAACGATAATGTATGAATTTTTTTATGATTTTCTCAATCCTTTATATGGTGATAACGTGCGCTTGCTGTACACAGATACTGACTCTTTCATTATAGAAATTCGTACTGAAAATTTTTATGCTGATATGAAGCAACACTTAGATAAATTTGACACCTCAAAATTCCCACCTGACAACATTCACGGTATACCGCGCACGGCCTCGGTGGTTGGTAAAATGAAAGATGAATATTGTGGAGTGCCCCTCTGCAGTTTCTACGGTGCAGGTGCTAAAACGTATTGTGTAAACGTGCTTGACCGCGACGGTGAAATGGCGTTTAAAAAGGCTAAAAGGGTAAAAAGGGCGGTAATTAAGCGCGATCTCACCGTTGAGGACTACCGTCAGGTTGTGGAGGATGGTGTTGTGCACTTCCGCAAAATGTTTATATTCAAATCACGTTTACATGCTATGTACACAGAACTTCCGAATAAAGTAGCGTTATCACAAGCCGATAACAAACGTTACATTATTCCCGGGTCGCTCAACACTTTAGCATGGGGACACCGCGATATTCATCCGGGGCGTGATAGTTATCAGAATTTGGATCGTCTGTTAGAATTACTGCAAGCCGAAGTGTAATTTTGAAACTCGTTTGTTCGTAGAACCGACGGTACTGATTAGTATTATCACAGAGGCCCCGACTACGTTGACAACAGCCTTTTCCTTGTTATGTATTATAATCATTATTGTCAATAGTATTTGTGCTTTGTAGTTTATAACCCGTATATATTTCATTTATTTATCATAATCATTATGGTATTGACTAATGTGAATAAATTATAGACATCATACTCTGTGTTTCTGTAAAGGTAGAAGAAGACGAAATAAAACACACTATTGATATCAAAAAGTGATTTATTATTGTTTACTGCTTACATAAAATGATACTTAGTTATATATTAACATTGCAACACATATACTGCATGCACTATACTACTTAATGCACTATATTACGTGCTGCTATATACGAGTTATGGGTATTATCAAAGCCCAACCACTTGACTAGAACTTGATCTCCCTTTTTTAACACCTTCTATACTAAAAATACTTCAGGATGTTTAGCCATCTGTAATTCCTCCGTGTAGAAGCCTCCACGTATCTCTTCCCCGTTCGTGTCTTCCAAGATATACGTTATGGGATTGGTTCGATTAACCTTTTTAATTTCGAAGATTTCGGTACTCCATGTGGGAGTATAGCCTTTCGCAAACGCTTCCCGATGCTTGCTGATTCGCACGTGATCACCGACTGTGCAGTAGCACTTCGCAGGTCGCTGGTTTTCTGGAAATCGTAAACTGTTTGTAAAAGAATCTTGGCGTTGCTGTGGTTCACATCGATGGGTTTGTAGCCGGTGGTGCGGTGTACGTATCGTTGTACTGGTTAACAACCTTTGGTAATAACTGCAACCACTTATATGACCCTTGCATTGAAAATTCCTTCCACATCTTGTTTTTAAGAGTTCGGTTTACACGTTCTACCGGACTTGCTTTCATACTAGAAAAGGTGCTGTAATGGTTGATGTTGAAAGTTTGCATTAGCTTACGAAAATGCTGGTTGTAAAATTCCTTCCCCATATCCGTTTGTAAATTGTCCGGAGTACCTCCTGTTGATGTTAATAGTTTTTTCATTGCTTTCGTGACGTCTTCACCGGTTTTTCATTTAAGTGGACACGACCAAACACGCTTGCTAAACATATTCAACAATACTAAAGTATATCGAAAACCTTTATTTATTTTAGCATAGGGAATCATTTCCACAAGATCGGCCATGTACAAATCGTTCAAGTCTTTTACGATTACGCGTCTTCTTCGAAATCGTTTACGAGCAGGTTTATGCAATTCTTCAATTATTTGACGTTTGATACTCATTTAGAAAATGCTGGAACACTAATAAGAGCTTCAAAAATAAATATGTCCTTTGATCCAGGCTTCTTCGCCTTAAACTTATCCCCTTTCTTCAATGACACTCCGATGAGTGATTCGGCATCGTATAACTTATCGTTTAAAAAGATTTGATTTGTTTAATGCTACCTTTTGTTAGAGGAACGACATACTCGAAGTTGGTGGAGTTCAAAAGTGCATAACCGTTTTCATGATTGTATATTCCCATCATATATAACATTGTCTCGTAGTGCAAATTAGACACGTCTTCTAAAAGGAATACTTTTGCTCGAGCGTCGAGTTTAACTCGGACAGGAGTTTTGTGAAGATGTTTACCGAACTTATCCAGAGTCATCGTCTTGAGGTGATGATGATATATGGTGATATGGATGACTAATAACAGCTTCGAAGTAAAATGGGCCGGTTGCAGACGGATCTACCGACGTACTTAGCGCCTGAATCTTATCGCCTTTTCTCAATCTTCTCCCAATTAAGTTGGCAGCAGCACCAACTCGCTTACCGTTTACAAACATAATGCTTGTTGGTAAGCTGCAAACTGCTTGTACAATCCCTTCTGTAAACGGTATTGTGTATTCCCGTTTACTGTTGCTACCTCTCAAATTGTAATATTTCGGTGGACTTGTGTATACAGCAGTAGGTTCGCTCGGAGTCCACCCAGGCTCGGAGTCCGCCCATATATACATCATTGTTGTGTACCTTACATTTTGTGTATCTTCTAATAGGTACACTTTCGAACGAGTGTCGAGTTTCACTCGGACAGGGGTTTTGTGAAGATGTTTACCGAATTTATCGAGCGTCATGATTGCACTAACGTTAGCAATATTATGAAACGGATCGATACGCGTATGATGATTTATTCGATAATTTTAGCAGCTCTCAATTCATCGATAACATATATGAATTCATTAGTGTGACCGGTGTGACCAGCCGATTTTGAACTTAAAAGGAGTCTCAATCTGTCCAGTAATTTATTAGGATCTTTCCAAGGTATAAATTCCATCTGTTTATTATTATAGTTGAGAACGCGCATATCACCACCGCCACATTTTGGTAATGTGCGAGTTTTCGATCGCGTGACCGGTGGTGTACACTCGCTTCGGAATCTTGCCCCAGGAGTAGTTAGAAGGGGTCTAATTATATTTGAATATTTCTTTCCGGTTCCGTGTAGCTGTGCACCCTCAATGTAACCTCCTCTGGTAGCATTGGTACGTGTAAGAAGGTCCTTATACTTCTGCAAGTCTGATTGGGTGTATCCAATAGGTGCTTTTTTAAATACTAATTCGTAAAAACTAGGAGTGCCTGTATATTTAAAAATTGTGCCTGAGGGTTTTTTAATAATAAAGTCGTTCTCGTCAAAAGTGAGTACGGCGTCTCCGATTAGGTACTGGTGAGATTCCGGATGGAATCGTACTCCATAATGATGATCGATCGTTCTTAGTATCCTTGAACATGTTTTCCATATAAATTTTAGCTCTACCAGAAAAGGTCTCATCTATGTAAGTTTGGAATTCCGGACTGAACCCAACAGCAGCAAGTTGTTCTTTCAATTGATCCAATGTTGGGATCCCAGATTCTTCCAGGACTTCTGTTTCAAAAACCGAGATATCAGGTGAGGGAACGCTAGTAGTGCGCATTCTTTGGGCGATAGGTGATGGTTCGCGAGGGATACCTACTCGTCTTGCGGGTGGAAGTCGTTTATAAAAAATTTTTGGAGTCGGGGTAGGTATGGGAGAAGAAACTTCCGTTTTTAAGGGTTCTTCTTTCGGAGTTAATAATTCCGTTTTAACTCCGGTTATAAACTCACGCAATGGTTGAGTGATAGGTTGATAGCGGCGTTGTAGTTCCACTTCTGACCGTTCAATTTCGGACTTGAGACTTTTGTATTTCTCTTTAACATGTCGTCGTGCTTTAACCAAGTCTTCTGCTACACGCTTGTCCATGTTTACTAAAACGTTTAGTTCGTGTCTTCGGTATTTATGGTGAAGTAACAGTCGAAACCTTTTCGATAACGTCCCCCATTAAGTGGATAATCTTTGTCGATTACTAAAAAGCCATATTGCTCCTTCCAACATTGTAAACACAACTGTTTAAACGCTTCGAAAGTCATATCCCCGCTAACATGATCGTTAAATATGTGTTTTAAGTTAGTATTATCCTGCTTAAACACGACAATGAGATTTGAATTATCTCTTACGAGTTGTTTAGGTATCGCAGAATATGTCTGTATAAATAAAAACAGTCGATGTGTTTATGTCTCCCGAAGCAGAAGTAATCACGAATGGTGCTTTGACTATCGCAAACTACATCATCGAAGATAACAACCGAGTTTTGGTTTGCATCCTTAGGCGGTAATATAGTTTCAGAAGAATCGTATTCGAAATAACCGATGGGTAATGATCGAAACAGGTCGCGCAGATATGCGTATTTCGGTTGATAAAGAGATTTACTATAGACATATACGTTTTCGAAGCGTAAACCGTTTGGATGTTCTAGTAAACTTATCATTAGGTTGGTTTTACCACATCCGAAACTGCCTACTATTATACCGCGTTTGCATCCTGCACCCAACAATACGCTATGTTTAAAAACTTGCGGCGTCGGTGAACAATTATCCCGATTTACAACCGGTAATCTGTGCCTCTGATGCACCAACTTTAGCTGTTCCATGTAGGACACGTTGTGAGGGAGGAGCACACGTGTGTGATATATATAAATATATGTAGACGATGATGCAAGCTTACAGTCACTCTTCACCTGTGATAGGAGGAGTAATGTGTTATGAAACGTACTCTGCGAAAAGCGGATAATCGTCAATCAACTCGTAAGGGGAAGGGAGTGATCAACACTCTCATTAATAAGTTACCGTTAGAATTACATTTACCAGGGTATAACTACTGCGGATCTGGCACCCGTTTACATCAAAGGCTTGCTTGTGGAGACAAAGGAATAAACTCGTTGGATGAAGCTTGTAAAGAGCACGACATAGTCTATTCAAAAACTAACGATCTTGGTGAACGTCATAAAGCCGATAGTATATTAGGACATAAGGCGTGGAGTAGGTTTCGTTCTAAGGACGCTCGTTTCGGAGAAAGAGCGGCTGCACTTACTGTGGCCGGCATTGTCTGGAAAAAGAAAATTGGGTATGGGTGTTCGACATCGATGACGATCTAAGGTGAAAAGAAGGGGTACTTTAACGTTCAACAACGGCATCAAATTAGCTAGAAAACGTATTGGTGGTAAAGTAAAAAAGTTATCTTTAAAACGGTCTGCTCGTCTTGCCCTAGCGGCCTTGAAACGTAAACGTATCATTGCTCCCAAAGGCCGGATTATACCTATTTCCAAGCAAGGTGGTTTCCTACCGCTGATTCCTTTATTTGTCGCTCTCGGAGCTATAGGCTCGTTAGGAACTGGAGCAGCTGCGGTTGCCAAAGCAGTGAATGAAGCAAAAGCAGCGAAATCAGCGCTCGAAGAAACGAAACGACACAATATAGCGATGGAGCAAGCACCTGTAGGAAAAGGATTATATTTGAAACCGTACAAAAAAGGATTAGGATTGTATTTACGACCTCCAAAAAACTACTCTTAAAGCTACCATACCGACCACTGACCAATATCGATCTGTCAAAGTACGTAAACGAGTTAGAAATTCCATACTTCAGAGCTATTTTTATGCGAAACGGGTTACCGAAACGTATCCGTAATAACGAATGTGGAATTGTGAATTTGGATGATACAGATGGGGAAGGTACGCATTGGACATCCTATGTTAAACGTGGTCGAAATATATTATACTTTGATAGTATTGGTCAGTTAAAACCCCCACTAGAACTCGTTCAGTACTTTAAAAGTGATGGTAGCTTACACGTTATTAGTTACAACTATGATGCTTTTCAGAAGCTAAATTCGTACAATTGTGGACATTTAGCGCTGAACTTTTTATATGATAACACTCCTTAACATTTCCTCAGTCTTACTGAGATGTCTCAAACATTCATCTTCTCCGCTACAACGTCTGTTTTAACTTCTCCTTTTAACCCTCCCATATATTTGGATCCTACAAAACAATGGGTTATGCGTTTGACAAATTTCGAAACGTTTGATACTATTCCGAACGTAACGGATAAAAACAACGTGTTTCAAATGGGGCAAAGAATAATAAAGATACCTACAGGGTCATATGAGCTTGCTGATATAGCTCAATACATTAATTCTCAAGTGAACGGTGAGTCTGTTAACATCGATCCGAATCATAATACCCTAAGATCGATTATAAAAGCCGATCACGACATTGGCTTTACAGTTGAACACTCTATCGGAACATTGTTAGGGTTTAAGAATAGAATCTTAAAAGCTAAGGAACGTCACATATCTGATTTTCCAGTTAAAATTATCAAGGTTAGCTCGCTAATGATAGAATATAATATAATAACAGGAAATTATATTAATGGTACACCTGCCCATGTGATACATCAATTCTTCCCCAGTGTTCCTCCTGGATTCAAAATAATAGAAGCACCTGAGACTGCACCTTATTTACCAATTAATGTCAATACTATTTCAAACATTACCCTTAAAATATTGGATCAAGACGGGGATTTGGTTAATTTCCAAGGGGAAACCGTGACGATAGGACTTCATTTGAAGAGCGTGGATGATGGTGTTCAAATATAACACTCCTCGATGTTGCACTGATCGCTCTGGCTATAAAAGATCGTGTTGGAAGCGGAAAATGGTTAGTCAGGCATCGGTCGCTACTCAATTGACAAGGGGTAACCGCTTATTCTTGCAAACCTTAGGCTCTGTTATCCCAAAATGAATGTGCTAAATGTAAACGAAAAAGTGCTCGTCGATAACTCGATTGTTGGAGCTGAATTTCACACTCACCAACTCGTTTTGAGAATAATGACAAAATTCGAATACCTATTCAAGAGGATATGTCCACTTTGCCTTCGCGTAGTTATCTATATGTAGAAGGTACTGTACTGAAAGAAGATGGTAAACCATCAGCGAGTGGTAAATTTATAAACAATGGTATTACATATCTTTTTAGTGAGATTCGATACGAAATGAATGGAGTTGTGGTGGATTCGGTAACAAAAGTTGGTCTAACAACCACCATGAAAGCTTACCTTTCCCACAATTCGAATGAAAGCGTTAAGTTACAAAACGCTGGTTGGTTTCCGGATGGTACCAGCACTAGATAGTAATTGCTAGATAGTAAAGGTAATTTTTGCGCCTGCATACCTTTATCAACACTGTTGGGGATTTTTGAAGACTATGGAAAGATTATTATGAATATTCGTCAAGAATTGGTATTAATTAGAAGCAATTCGGATGTCGATGCCCTAATATCCACCGATGCTAATGAAAAGCTTAAGGTTAACTTGCAAAAAATATATTGGAAAGTTCCACATATTCAACCGGGATTAGAGGAAGAATTATCATTAACAAAATATATTGGGAAAAATATTGACACTCAAGTGCCATTTAGAAGCTGGGAACCATTACCCCGCTGTACCGCAAACGGATAAGCACAGTTGGTCTATTAAAATATCGACCACTCTGGAAACCCCCCGTTACGTTATCATAGGATTTCAAACCGATCGTGATGGCCAGTTGCAGAAAGATATGAGCGCATTCGACGCCTGTGATATTCAAAACGTGACGGTATTTTTAAATACGGAAAGATATCCTTACGATCAATTAAGGTAGAAAGTCACCCAAACCTTACAACTCAAGAATTATATAATTTAAGTATATTTGGTAAATTCAATGTTGCTCTTTCGATTGATACCCGAAAAACGGCATTTCACCACGTATATACCGAGAAAACGATTAACAAAGTTGCAGTCAAATACATTGATGTATATGGGTTTACACAGTATGCCCAAGAACAACTTGAAAGTTTTATATTTAAACAACTCACCATGTATATGAAAAACTATGTAACAATAGTTTAGAAATTGTATTTTATATTGACGTTAAAAAAACTGCAGTTTACCTCTTAGTTATTGAGATATTTCGATTATAAACTTGTATTCCAGCTGTAACCGGAAACTGATGACTGAAGTCCCTGCACATGCAAAACCCTATTATATGATCTGGCAACGTTGCTTCGCGCGGAAATTCAAATTTGATATGTTAGATGAATTTATGTTGGTATTTTTATATTACTTGAAAATAATGATATACGTAAATAAATTAAATAGATAAAATCAAATATAATAAATAAAATTGAATGAAATAAAATGAAAATTGTATTAACATTGATTTTTCTCATTACTTGTATGTGATCCCAGACGTGGTTCGGCGATGTGGTCGCGGACTACTGAGTGCGTGCTCTATATAAAAGAGACATTTTGAGTGGACAAATCAGTCTAATTTTTGATTAATAAGTGAGTAAATATGAAGTTCATTAGTAACCGTTTATATGTGTATAAAAAGGATCGAAGTTCTGTACTGCAATATTGAAAAACAGTGATAAACTTACAACGGCCTTTTTATAGTTAGTTCCCGCTCTTGAAGCAAAGCTTTCTCGCAACTTTTATCGCTACTTGACTTCTCTATAATATCCCCTGCTTGCTTCAACGTTGTTTTGCTCACAGCAGACATGTCAAGTGATGTGAGACTCGCGTTGGTTTGACTTGCCCCAATACCAATTTTTGATTAATTAATGTTATACACAAAAAATTATAATGATAATAGGAAATAGTATTAAGAATCTTTTACCTGCTGCAAGTTTTATATTCAAAACATGACGTTTTGTAGAATCATCATTGGGGGAGTATGTTTCTGATCTGTGAACGTATTTGACAACTTGGCAAGAAGGGCAGCGAATCAACCAAATTGAAGCTATACCACACACTTGTTTTTTTATGATGTCATCAAAAAATAATTTTTGGTCACAATCATATTCATAACACCGCATAAAACTATTTAACGTGCAGCAGTCAATAATTTTTACCAAACTCTAACCTCACTTTGGTTTTACGTCAAATACTGATCGTACATTGCGTTACCAAATCTTACGCATCAATGTATACTACGTTAGTAAAGCGAACAACGATGTTATCATTATTAATTTGTTTTCTGATTTAAAATGGCAATTTTTGTGTGCTAAACAACAAATAAATAATTTTTTAATTTTCTATAATTTTCATATGTGAATTAAAATTTGTTGATTTTATTCATATACAGCAGCTAGCTTGACTTTAGATTTGGGTGACTTTCTACATTAAATATTAATTATGCCGAAAATCCATTTGCTACTTTATACGAAATGTATGCTAACTTTCAACGATCGTATTATGATAAACCCAACGAACCTCTACTGGCTCCTGATAGATTTAAGGCACTTACACCTCTAATCGTCATCGACTGCTCGCGACAGAAAGATTCCTTGCTAGGGAAAGCTGTCGTTCTCCGAGTTACTTTCGAAACTCACAAAAGCATTCCAGCGAACACTACTGCTTACTGTCTCATTTTGCACGATCGTGTATTTACGTATAATGCATTGACGAAGCAAATACGTCAACTGTAAAAAAAATCGTTATATACGTCCAAGGACCTGTTACCTTTATTAGTATAGTCGCACGCTTCGATCATGCTAGTTATCGATGTGCAAGGTTTCAAGACTTCAGAAAAAGACTTTACACCCAAGGAATTAGCCGCGTTTGATGGACATCGTGTGTCTCACTACGTTTTCAAACCTCCGTTCGCCTTTCGCAACTTACCACCCACGTTTCGTCAACAAGCTACTTGGTTAATGCATAATCATCATTGTCTTGATCGGAATGAAGTCCCTTAACTGTTGCTCAATAGTAGGTATTGGGGTACTTGAGTCAATCCCCACTCTTTTTATGCAAATGACCCGCGATCTAATTAATATTCAAATGAGGCGTGGTCTAATTAAATGCGCGAATTAAATGCGCGAATTAAATTAATTGATCTAATTAAATTAATTCACGGTATCATTTACATATCTCCTCTCTCATTTAAATATATGATTTCTCATATGCATGCGCGAATTAAATTAATTCACGGTATCATTTACATATCTCCTCTCTCATTCCTCATATGCATGCGCGAATTAACTTAATTCACTGTATCATTTACATATCTCCTCTCTCATTCCTCATATGCATGCGCCAATTAAATTAATTGATCTAATTAAATTAATTCACGGTATCATTTACATATCTCCTCTCTCATTTACATATATGATTTCTCATATGCATGCGCGAATTAAATTAATTCACGGTATCATTTACATATCTCCTCTCTCATTTACATATATGATTTCTCATATGCATGCGCGAATTAAACGCGAATTAAATTAATTCACGGTATCATTTACATATCTCCTCTCTCATTTACATATATGATTTCTCATATGTAATTAGCGTATCTCATCTCTCATTTACATAACTGATATCTCATTCTGTACATCTCATTTTTATATACTATTTGTCATCTCTCATCTCTCTCTCATAAATTTATTTTAAAATAAATCATTGCTGTTTGATATTTATCTATAGGTCGTCATGTAATTCTGCGAAAACAATTTAATATGTAGAAACGTAATAATAAAAATTTATTTTCAACTATACAAAAGTAACTCTAAAGCTACTGTCAATCAACTGTCGGATTAGCTCTGGTGCATTTTGACCTGTTTAAATATACGGCATAAACATTTAGTTTGAAAGCAAATTCTAATTTGAAAGAAAACAATTAGGGTCGTTATGATTTCATAAAATTTTATTCAAGTGAATCTTCTTAAGAATATAGAATACCGTAAAGCATTATTTTTAAAATTCAAAAACATTATCTATAGCTAAAATGAAGTTACTTTCAAACTAAATGTTTTTGCATGAAAATACGTACAAACTAATTAGCCAGGTTGTTTTCAACATTCTTTAAAACTGCTTTCAACCATAAATAAACAAACGTTCTTACGAATGACTGAAAGGAATTTAGATTTTATAAATAATTTGTTAAGAGATCATCATCTTAAAAGCGCCATAAATTATTGTTTTAAATGACAATTACTCACCCATGTGTTAATCCGTATAAGTTAGATGTGTAGAAAATTTGAATATGGGTTAAGTACACTATCTATTTAGCTGACTAAATACAAATTTCGTTATTTTTAAAATTCCTATCAAGGATTCAGGGTTCTTTATCTGTTTCGAATATTCAAAGACAATATATGTATAAATTATCTTGAGACTCCTGCTCTATATAAAACGTCATATATAAAATTAGAGATTATCTCTATTGCATTATTATTATCTTAGCATCTTTTCATTTACAATTATCTAGTAAAAATGTATTGTTTCATACGACAGACAGACAAAGGAATTTAGTGAGTTAGTTATAAAGAAACCCTGTTATGCGAATAGTATAATAGACAGGCATCGTAATCCCTAAACGCAATCAAGCTTAAGCTATTTCGACGAAAACAATAGAATTTTTAAAAATAATTATAAAGAAATAACTTTGAAACTAAATGTTTTTGCATGAAAATACACACAATGTACGCTTCATTAACTTTTTAACTAAGAAATATGACTCATCCTTTGTGTTATTCTGCATGAGTTAATTATAAAGAAACTTCAGGGAATCTCAGTCACTTGTTTAGTATTTCTGCTTTCAAATGAATCATAGAGATTTGATGTACGCTTCATTAACTTTTAAAACAATAATTGTTACTTAAGATAAAGTGTTTTTATAATAACAGATTTCTTTGTGTTATTCGTTATTGTGTTATTGTGTTACGTTGTTCGTCGAGCGGTGAGTCAGTCACGTGGTTACTTAAATGAGTATAAAGCTTAGAAATTTTTATATCTCAAATCAGTACGAAAGTGTTTCCATAGAGAAAACAACTATTATCAACACAGCTATCCAGAGTTTAACAGTGTATATTTAATTTAATCAGGTAAGTTATTATGATTTTATGTTTAACGATCTTTCCACTACTATTTACCTGCTATATCTATAATATGTAAATGTTCTACATTTGTTTATGTAAACTAATCATTTGAACTTTTTTAGATCGTCTACAATTCCGTATCATTAAGAAATATAATTTGTTTATTTGAAATCAATCATGTAAGTTGCTTTTATTTTAACGATGTTGTGTAAACTTATTTTGAAATTTGTTATAGACTGACTGCAGTTTCTATCTGCGTGAAATCCACATAGTTTTTTATTCCAACGGGTTGCTGTATCAAGGAAGTCGAAGACACGAAATTATCATCGTTTGATAATTCTATATCCTGCAAATTTATTTGAAATATATCAAGCAGGTATGTTTTATCTTCAGTTGCTTATATTTTAAACTATATGTGAATGTTTTACGATTGCTTACAGTAAGAAATGGAATTTTTAAACAAATTGAACCAATCAGCCGGAACAGCAAAACCCGTCAAGAAATTGCATGAATACAACATGAAGGAAGAATCAGAGTATGAAGTAGCAGAGATATCAGAGATCAAAATTATCACCTGCAGGGACGGACGCAGAGCTGTGTTCATTGTCGCTGAAAAACATATAACATGTCTACCCAAAAGATTCGCCGACAAACTTACTGAAGATAAAGTGATCGATCTCAACCAGAAGATATCGAATAAAACTCTGTCTCTAGGATTGGTTTACCTGGGTAAAGTAAAGACAGAAAGATATCAACCATATGCTGACTGTATGTTTATCGAAACGAATAAGGTATGAACTGTAACAGGTAGTCTATTCAGTGAACATTGCCTAATACTTTTTTTTCTGATTCTTCTTCTAGCCTATGGATCCGCAGCTAGAAACACGGGCCTGCTAAATGCCTGCAATTCACCTACCCTATCAATATGTTGTACAATGCAAACATTTAATATTATTATTAAAATTTTATAAATAAAAACGATAAAACAAGTTTATAGTTTTTCATTTATTGGTGTATAGGTAGATATTTTCAAATTTTAATTCGTTTTCATTAATTAGTAGACCTAACAAGGCATTAGTTTTACCACAAGAAGAAGGTACACTCAAAATTGCTCTACAGGAAACAGGTAAAAGCTTACAATGCTTCTTATCACCATCGGAATATTATCGAGAAACATCATCGTCTAAGTTAAATATATTTAGCGACTTCTTTTGCTTAATAATTTTCATTATGGTATATGTATATGTCTAGTCACAGTTTCAGCAAACGCATTGTATTCTATCAACGAATCATGTAAATATCAAAAATTCGTAACGGTTATGCATAGGTTTAATACCATCAACAGCTCATTTAAAGGAAATGTTAGATTTTTAACAGTTTATAAGCATTAATCAAAGACTATTCTATAATGATGTATTATTTATTTATAAACGTTACATAGTATAGTAGCTAAATACATGACTGACTGAAAAAGTTACTTTTATTAATGATGACTATTGAATTCGATCTGTCACTAGCTTAACCTTTTAATTTCCACTTTTGACCAAATTATAGTTGATCTGATCAAATATTGCTTACAAATCGGAGCTCTAATCTAATGTCTACAGTAGAATCCTTAAAACTCTCTATGAAGTTTTAGAATTGTCGATTACTAAGACACCCGTTTCTTCTACCTCCTTTAGTAAATTCATATTGTTAGCTTCTACTTTGTCAACTGTTACTAGAATGCTGTTCTTTAGATCCTTTACCTCGCTCTATGTATCTGTAGTCATTACAATGAAAGTTTGTACTGTTGTGTCGAATTGACGATTTGATTTGAAAATTTAATAATGTAATTTATCGTTTAAACTAACCCTTGTTTACTTCTATATATGTTTAATTAATATGTAATTAGTACATCAAAATATGTTCTTAATATGTTTTTCAATTTCCTTATAAAATATAACTATATATCATTGAAATAAAACATTATTAAAATATTAAAAAATAATTTTATTTTATCACATCCTAAATATTTACACGACTGATCACGTTTCTCGTCAGCTTCTTTTCAAACAATTGCAGTCGTTTATCATAAACCTAATGGTGAGCTTGTATTATTCGTATTACGATATGGATATATTATTCAATTTTCATGTCTTTTGCTAATCCTACATAACTTAAGCTTTACATAGATTTAGACATGTTTTATATTTCGTATTTAGACACATAGCACGACATATCTGAATGATATATTAAATAAAAATAAATTGCTACTAAACGTAAGCTAGACTTGAATGATATCGACCGATATGCTATAATATGTATAGCTTAAATGCTAGATTAGTGAAGGAACATACAGTGAAGAGTGTTTTGGGGAAAACCTTAATGTAGCTGCTGAGCTCTGCTAACCAGCTTCACTTATAAGTACACTATCTATTTAGCTGATTCAATAAAAATTTCGTTATTTAAAAATTCCTAACATTTATCTGTTTTAGAATATTCAAAGGTAGTATATGACAATAAATTATCGTAAGACTCCTGATCTATACAAAACGTCTTATATAAAATTAGAGATAAAAAAAAAATTAAACCTATGATATATGGTGAAAATGCAAATATTCAATAATTCTAACCCCAATTTTTCTACTTTTCTAGACGTAATGTAATTTTGAACTGATTTTTAACCTTTTTTCGTTATATTTACTACCCTTGTAAACAATTTCTACATATGCCTTCTTAGTGTGTATAATTTTGCCCCATGTAGATATTCGTCGTATCTATAGTAAACTCATATTTTAACGTTATTTTACAATATATCATCCATTTTCAATGGTTTCGAAATAGGTAGATATGTAATAATATACTATATACTCTTGTAGGATATTCATCGTTGAATATAGTAAACTCGTATGATTAATATTAATTTGTAATTATTTTCAGCACCTCCGAAATATATATATCTATAACATATGTCATGTTTTGTAATACGTCTTTATAACTTTGAAACTCTACGTGATTTCCTCTTACAATATCTATAGTTATGAGAACCTTGAAGACTTAACCTGGAGAAATAAAACAGATAAATATTTTACTTTTTATTGAAACTAGTTAACTTATATTCTAACATACATATTTGAAACTAGACAACTTATATTCTAACATACAAATATACAACAACAAAATAGAAAAGTATACTTGAGGGTAACATTTTGTATAACCATTATCTTTTATTCTATAATACCTTCTTCTTTAAGCTCAGAAATAACTGAAATAATCTCATCCAAGTTTTCTAAACTACTGTTACCCCTCTGTTTTAAGGTATACAGTAGAGGAAGCCTGTCGATAACTTGATTCCAAATACGGCGTTTTGTTTTTGGAATTTGAAATTGGTAGCTTGAGGTTAGAGCCTACGAATACATTTTTTAGGACAGAACGTAGGGAGCAGAGTAAGTACAAAACAACATACTTTCATACAAGAACGTTTATTGATACGAGTAGTTTCGACGTTACTTAAAACATAATACATAACTTATATATAATATCTATTAAAATAGTACATTTCGTATACACTAATAATGGTACTACATACCCGACTATAAAGTAAACATGGTAAGTATAACAGCAGTTTAAAAGAATAGATAGTAAATATAACTATATCTAATTATTTTATAAAATACTATGTTAACTAAGAGGTAATATACAGAATATATACGCCTGTATTCGGCCTCGAGAGGGTTCATACACTAATATAAGGTTAGTGAGAGATTAACGATCACTGAACGAAGGGTTAAGGGTGAAGGGTGAAGGGTGAAGGGAGAAGGGAGAAGGGAGAAGGGTGAAGGAAGAAGGGTGAAGGGTGACTAGCCAGGGTTAATTAAGTTAAACGGAACGTGTTATATAAATAGGAGTTCATGTTCAATCATTGGTCAAAATGGAACGGCGACGTGAGTGTGATGTGTGTCGTACGAACGTTTTACGATCAGGGTTTGCACGTCTATCATATGCCAGCTAGAGAGAGATAGTCATCGTCACTGCTGCCAACATCGTTCTGGTGCTTTTGCTTCAGCGGCGAGATCAATCGTTGTCGCTACTATTTGAAATCAAAAGGGTACATGCCATCAATAATAAGGTTAACTAAGCTTAAAAAAAACTCGAACTAAAACATAACCTCAAGGAAAAAGATAGTGATCACCCGTACACACGGAATCATACGTAGCGTCCTGCGTAGTATAATTATTCTGTTAAGACGTTTAATCATAGGGAGCATAACATAAACCAATGGTACCTACTCCTAACTCACCGTTTGTAAGGTACATGAACTTTTACATATATTTTATTGCATGATTTTTTTTCTGCAGTAGCATAGGCTGAAATCTCCGAGCGGCTACGATTATAACCGAGAACAACCGATTGCGCTGGTCGATCAGTATAAATAAGCGGGGTAGTGTTCCTGCTCCTTCATTAGTCGAGATGAATCAGCACGTGAACGACGTATGTAAGAAGAAGAATGACTCTGGTCGAAGGGGTTGCAACATACAGTGTCCGGTTTGCTTCAAGTCTTTCGCGAGGCCATTCACCTGCAAGAGACTCGTAAAAACCATGCACGAATCAGACAGAATCCAGTGTTCCAGTTGTGTCAAAACTTTTTCAAGCTCTGATGCCTACAAAATACATATGAGAACCGTCCACGAAACAAACAGAATCCATTGCTCTAGCTGTGTCAAAACTTTTTCACGTCGTGACCACTTAAAAAGACATATTAAAAGCGTTCACGAATCAATCAAAGTCCGGTGTTCTAATTGCTTCAAATGTTTTTCACGCATTGACAACTTAAAAAGACATACGAAAAGCGTTCACGAATCAATCAAAGTCCGGTGTTCTAGCTGTGTCAAAACTTTTTCACGCACAGACAGCTTAAAAGGCATGCGAAAAATGTACACCATAACGCAACTGTTGTGAAGACAGGAACGGTAGCAAATACTGACATCGCCGGGACAGAAGATATGACCGCAACTACGCAGCCGGATGATAATCGTGCCAACTATGAAAGTAACGAAGAATTAGGAAAGGTTACAGGGTCAACGAGTCATTCCACGGACTTTATACGTATTAGTATTTCTGCGAGGGCATACGACGACTCAGAGCTCCGTAGAACTACAACAGTCGTCATAGAAAACAACTTATGATTTATATACTTGTATTATGTTAGGTATACTAAATAAATGTTTGTAAAATAACTTTGTATGTTTTATTTATCACGCCCATATTCTGATTTCTTGTCTAACAGGGTGGACTCTGCCAATTTTGTTTCAAGACTGTTTCTAGCCTAAGGATGTATAGCCCCAGGGTTCATTAATTGAGGTTGAGTATATTATGTTAGCGTTCAGTTAGTATGGCTTTGATATCCCTAATTGTTATTTACGCCAAACCTGACTGCGTGTATTGTTAAAGTAAAACTGAGAGGTAATATACAGGAATATATGCGACTGTATCCGATCTCTAAAATATAAGCCTTTTAGGCCTTTTAAATATTACTTTGTACAGCTATGTTCAACAGGTATGCGCTAAATATGTTAATGTCAACATTGTACATAAAATATATATAGGTCATTTGTTGCATGGAAAATTAAACTTCTCTGTAACGTATATCCTATATTACTTTATAGTATATTACTTTATAGTATATATATATTAGTACTTTATAGTATATTATTACATATCAGCGTATTTCGAAGCTATTGAAAATGTATGATATATTATAAAATAACGTTTAAATATGGCGGCGAATATCTATATGATGCATAAACAATAAGAACACATATTTAGAAACAGTTTACAAGGTAGTAGATATAACGAAAAAGACTAGCATTTGTTCAAAACTACATTATGTCTAGAAACTAGAAAATTATTAAATGAAACTTAAAGAATAAAATTTAGAAAAATTCTATTGCAACATTATAAGGTATATAATCTCAGTAAACCTTTATTGTCTAGTTAGAATACTTGTATACTATGAATCTAGAAGTATACTACATACGTTCGTGACAGTCTAATAAGAGGGATGTATACCTTTGTTATGTACAGATACAATTGATGTAATACATGCAACATTAAACTCATTTCTTTTAAACCGACGACACCTCATCATACAAAACATACTGTATTTATGTATTCCCTTTCTCTGCTGATATGTTTTCTACAGTGTGTTTTAAAAATTATACCCTGTTCTCTCAAGAATGCATAAAATTTTGGAAATATCTGTTTATTAATTTACTTAGCACATATAAAAGTAGCAAAATGAATTTCTATTTGAACCTGTTAACTTTTACGTACTTTGTTTTGTTATTCAACTTGACCCTAGTTATGATTAAATGAGAAAACATGTTATCAATCTGTTCAAAATTCGAATGTCTAGGCATTTTAGATCTTGCTACCGTATATCTTTAACATAAAAATAAATGAAAGACTATAAACTTGTTTTATCGTTTTATTTATAAAATTTTAATAATAATATTAAATGTATACATTGTACGACATAATGGGTAGGGCCGTATTGGAATCAAGTTGTCGACAGGCTTCGTCTACTGTATATCTTAAAACAGAGGGGTAGCCGTAGTTTAGAAAACTAGGATGAGATTATTTCAATTATTTCTGAGCTTAAAGAAGAAGGTATTATAGAATAAAAGATAATGGTTATACAAAATGTTACCCTCAAGTATACTATTCTACTTCTATTTTGTTGTTGTATATTTGTATGTTAGAATATAAGTTGTCTAGTTTCAAATATGTATGTTAGAATATAAGTTAACTAGTTTCAATAAAAAGTCAAATATTTATCTGTTTTATTTCTCCAGGTTGACTTCAAGGTTCTCATAACTATAGATATTGTAAGAGGAAATCACGTAGAGTTTCAAAGTTATAAAGACGTATTACAGACATATGTTATAGACTTATATTTCGAAGGTGCTGAAAATAATTACAAATTAATATTAATCATACGAGTTTACTATATTCAACGATGAATATCCTACAAGAGTATATAGTATATTATTACATATCTGTGTATTACGAAACCATTGAAAATGGATGATATATTGTAAAATAACGTTAAAATATGAGTTTACTATAGATACGACTAGTATCTATATGGTGTATAAACAATAAGAACGTATATGTAGAAATCGTTTACAAGGGTAGTAGATATAACGAAAAAGGTTAAAAATCAGTTCAAAATTACATTACGTCTAGAAAAGTAGAAAAATTGGGGTTAGAATTATTGAATATTTGCATTTTCACCATATATCATAGGTTTAATTTTTTTTTTATCTCTAATTTTATATAAGACGTTTTGTATAGATCAGGAGTCTTACGATAATTTATTGTCATATACTACCTTTGAATATTCTAAAACAGATAAATGTTAGGAATTTTTAAATAACGAAATTTTTATTGAATCAGCTAAATAGATAGTGTACTTATAAGTGAAGCTGGTTAGCAGAGCTCAGCAGCTACATTAAGGTTTTCCCCAAAACACTCTTCACTGTATGTTCCTTCACTAATCTAGCATTTAAGCTATACATATTATAGCATATCGGTCGATATCATTCAAGTCTAGCTTACGTTTAGTAGCAATTGATTTTTATTTAATATATCATTCAGATATGTCGTGCTATGTGTCTAAATACGAAATATAAAACATGTCTAAATCTATGTAAAGCTTAAGTTATGTAGGGTTAGCAAAAGACATGAAAATTGAATAATATATCCATATCGTAATACGAATAATACAAGCTCACCATTAGGTTTATGATAAACGACTGCAATTGTTTGAAAAGAAGCTGACGAGAAACGTGATCAGTCGTGTAAATATTTAGGATGTGATAAAATAAAATTATTTTTTAATATTTTAATAATGTTTTATTTCAATGATATATAGTTATATTTTATAAGGAAATTGAAAAACATATTAAGAACATATTTTGATGTACTAATTACATATTAATTAAACATATATAGAAGTAAACAAGGGTTAGTTTAAACGATAAATTACATTATTAAATTTTCAAATCAAATCGTCAATTCGACACAACAGTACAAACTTTCATTGTAATGACTACAGATACATAGAGCGAGGTAAAGGATCTAAAGAACAGCATTCTAGTAACAGTTGACAAAGTAGAAGCTAACAATATGAATTTACTAAAGGAGGTAGAAGAAACGGGTGTCTTAGTAATCGACAATTCTAAAACTTCATAGAGAGTTTTAAGGATTCTACTGTAGACATTAGATTAGAGCTCCGATTTGTAAGCAATATTTGATCAGATCAACTATAATTTGGTCAAAAGTGGAAATTAAAAGGTTAAGCTAGTGACAGATCGAATTCAATAGTCATCATTAATAAAAGTAACTTTTTCAGTCAGTCATGTATTTAGCTACTATACTATGTAACGTTTATAAATAAATAATACATCATTATAGAATAGTCTTTGATTAATGCTTATAAACTGTTAAAAATCTAACATTTCCTTTAAATGAGCTGTTGATGGTATTAAACCTATGCATAACCGTTACGAATTTTTGATATTTACATGATTCGTTGATAGAATACAATGCGTTTGCTGAAACTGTGACTAGACATATACATATACCATAATGAAAATTATTAAGCAAAAGAAGTCGCTAAATATATTTAACTTAGACGATGATGTTTCTCGATAATATTCCGATGGTGATAAGAAGCATTGTAAGCTTTTACCTGTTTCCTGTAGAGCAATTTTGAGTGTACCTTCTTCTTGTGGTAAAACTAATGCCTTGTTAGGTCTACTAATTAATGAAAACGAATTAAAATTTGAAAATATCTACCTATACGCCAGAAACTCATCCAGTTTTTGTAATTGATTGTTAAAGGCAGGTAGAGAGTTTTAAGGATTCTACTATAGACATTAGATTAGAGCTTGAATCGGTCAATTCACTTTCTGATTCAGCTAAACCATACTGCTTAATTTTACATGATTCGTTGATAGAATACAATACGTTTGCTGAAACTGTGACTAGACATATACATATACCATAATGAAGATTATTAAGCAAAAGAAGTCGCTAAATATATTTAACTTAGACGATCATGTTTCTCGATAATATTCCGATGGTGATAAGAAGCATTGTAAGCTTTTACCTGTTTCCTGTAGAGCAATTTTGAGTGTACCTTCTTCTTGTGGTAAAACTAATGCCTTGTTAGGTCTACTAATTAATGAAAACGAATTAAAATTTGAAAATATCTACCTATACGCCAATAAATGAAAAACTATAAACTTGTTTTATCGTTTTTATTTATAAAATTTTAATAATAATATTAAATGTTTGCATTGTACAACATATTGATAGGGTAGGTGAATTGCAGGCATTTAGCAGGCCCGTGTTTCTAGCTGCGGATCCATAGGCTAGAAGAAGAATCAGAAAAAAAAGTATTAGGCAATGTTCACTGAATAGACTACCTGTTACAGTTCATACCTTATTCCTTTCGATAAAGATACAGTCAGCATACGGTTGATATCTTTCTGTCTTTACTTTACCCAGGTAAACCAATCCTAGAGACAGAGTTTTATTCGATATATTCTGGTTGAGATCGATCACTTTATCTTCAGTAAGTTTTTCGGCGAATCTTTTGGGTAGATATGTTATATGTTTTTCAGCGACAATGAACACAGCTCTGCGTCCGTCCCTGCAGGTGATAATTTTGATCTCTGATATCTCTGCTACTTCCTTCATGTTGTATTCATGCAATTTCTTGACGGGTTTTGCTGTTCCGGCTGATTGGTTCAATTCGTTTAAAAATTCCATTTCTTACTGTAAGCAATCGTAAAACATTCACATATAGTTTAAAATATAAGCAACTGAAGATAAAACATACCTGCTTGATATATTTCAAATAAATTTGCAGGATATAGAATTATCAAACGATGATAATTTCGTGTCTTCGACTTCCTTGATACAGCAACCCGTTGGAATAAAAAACTATGTGGATTTCACGCAGATAGAAACTGCAGTCAGTCTATAACAAATTTCAAAATAAGTTTACACAACATCGTTAAAATAAAAGCAACTTACATGATTGATTTCAAATAAACAAATTATATTTCTTAATGATACGGAATTGTAGACGATCTAAAAAAGTTCAAATGATTAGTTTACATAAACAAATGTAGAACATTTACATATTATAGATATAGCAGGTAAATAGTAGTGGAAAGATCGTTAAACATAAAATCATAATAACTTACCTGATTAAATTAAATATACACTGTTAAACTCTGGATAGCTGTGTTGATAATAGTTGTTTTCTCTATGGAAACACTTTCGTACTGATTTGAGATATAAAAATTTCTAAGCTTTATACTCATTTAAGTAACCACGTGACTGACTCACCGCTCGACGAACAACGTAACACAATAACACAATAACGAATAACACAAAGAAATCTGTTATTATAAAAACACTTTATCTTAAGTAACAATTATTGTTTTAAAAGTTAATGAAGCGTACATCAAATCTCTATGATTCATTTGAAAGCAGAAATACTAAACAAGTGACTGAGATTCCCTGAAGTTTCTTTATAATTAACTCATGCAGAATAACACAAAGGATGAGTCATATTTCTTAGTTAAAAAGTTAATGAAGCGTACATTGTGTGTATTTTCATGCAAAAACATTTAGTTTCAAAGTTATTTCTTTATAATTATTTTTAAAAATTCTATTGTTTTCGTCGAAATAGCTTAAGCTTGATTGCGTTTAGGGATTACGATGCCTGTCTATTATACTATTCGCATAACAGGGTTTCTTTATGACTAACTCACTAAATTCCTTTGTCTGTCTGTCGTATGAAACAATACATTTTTACTAGATAATTGTAAATGAAAAGATGCTAAGATAATAATAATGCAATAGAGATAATCTCTAATTTTATATATGACGTTTTATATAGAGCAGGAGTCTCAAGATAATTTATACATATATTGTCAAAGAACCCTGAATCCTTGATAGGAATTTTAAAAATAACGAAATTTGTATTGAATCAGCTAAATAGATAGTGTACTTAACCCATATTCAAATTTTCTACACATCTAACTTATACGGATTAACACATGGGTGAGTAATTGTCATTTAAAACAATAATTTATGGCGCTTTTAAGATGATGATCTCTTAACAAATTATTTATAAAATCTAAATTCCTTTCAGTCATTCGTAAGAACGTTTGTTTATTTATGGTTGAAAGCAGTTTTAAAGAATGTTGAAAACAACCTGGCTAATTAGTTTGTACGTATTTTCATGCAAAAACATTTAGTTTGAAAGTAACTTCATTTTAGCTATAGATAATGTTTTTGAATTTTAAAAATAATGCTTTACGGTATTCTATATTCTTAAGAAGATTCACTTGAATAAAATTTTATGAAATCATAACGACCCTAATTGTTTTCTTTCAAATTAGAATTTGCTTTCAAACTAAATGTTTATGCCGTATATTTAAACAGGTCAAAATGCACCAGAGCTAATCCGACAGTTGATTGACAGTAGCTTTAGAGTTACTTTTGTATAGTTGAAAATAAATTTTTATTATTACGTTTCTACATATTAAATTGTTTTCGCAGAATTACATGACGACCTATAGATAAATATCAAATAGGAATGATTTATTTTAAAATAAATTTATGAGAGAGAGATGAGAGATGACAAATAATATATAAAAATGAGATGTACAGAATGAGATATCAGTTATGTAAATGAGAGAGGAGATATGTAAATGATACCGTGAATTAATTTAATTCGCGTTTAATTCGCGCATGCATATGAGAAATCATATATGTAAATGAGAGAGGAGATATGTAAATGATACCGTGAATTAATTTAATTCGCGCATGCTGGTTGCGCTTCACTAATTTATATTTAACACTAACACGCACATTGCTAATATTACATATACACATCAAGTTTTCTTAAAAAAGAACGCATTCATCAAAAAACAGAAGAAGAAAAGTGAGTGACAAACTAAAGTGACTTATTAAGTTAATATTAAAAACTTACGCTGAGAAAGCATTTATTGCGAAGAATTAAGAAAAAGCCGCATCACTAATAGAAGAACTAATACAGTACCAGCAAACAGCTTCATCTACAAAAGAATTGAACAAACCTCAGTCTCGACCCAATAAAAAGAGCAAGTAAGTCCATCGTACGCAACATTAGATGGTCCAGCGTCGCCGGATTTGGAAGAAGCAGTGAGACATACATTAAATACTACTCTTACATCACGCATACTTACATAAGTATTCAGTTCCATTTATTATACGCAATCATATTTATTCTATTTTACGACATACTTTTTAAAATTCAAAAAGGGATACATAAAGTAGCGCTGTTTATTGTTTTTTTTTGTTAAGCTGTTTGAGTTTATTTATTATTATTCCACGCTATTTAATTTAACTTTCATTAAACGCTATTTAATTGATTAATACCGCGTTAAATAAAAATATTATTGCATATCTTTCATTTTACTTTCATCTGTCATATTTCAGAATTGTCATTAATTAATTTGACAGTGTACGTCTTCATCGTGGTTGAAGGTTTGAAATTGACATTTCAATTCCATTGTGTTAAATATTCTTTCTCATATCGAATTAAAAATGCCAAACCAAGATACTGAGGTAGTTAACCCGAAAGTTAACATGCTTTTACTAAAACAACAAAGCTTATTTAACATTTTGCAAAACGCATACGATTTAAGTACCAAGATCGACTCGGCAGTTGTTAAGGGTCAATTTCTGATTCGTACTCAATCTTTAGACAATGTACGTAAGGAATACATGGATGTTTTGGAACAACTATGTATTCTGCAACAAGAGGCAGGGAAACCTTTCAATTTCATTCAACATGTAGAGTGTTTTGACGAATTATATTGCAACATTAAACATATTGAACAAACTATTGTTTCCACAAATAAAAATTATAATTTTGAGAAGAAACCCGAACTACCTAAACTTAAGTTGCCTGCTCTTGAATTAAACGCATTTAATGGTGATGCTATGCAGTGGAATGTATTTTACGAACAATTTAAATCCATGATCCATGATAATAAATTATTATCAGACGCGCAAAAAGTTAATTACCTTGTTTCTAAGTTATCAGGAAAGGCTTTAGCTACCGTTGCTGGTATTCTACCCGTGGCCTCCAACTACACTATTATTTGGGAAACGCTTATTGACAAATATGAAGATAAGCGATTTTTAGCATCTCTGTATTTCGATCAAATGATTAATTTTAAACCTATAACTAACGCTACTTCTGCTGCTTTAGATATATTTGTTGAGAAGTATTGCGCAGCCGTTGCTGCACTTAAACGCATTCAATTACCAGATCTTGCTGATTTCTTTATAACGCATCTCGCGCTCAAACGTCTTGATAAAGAGACTGTGTTAAGGCTCAAGCTAAGTAACCGTAGAGTTTTGGTTTTTGTTATTTTTATTCTATATTTAAATTTACGTTAGTTACGTCAATAACTTTCTTATCCTTTTTATATTGATACTTTGTAAAAGTTGTTAATACAAGTTTATTACGATCATTACGCTGTCGTCTACATTAATTATTCTTACATACTCCAGCACTTATGGAAATACAACTATTTTTTTATTGATTGGTCCTTCGAAGCTTTTTACCCACATTTGGCGTTGTCCAGACTGTATGCACATTTGAGTTGCATAATCGCAATGAAAGCTTACCAACTTTCACTACGCTTGAAACATTTATTAAACAACAATCGAAGATATTGTCTCGTTCACGCATTCAAACATTAAACGCTAATACGCCTAAACCTCCGTTATTGCCTTATTATAAGACACCGAGTTTAAACACTGCGAGGCCAGCATTGCCTGCGTTTCCATATAAACCGACTACACATGCTCTTGTTGTTCAAAAGAACCCTAATAACAATCCTGCAAAAGTTTGCATCCTTTGCAAACATGAGTGGCACCCGCTTTATCGGTGCAGGGATTTCTTGAATTTAAACATCTCTGATAAAAACAACCTAGTTCGCAAAAGTGGTTACTGCGTTAATTGTTTAGGTTTCCATAAAATACAATTTTGCAAGTCTGAAAGTCTTTGCAATAAATGCAACAAGAGTCATCATACATTGTTGCACAATGATTATTGGAATAGATTCGCTTCTGCAACTTCTACTCCTGTCACTATCAACGCTACAACTGAAGTTAACTCTAAACAACCTAACGCAACTGAAGGTAATTCCAGTTCGATTGTAAACGAGAATGTCAGTTTAATTGCTTCTTATCAGCAGAATACTGTTGTTTTACCTACTGCTTCAGTTGTCACATACAATAACATAGGTAGACGCATGATGATACGCTTGCTAATAGATACCTGTTCTATGTGCAATTTCATTACCGAAGAATGTTGTCGACGTTTAGGTCTAACCATACATCGAAATTTTTCATCAGTTAATGGTATAGGACTATCCACGCGTCCAATTAAGGGACGTGTTACATTGACATTTGAATCTCAGTATTACCCCTCATGTAAATATGAAGTAAACGCGCTCGTCATTGATCAAATTACAGATCCTTTACCTAATCTTAATGTAAACATAAACAATGTATCATATCTAAATAGTTTGCAACTGGCAGATAAATTCTTCCATATTTCTTCTAATATTGATGCACTCTTAGGAGCTGAAGTTTTCACGCATATTTTAGGACAGCAGAAAATCTGTTCTGATTCTTCTTCATTAGTCGCTATTGAGACCACTTTAGGATTTATTATTATGGGTAATGGCCAATGCGAAACACAATTAAATGACCCTCAATATTCATTTTGTACTACTCTAGACTCCTCTCTAGAAACTCTATTACATAAATTCTGGGAAGTAGAAAACGTTCCAGACAAAACGCATTTTAGTCCAGATGAGATCGAATGTGAACAATTGTTTATACAAACATGTACGCGAGACGACACTGGTCGTTATACTGTGGCTTTACCATTTAAACATAGCACTGATGAGCTAGGTGACTCTTCTCAGATAGCTATGCGTCGCTTTCTTTCTTTGGAAAGAAAACTCGATTCAAATGCTGAATTGAAAGCCGGTTATAACGCTACGATCCAAGAATATATTGATAAAGGATTTTTATACAAGCTTGACAACTGTTCCAAAAATGATAAATGTTATTACATTCCACATCACGCAATATATCGCGAAGATAAGCTTACTACTAAGACACGCATTGTACTAGATGCTAGTTGTAAAACAACTTCAGGAAAATCGCTTAATGACATTCTTCACGCAGGTCCTAATCTTCAAACAAATATTTTCGATTTATTAATAAATTTACGCCTATTTCCCATTGCATTATGTGCAGACATCGAAAAGATGTATTTTCAATTGATGCTGCACGTAGATGATCGCGCATTTCAACGTATATTCTTTCGTTTTAATTCTTCAGAGCCTATTTGCACTTACGAGTTCAGTCGTGTTTCATTCGGGGTGAAGTCATCGCCATATCTTGCGATGCGGGTAGTTAGGCAATTGTCTCAAGACGAAAAGAATAATTTTGAGTTGGCTAGTGATATCATTCCAAGGGACATGTACATGGATGACTATGTAGGGAGTGTAAAGGACATCTCAGAGGCTAAGCTGGTTTACAAACAAATTGTTGATATGTTTTCTACAGGAGGGTTTAATATAGTGAAATGGCTGTCAAATTCTCCAGAAATTATGCAATATATCCCGGAAGCTAAACGAACGCCAACTGTTGTAGATTTCGATAAAGATTCTACTACAACTAAAATTGTAGGTTTAAAATGGAAACCTTTCGAAGACTACTTTTATTTTTCCATTCAAGTTCCTGACGCAAAATTTACTAAACGCAATATTTTGTCTGTCGTAGCAAGGCTGTATGATCCTCTAGGTCTGATGTCCCCGTGTGTAGCTTATCTTAAATTATTAGTTCAAGAATGTTGGAAATTAAACTTATCATGGGACGAAGAAGTACCCGAAAATATACGCAGTTTATATGCTCAATTTTTATATGAGCTTCCATTGATTGAGAAATTGCATATTCCGCGACATATTGGTGTTACAGACAGCTGCCATATTTCATTATTAGGTTTCTCTGGCGCAAGTGAACGTTGCTATGGCGCCTCAGTTTACATTCGAGTCGCTAATTCTCAAACTGAATCTGGACACATGCAGTTACTCTGTTCGAAGTCTAAAATTGCTCCTTTGAAAAAGGTAACATTAGCACGGTTAGAGTTATGCGCCGCTGTTTTATTAGCTACGCTAATTAAGTCTGTTTCAGATACAATTAGCAAACGTTGTACTATTGCAGAATTGCTAGCTTTTTCTGATTCTACGGTTACGCTTTCCTGGGTGCATTCATCGGCATTCAGATTTCAAACTTGGGTTGCAAATCGTATTGCCGCTATCCAAGAATTACTGCCTTCGCGGCATTGGTTTCATATTGCAGGAACAGATAATCCTAGCGATGTTATATCGAGGCCTATTACACCTATTAAACTATTAGACAATTCAATATTTTTCTTTGGCCCACAGTGGGCCACGCTTCCACGCTCAGAATGGCCCGTTCAGTCATTTAATCCGAATTCAACTAATTTACCAGAACAGAAAACTTCTGCTCTAGTTATTGTTAAGAATAATAAAGTCCATTTCCTAAATAATCTGGTTGAACGTATTTCTAATTTTTCCCGACTTCTACGCATTTGTATTTATGTTCTACGCTTTCTTAGAATTCTTCGCACACGCAATATTACAGTCCACGAACTCGATTACGCTGAAACATTTATTGTTAAGTTTATCCAAAATAAACACTTTGGTCTTGAAATTGATTTACTGACCAATACAAATAATTGTTCTCCTCAATTACGCAGACTACGACCATTTTTGAGTAATGGAGTACTCCGTGTAGGTGGACGTCTTTCTAATGCTGATTTAGACTTCGATCAAATGCATCCTATATTATTACCCGCAAAAGACAAATTCACCGAATTACTTATTCAATATTACCATATTAATAACCTTCATACTGGCCCGCATTTATTACTTTCGCTACTTCGCCAAAAGTATTGGATACTAGGCGCTCGAAATTTAGTTAGGAAAATTACACAAGCGTGTAACGTCTGTTTCAGAACACGACCAATTTCAACATTTCCGTTGATGGCTGATCTACCTAAGTCTAGGGTTCAGGAGGTAAAGCCTTTCTGTCATTCGGGTGTAGATTACGCAGGTCCAATTAATATAACGTTAGCTAAACGCAAAGGCGTTAAAAGTCAAAAGGCTTACATATTGCAGTGATATATAGTACTTTAACAAAATAAAACCACAATACAACAGTTTACCACCACAATATATTTTTTTATAGATTTTTGCCCCGTCACTAGCTCCAACTTTAGTTTCAGTAAAGCACTCGACAAATATCTCTGAAATTTATAATACGATAACCTTACCTTACCAATTTCTACTATCAGTGGGTCCACCTTTAATCGTAACACCTGAGCTGGGAAAATTGTAATAAGCTGAAAATCACAAATTATTTCCACACAAGGAAGAAAAATGAACAATAAATAAAAATTAAATATTTAGAAAGAAACAAATTTTTATTTCTTTAAACACAAATAAAAAAATAAACAATTGACTAAAACTACTAATCAGCCTTTTAATATTTTTGTAGGTTATGTAACCGTTTGGGATTTCTACTTCAATTTTTGTACCTTATAAATAAACTATTCATAATAATAATAATTTAAATAAAAAAATTAATGTAATCGAATTTTCTCAATTCTTTTTTAATATATAAAAGAAATAATTTTAAATTGTCTCAATTGTTAAGTCTTGTTATATATTTTTAATAAAAATTGTCCGAAAAGATCTTTTTATTTTATTTTACGTTATTGGCCAATATAAATTTAAATACACTTACTATTCTCAGACGCACACTAGGCACTTCTTCAGATTTTAAAATTCTGCTATGGTAAACACAACCAAACTTGACTATCGGTGAGATTTTTCTTTTTATTTGCAATTCTACAGAAAATTACTTTCTTCAAATATATTTTAAAATAACAAGTTCCATAAGTGTTGAAATTATCCACATCAATTCTATGTTTTTTTAGTTTTCTTGACATAATGACAAACAGGTAAGCCATATCCAATTATATGCATGAGTTTTAATTATTCAAAATTTGTAACCTCACTTTATCTTTCTATTTTGTTATACGCTATGACTACAGGCACGCTAACGTGCCACGCTTTAAAACACTAGAGGCACGTGTAGTGCGTCATCACTGCACGTACGTCACCACTTGACGTGCCTCTTATTTTATTTTCAACGGCACGCAAAACGCCTATGCAAAACGCAAACGTATTCTAATATGATTCTAATAACTTCTAACCTCGTTCTTCCCTGCTCGTTTTGTTCGTTGGAGATTGTTTGAGCTATGTGAAATATAAAGTAATTTAGTTAATAATGGATAAAATTAGTGACATTACTAATAAAGGTACGTACATACACTGTTTATGCCATTTTAGGGGTGGCTGAAGTTAGCATCAGATTTAGATTCAGATTCACATTCCAAACCTTCAAATTACAATCGACCAGATGAATAGTGTAAATTAGGTACATAGTAGCGATGGACAAAATGAATTTAACTAATTATCTACAAAGCCAAAAATTGCAAAGAACAAACGGAAATAAGTGTTGGTGATGTGTTTTGGCCCCGCTTACATATTAGTGGTAGTAGTAAATACCCTAAACAACCCTTAAAATCGAAATAAATCAAAAAAGCTTCCTCAATGCATTCACATCCACACCCAATGGGTGAGATACATTTAAAATTAAATTGCCTATTCGACAGTGAACACGCCTCACCCCGTGCGCGAATCAGTAAACTAAATACGGCCCAAAGCCTTGCAGATGTGCCACCACTTTGAGTAGTTTATGACGATCGACTGCAAGAGTGTTACATATTTAGGTTTTAATGCTGTAAATTTTTTTAAATGAAATTGAGTTTAACTTTCAATGTAATTTTTTTTGCTCCTCAATAAAAAAGCGCTCATCAAGTTCTTAGTTCTTATTAATGTAAAATTGACCAAGATCCTATATTCTTTATAGGCGATAGTTAAATAATCATAGGTAAACAGAACTAGTTTATCGGCATAGTAATTAGTTACCATTAGCGAATTTAAATAATTGCAACAATTCAAGTATTTAGAAAGATTTTTTTGGCCTCCTGTATTTTAAAACGTTTGTTTCAATTTTGTTTACGTCAACTGTAGCTTCATATTTACGCATGATGTCGTAAAATGACAAGCGAATGTGGTAAAAATACTAAAAAACTCTGGGCAATTAGAGATATTTAAGAAACCAACTATTCTTGTAATAATTAAGTTTATGTAATAAAATACATGTTACCTAAGTTATTATTAAAAATATTTCGGGCTTTAATAGAAAAAATTTAATTAATTTAAATCGCCGCAGCGCCATCTATTGTACGTTTGGAAACTACAAATGTCATCCAAGAGCACACTATTATGTGCATGTTTTGAATTATTTTTTTTTATTTTCTATAAAACTTGTCGGCCAAAAAATCTTATACAAATCTCATGCGTCAAGTCATTTTACAGGGCTCCAACTAATAAGGCACTCGCCCTACGGGCTCGTGCCTTAAACAAAGTTGTCGCCCTGTAAAGTTCGACTTACCGCATTCGAGTGTAAATAGCTATTTTAACATGAATAAAAGTGCGAAAAAAAACAGCATCGCATTGTTACACATCAATCGGTTGCTATAGGTTTTTTTGAGAATTTATTAAAAGAAGAGTGAAAAATATTAGTCTTGAGATATCGGGGTATCTTAATTATTGCAATATCCTTCAAGTACAGCTTACGATACACTGGTACAGTTTTACAAGATTTTCACGTGCCTTTGAAAATAAAATAAGAGGCACGTCAAGTGGTGACGTACGCGCGTCCCGCAGTGATGACGCACTTCACGTGCCTCTAGTGTGTTAACGCGCGGCACGTTAGCGTGCCTGTAGTCATGGCGTTTATTATAATGAACGTTTTTTATAGGTTATAAAATATGGGAACAACACGTCCTCCTTCCAATACGTTTCAGAGATTACTAATTGTTTTTCACAATACAAAATGCATTAAAACATATAGGAACATCAATAAAGTAATATAATCAAGTATTCCTTGGATCAAAATTTGACATATCAAAATATTTTTACAATAAATATTATTTTCTTTAAATTTTAGATTTAGGCACATAAAAAGGATCCCCAACACTTCCTTAAACTAATAATATAACATTTTTATCTCAAAAACCCCAAAATAACTTACAATTTTAAGTCGAACAAACAACTGTTCACGCTTGACAAAAATTGTAATAATTTCCATTTAAATCTGTCCAACCACCAATTTAACCCATTAATCTTTATACAATATGATTATCTAACTTCTCCCAATCATTTGAGATCAATAACAAACACTTATAATACAAAATTAACTAAAAAAGAAATATATACTCGGCACAGATGTATGGACATATTTAAATTGAATTGGCTGATGAAACAACTATAGAACTACAATAACTTTATACAACTCCCACAGTTGAGATGCTATCCAACGAATTCCACAATAACATCATGAACATAAATTAATTAAATGATAACGGTGGCTTGACAAGCCATCACCATGAATCTAGAAGAAAACAATCACCCTTTTGAAATTAAGCAAGGTAAGTTTCTTTTATATATGCTAATTAACTCATAATAGCCCGTTTTATTTTATTCTAGGTGCCGTTTACCAAGTTTGAGCTATTGACGGAAGATTAAGAAAAACAATTCAACGTACCGAACTGTTGTATTAAAATTTACAATTATTAAATTATATACACACTTAAATAGTATCCTTTTGTTGAAATATAAAACTTTTTATGCATGTTAACATAATGTGAATAAATTATTCTTCTAAAGAAACCCATTTTGAAAATTAATTACAAAAATTGAGGTTATGTAATGAATAGATCGGAACGTTAAATAATCTTGCATGTAATGTAACTTTAACAAGAAATTATTGCAAAAAGGATGTATTTAACTTAATTCCTGCTTACAGCTAGCTTCAAACCTACTTCTGAAACTATTTCTAACTGAACTGAACTAATTCTGAAACTGAAATAAACCTTTTAACAAAAATTCAATAAGAACGCCTGAAAGATAGGCAACCCAAATTACCTATTTAACCTTTCCATCTGTATATCACAGCATTATGTTTGTTTATATGTCTTGTCACAAAGGCTATACACATTGAATTGTGTTCTGATTTAAGTACAGATACATTTCTTTGTGCTTTTAAGCGTTTTATTTCGCGCCGCGGACCTTGTTCTGTTATTTACAGTGACAGAGGCACCTGTTTTATAGGAGCCAAACGCAAATTAGATTAAATGTACCATTTATTAAATTCAAATAATCATAATACTGCTATAACTAGAGAGCTATCAAATTTAAAAATTGAATTTCGAACTAATCCACCATTTTGGTGGAATTTGGGAGAGCAATATTAAAGCTGTCAAAACACACTTGTATAAAGTTCTTGGCAATCATATTTTAACGTACGAAGAAATGAGTACCTTATTAACACAAATAGAAGCCTTGCTCAATAGTCGACCTTTGTGCTCCCTTAGTACAGATCCTGCCGAGCCAATAGCTCTTACGCCTGCTCATTTTATTAATTTGACGCCACTTAAATCCTTGCCAGCCATTGATCTTAACGACATTCCTGATAATCGGTTAAATCGATTCGAACTGGTAGATAAGTTGATTCAAAATTATTGGAATCGATGGCGGAAAGAATATTTACATACGCTGCAACCACGAGGAAAATGGGATTCTGCTTCTCCTCCTATAGTAAAGGGTACAGTGGTTTGTGTAAGAGAAGACCATGTTGCTCCCTTGCACTGGCCACTTGGTGTTATCCAGGAGGTATATCCTGGTAAGGATAATATTACTCGAGTTGTTCGATATACACCAAAACGGGTGTATATACTCGTCCAGTTGTTCGGATATGTCCGTTACCTACACAATAATATTTTGTTTATTACGGTTTACTGTTATTATTGTTATTGAATTATTCGAACTTTTATTTTTGCTAATAAATAGCGCTTAATTTGTTTTCACTGATTAATTTATTGTAATTTTTGTTCATTTGTTTATTAATTTATTGTCTTGTCATGAGGACAAGCCTCATACGGGGGGGATTATGGTTGCGCTTCACTAATTTATATTTAACACTAACACGCACATTGCTAAAATTACATATACACATCAAGTTTTCTTAAAAAAGAACGCATTCATCAAAAAACAGAAGAAGAAAAGTGAGTGACAAACTAAAGTGACTTATTAAGTTAATATTAATATAGCTTTTCTAGAGCTTGCGCTTTCGCATTCTCAATTGATTTAGCGAGGCTTTCCATTGTAACACTGCACTGTACACTGCAACTGCAAACGCTTTACTCTTCCCATACATGCAACCTGCTATATATATATATATATATATATATATATATATATATATATATATATATATATATATATATATATATATATATATATATATATATATATATATATATATATATATATATATATATATATATATATATATATATATATATATATATATATATATATATATATATATATATATATATATATATATATATATATATATATATATATATATATATATATATATATATATATATATATATATATATATATATATATATATATATATATATATATATATATATATATATATATATATATATATATATATATATATATATATATATATATAGATATATATATATATAGTAGATATATATAGATATATATATATATATATATATATATATAGTAGATATATATAGATATATATAGTAGATATATATATATATATATCTACAGCTTGACCTTGAATGGTGTTTGATGACCTAATTTAGTTACCTGCGTGGCCTTGAATGGTGTTTGATGACCTTGAAGAGTGGCCTTGAGTTCAAGGTCATAACATTGTTGTCATATTGTTGGCCTTGAGAATACGGTGCTGTCATATTGTTGACCTTGAGAATGCGGTGTTGCCATATTGATGACCTTGAGAATGCGGTGTTGTCATATTGTTGGCCTTGAGAATGCGGTGTTGCCACGTTTACGTGACAGAGATAGATTCAAGGTCACCATGTGTTAGAGAGAGATGGGTTCAAGGTCAAGGTCAAGAGTGGGGGGTGGTCACAGAACGCCCAATTTTTATCTACTGCTGTTACCTACGCAACACTCTCCTGACAATCTTGACAAATTTATTAAGTGTCGTTTCAGTTAGTAAATTGGTTGTTGTGGGTTGGTTTGGTTTTTGCTTTCTTGGCGCCTTAGTCCAAGGTTGTGTTGTCCTTTTGTGAGGGTTATCTTTTGGGGAGGGGTACTTGCTATAAACTTTGGTGAACAGGGTTTATGCGATTAAAGTCTTAAAGATACGTTGCTAGTAATTGTGCTTTGGACCATTGGTGGTCATAACGTCATGCATGGCCATTCCATTTCAGCATGCGACCGTGGTTGGTATTGAATGTATCCTCCTATTACTGCTACCACTTGAACACTCTCTTATGGTGGTTATGGTCTTTGGCAAATTTATTAGCTGTCTTTTCAACTAGTAAATTGGGTACATATTTTTGGGTTGGTTTGTGGTCGTATCTTGGCCTTATGCATTTTCCTCTTTCGTTTTGCACTAGCAAGTATTTGCTTTCGTATAGTACCTTCTGGTTTGAAGAAAATCTATCCGTGTTCGATTTTCTTTTGGTGAGGGGGGATTTGTTACGTGCTAATTTCGTAGCACCCTGTATAGCTACGCTTTTGTGTTAAGTTGTATATATATCCTTGTATATAAGTTGTATAGCGTTTAGGGATTTTCGCAATTTCTCTCCGTTTAGTTGCCATTTTGTTTGGAACTAACTTCCTGTTAGCAGAACACTCACTACGTTTTCGGACGCTCGTCAAGCTCGTCCTTTATAAAGAATATTTTAGTGGACATTGCCGTTTAATTAATCTCTTCTTTTGTGTTGTGAATTGGGAATTGCCTTGGTGCAGATGTATGATTAATTTGAGGCGTGTTTCCAATTTAGATTGGAAACTTTTGGGAGATTTTTCCCACTAGTTCTTTTCAGAGGTTATAGGGGAACGTTCTCGTAAGTTTTTATTGTTTTAACTTTTCTATCATTCAGTCTCTTCTATTTAATTCTTTTGGTAGATTTCGATGTATAATCGTCGTTAGCCGCATATGGAGGCGATATAATTATCTCTTAAGGTCACATTACACCGAAGGTATGTATAAAGTGTTTGTTTGGTGCATTCTGGTAATTTGATTCTATTTGTTACAGACCTTTTTCTTTTGGGTTTACCTTTACTCATTTTATAACTTCCTGGTTGTCTTACAATAATTACATACACCATGTGTATGTGTGGGTTGTTGGAACACCCCTACGTTCGAACTGGGTGGTGACGTAACTCTTTCGAGTGAAAGAAGACACCTTGTATCGTGAGTCAGTTATAATATATAGCAACTGGTTACATCAAAATTAACGTTGACAATCTTTATTTTCTGTAATTAAAGCTTTACTGTATATATTTGTATACAATAACTTTCTGTGTTAAATGGTTTATCTCTAGTGTGCGCGTAACACTTATATTTACGTATCTGTTTGATATATAATATTTTATCACCTTACTTTGTTAGGAATATTTGCGAGTGGAATATGTATGACTTTGCTCCGTAATGAATTGGTTAAACAATTTAAAATCTGAGGTTAACGATTGCGCAATCTACATCACAGGTATTCGCGTTAATTTACCGTGCTGTTTACATTTTTGAGACTTGAAGTTAAGTCAAATTTAGAGTAAGTAATCACGCTTGCATTAATCCTCACCCCGTTCAATTTGTGTATAGAAATCAATAACCTACATTCAATTTTTGCCAAGGCTATTTCACATTGATTAGTTTTAATTGATGATTTGTTTATTTGTTAATAAAGCACTGTACATTCCTTACTTGACGACTTATTATTTATATGTTTGGTATTTGGGGTTTATATTTTCAGCTATCGAGGAACCAATATTGGGAAAAGTCGACCTCATTGGTAGTACGAGTAGTCGCAAATGTGTTGTTCTTTTCAGATCTTGTCGGCCAATACTGTAGCTATCTTAGACGATTCTTGGCGCCCATTGCAGAACACCTCTTGTGAGACCCACGACCTCACACTAGTTAGCTGGCAGCCGACAGATTTAACTGCGGTTAAAGGTTGTTACCGTTTCCCAATAAGCAGTCCCCATTTTGTGGGTAACAAGGCTAAATCATTAAATAACTGTGTTGTATTAAACGACCGGGTTTCGATTTTAATTGCTTTTTGACCCGTCAAATTCAGAAAATACTCTAGGGACAGGTAGCAACTTTTGGCAGATAAATACTATCCTTGTATAGACTTCGCCGGCTGTTATTTTTAGAATAACCTCAAAGTCTTTTTATATGTGATAGATAATTAATTATTTACGATGAAAGCAGGAGTGTGATTTTACTGTTACTGTTTCTAACTAAGTATCTTTTAAACGAATTAATTTTTACGTCATATGCGCTGTTTTAATCGCTAGAAATGATCGTATTATACCCTTACCATACCATTGTTATTTTTAAAATAAACGTTCTTGTACGTTTTTTGTAGTTTAGTTGCAAATGAATAATTTCGTGATAGGGACATTTCATGTTTTTAACATTTCGTTTTACAGCAATTTTAATTGTTGATTAATTTTATTAAGCTACCGATTTACTTATTATTTCTAACGATGTACAAGATTAAATACAATTCAAATTCATTATCATTAATAACGATTCCGAATATGGAACTGTAGTAGTTGTAATAATAACAAAAACCTCTATTTATTATGTGCTGTCATTGTTTAGCCTACTTTCTGGCACTTTTATGTATTTATTACTACCTATAAACAGTTTAAATAGTAAACATCTTTTTGCTTGAAATAAACTAAATGAATGATCAGTATAGAGATAATAGCTCTACCAGACACCACAGGACTGTCTTCAGTTTGCTTGATTTCCCGGGTGACCAACAATTTTTAGTGAAAATTTATTTTTGAGATACTATGGAGTTTTATGCATTTCTGCCTTCTTCCTTTATTCATATGTTACCCATTAAGCCAAAACCCTTTATATATAAATATGTATACCTTGTATAACTTCTTGGGTTTTTTGTTGTACCTCATATACTAAACCAAAATCGCAAGAAATTTGGAATTATATGTAATTATTAATGATAATAATACGGGAAAAGTAGATTATTAAGGAATAATAATAATTATAGCAAGAAACATTAGAAGTATTATTGTTAAAAGTTTCATTAATTTATTTATACACATATACGGCACTCGTAACTTGGAAAATAAATAGACATTAAGAGACGGAAATTTAATTTGCAAAAGTATATTACTGAAAGCAAATAATATATCAACTAATATTTATTTATTAATTGTTTCTTTTATATGTTTTTAACTTTTGGTATATGCAATTAGTAGATAGGCTAGAACAGTTCTGCGGCAGAATTACGTGTTATTTTAAAGAGGCCTCGATTTTGAATTTCAAGGTCATCCGCGGGCCAGCCAGATTTGCGACCGCGCTCGCGATTAAGATCATCGCGATCCAACCAAGCGTTCGGCAACGTTGCTAACTTCTCGCTGATGTATGTCGACTTAGTAAGTATGAAATTTCATCGATAAAAGTGATTGCCTAATGTTCTACCAATAATAATAATTTAAGATAAGTGCTATAATTTTTATTAATAACGAATTAAAAAATTCCTGAAAACATTCGAACTTAATTCAACATTAATATACCTATAACGGTCGACAGTTAGAAGGGTACGCGTTTTTCCCATATATTGCCATTAAAACGTAACATTTTATTTTAATTACATAAATCTAATTAATTACATAATATACCATAATTATGGTATGTTATGTAATTAATATTATAATTATAATATTTCTTGGGTTTTGTTTGGGGTTTAGGCCGCCTGGGTTGTGTGCCACACGATGTACTGCATCTATACAGTATTCCTGAACATCACATCCCATGTACGAGGTAAGCGCCATAAATTCTCTACCTGATATAGAAAAAATAAACTTGGTAAAATATAATAATTTTTATTTTTCAATATAATCTCCCCTAATGTCAATACACTTATTACAACGTGGAATTAATAATTCAATGCCCTTGTAAAAATAATCTGAAGTTTTTCTATCAAAATGTTCAATTACAGCTGCTTGCAACTCGTTCTCGTCCTTAAAACGACGTCCCCCCCCCCAGTAGCACACCATATTTCTTTAATAGTTAAAAAATATAAAGATAATATTATATGTGTTTTAAATATTTAAAAGATTAGGAAAGTATTTATAAAATATTGAAAATGAAATATTTAGAAATATATTAATATACATATTAAATAAATATGTTACTTGTGTGTCATTTTTAATATTTTGAAACAAGTATCAAACAAATATTTTATTTTTATTTTGTACAGTAGATATCTATTGGTAAACATTGAATTGTAGATCTTGCTTATGACCTTGCGCGATCGTGTATCGTCGCGTACGTTCGTAGGAGGCAGGCAGGACCAAGTGCAACGACGCCATTACATTATTATTGTTTTGGCAGATTAAATTGTTTTATAAGGTATGCACAGGTATGTATTAATATACCATAAAGTATTTCTCATCTTAGTTATTTGTATTTATTGCGAATTATTGTAGTGTTTCGTATAAGAGAATACATTTTTAACAGTAAATAGTGGGCAGAAAAATTAATTAGTTATATACTATGTACAGTGCAAGTGTAAAGTCTGGAACTATCGAAATGAAATCTTTTAAAAATCGGCGAAATTGGTGTTTGAATTTTATGTGGAGTGATATAGACATTTTTTTGTTTTACAGGAAAATGCCATCACGTAAAAGAGAATCCGTTCTTGATCTGACTACAAGGCATTTTCGTCGCCTGTGTAATAATACCAAGAAGCCAAGAAAAGCTGCAACAGAACCATTTGTAATTGTAATTGATTATTTGAACAGTTTTTAGTTCTAGTGAATCTTTAGAAAATTGTAATAAATACACCAAATTAAACATTGATAGTAATGAATTTTCTGAAGGAGATCTATCAGGCGAGGAATGTCTGTACAAAGTACAATTGCATGAAAATCAAGATTATGATTATAATAAACTGTTTAGTACAGATGAACCATGATGAGGAAGTAACTGGAATAATACTTTTAAAGAAACTTCACAGATTCTGTCGCCTCCTTATATGACTGGGAGGGAAAGAAAATGTTTTCCTCCTTAATAGTATTTGACTGTATCAAAAGTATGTTAAATCTTCATTGTTTTTACCAATACGATTATTATTATGTTATTAAATATTACAGAAGCAGCAACTTTAAGCCCAAATGCTAAAAAACAACCGAGCACGACATCATAGCAGCTATTAAGAATTGGTTAAGATATGCTTCGACAATATTAAACAACAGCTAGTAAGTACTTTTTTTAATTTACCAGCTTACCATATGTACGGAAAGCTCAAGGTGTCCACCAGTTATGGGACACCTAGACCACCAGGAAAGAGAAAACTAATTTAAATTAAAGGACGTGATAAATAAATAAATAGATAGAGAGGCATTAAGAAGTGATAAAAGGAACTTCTGATTTTTAACTTGAATTATTTTGGTTGAAGTAACTTGTAAAAAATCTCCTGAGTTTTATGCTTGTATACTGTTTCGAAAATATTCCATTAATTTAAAAAAATGTTTAATATTGCCTAATCACATTTTCTATTCTTGGTCGCCCCACATAATGGTATTGGGCTTGACTACATCAAATTAAGATTTTCTTAACAATAATTATTTTTTCTTAAAATAATAAAACACTTCAATTTGTTGCAAACTTTACTTTACACTAATATGGTGACTAGAAGTACAGATGATTCTAAAAGTCCTTGTTAATTATATAAACTTCTTTAAAATATGTTGCTGCAAGAGACCCTGCTTCTTGATCATAGAAACAGGGCTTCAAATCTTGGTTGCGACTGAATTTAAAAAATTTAGTACAAGCATATCTGAGTTCGTTAGGATAAGGTATGAAAGTTGTATGAATTATAAAGTACGGGGCAGCATTATCTACTTGCTACACTGACTTCATTACTTCCGTTGCAAACTGCAGGAAAAGGGGAATGGATTATGTATGTTGCTGCGTGCTTTCCATCCATTTTTAAATTTAAAGCATTAAAATTTTACAGAAAATTAGCTCACTGTAATTTATGTTTAAATACTTCTCTCAGTATTTTAAAGTTAAATACTACTGTTTTGATTATAAACATAAATCTGTTTTTTTTTATTCTTACAGAAAGAAGAATTATGAGTCCCAAGACAACCTTCCTATTGAATAATTATCGAGTATTTATATATTTTACTGAGTGAATAAATTTGTTTTGCTATAATACATCTTTTATTCCAGTCCTATTCCATGAGGTGGGAATTATATCCTTAATATACCAGCGAGTAAACTGCTATTAAATTTAATATTTCAGTTATAATATAATTATTGAAGTCTTCAGGATGGATGAGTAGTTATTTTTTTATTAGATTGTAGTGAATTAAAATGAGCTGTAAAAATTTTTGTCAGGTGTATAATCCTTTTCTGATACTACCTACAATTACAATTAGAGAAGTAAAACGTTAAAATGCGTTCACCAACATTGGCACTGTTTGGCATTTTCTAATGGTTGATTTTGTGTCAAAATTTATAAGCGACTCCTTTATTCTTCTAGGCCCCTAAAACAGGAAATAATATTTTAAATGTGCAATTTATTTAGCAGATATTCTCTATAGGGTATGCAAAAGAACCCCTTATTGGCACTAACTTTTTAAATGTTCGTTCTATCAAACAATGTATTGAGAAAGTTTTGTATAGCAAATTATGCTCTATAGCAATATCAATTTTCCCTTCAGCACTCATTTTCTTGTTGACGGCCATTTTACCATTTCAAAAGAATATACATATTTAAATTCAAACCCAAGTGTTTTATTACTAAGTGTAACTCTTATGCTAAATAAACTTCAAACGCAATTTTTGTCAAAAATTTTCTTATGTAGCACTTGTTAGAGAATGTGGTTTCATAAAGAGAGCAAAATTCTCTTTTCACTAGAAGAACAAAATGTATAGAGTTTTATTTGAAAAGTTTAAAATGTCCATCAACAAGAAAATGAGTGGTGAAAAGAAAATTGAAATTCATGTTGCTATAGAGCATAATTCGCTGTACAAAAATATTCTTAAAAACATTCTAATAAATAATATTCCAAAAATATAAAAATAATATTCTAGGAATATTATTTGAATCAGAAATATAACATACACGTAAGATGTCCTAACTAGAATGTTAAATAAATAATATTAAAATAATATTGAGGATATATTTTAAATAATATATTAGCTAAATATTTAGGCGGATGTTGAAACAGATATATTGTAAATATTTGAGAATGAATATTTATATAATATATTTGTGCTACTAGGGATATAACATTCATAAGATATCCTAACTAGAATGTTATATAAATATTATTAAAATAATATTGAAGAAATATTTTAAATGATATATTAGCTAAATATTTAGGCGGATGTTGAAAAAGATATATTTTAAATATTTGAAAAAAATATTTATATAATATATGTGTGCTACTAGGGCCTGATGTCTTTCTTTAAATTTGAAAATAAATAATAGTCACTAGGAGCCATATCCGGACTGTACGGTGGATGATCCAATGCTTCAAAGCCGCATTCGCGAATGGCAGCTTGTGAAATTGTGGCAGTATGAACGGGTGCATTGTCCTGTAATAATCGAACACCTGTTGTCAATTTTCCTCGACGTTTTTCACGAACATTGTTTCTCAGTTTATGTAATCAAGACGCATAATATGTACTGTTAACAGCTTTATTGCGTTCTTTAAAATCAATCAGTGAAATGCTGTCACAATCCCAGAATATTATTGCCATAACTTTCTTTGTCGATTGAACGACTTTCGCCTTTTTGGGACGAGATTAATCGGGTCGCCGCCATTCCATCGATTCCCTTTTGGATAGAGGATCATAATACAGAATCATTGCTTCATCTCCAGTGACAGTGTACTCCAAAATCGGCTTTGGGTCGTCTCCACACAAGTTTAAAAACGAGCGCGCACATTCGACGCGACGTTGACGTCGAACAGCAGAAAGAAGACGCGGTATCTATCTTGCACTAATTTTATTCGTACCCAAATGGTAATGAAGAATTCGGCGAATACTTGTTTCCGAAATGTCAGTCATCACTGCTAACTCCTTAACTTTCAAACGGCGATCTTCTAATATCATATCTTCAATGATTGCAACTTTTTGAGGCGTCAATTGATTCTCATCATCTTCAAGAGATTCTTTCCCCAAACGGAAACATTTTGACCACTTTTTTACAGTGGAATATGAAGGAGATAAATCACCATAATCGCAGTCTAAACGTTGTTTGATTGGACTAGGCGTGTACCCTTCTTTTGTTAAAAATTTAATGACCGCGCGGTACTCAATTTTTGTTAGCTGCGACATTTTCTTGCACTCGTCACGATGCTTGAATAGCTACTAAAATCTATTACGGTTCTAGCTGTAATATATATAGTGTAGACCTCTTACATGTTCAACTATGACGCAACCGAGTTTGAACATGTTGGCACTTGTAGAAGACTGCGGGGCCGAGAATTTATGGCGCTTACCTCGTAAGTGAAAACGCCATGTGTACTAAATCTACCACATTTTCGTTAGATTTTTCGGGAATACCCTGAATTTCCAAATTGTTAAGAGGAGAGTACTGTTCTAAATCTTCAATTCCGGTAGATAATTCTGTAACAGTCATTCTGAGTTCAACGTTTTCAGTCTTGATTATATCAATTTCTTTGACTTTATCGGTAAATGTTCGAAATCAGAGATCTTATTGCCAGTCGATAGAATTTAAAAGTTCATCGTATTTATGATGCAAAGATTTCATAGCTTGCTGAATATTACGTACAACTGTCATCATGGTAGATGATCCTGATGAGTCATCAGCATTATCATCGATAATAACAGAGCTATTAAGCGGAATTCCTACATTTGCTGCATTTCCAGCTAACGTGATTAGTTGAGAATGATCTTAATTCAGAGGTACTCAAATTAACGCATTTCCCATGATAGTATAGGGCGCATTTGTCGGCACACTGAATAGCAGGAGATTTGCTGTTGATAATCTTAGAACACAGTGAGCAAGAGCTCGACATTATTATTATAATATTATTTTTATAAATAAATTTTTAGTAGATTACAAGAATTTAAAAGAAAATTTAAAAATTTAAAAACTGATGAATGTCAATAGTATCAATATTTGAAGGCCGTGATAGCAATGCACTTTCCCTCTGTCTGTGTGACACTTCTCTTTCAGTGTAATAGTTTTCAATTTTTGAGAAAATTTTTTAATAATTTTAGGTAATCATAATGCAGTATTAATAGAATTTGAAGATTTGGTTCTTCATTCAAATAAATTTTTAAATGGAGAACCTAAGGTTTCTCTTGGTGTTTCTGTAATGTAAAAATGGTAACTGGATGTCTGAACCTCTGAACTTTGTTAAAATTTTAATATCTAAGTTGTGATAGTTGGCTGTTAATTCCCTTGATGGTTGTCATGGAGATTGTTAGAAAATAATGTATTTGGCTTGACATGAGTTTCCTGTAGTAGAAATTTCAATAATATTGCTTCATGCAATACTGCTAATGGAAGGATCTTTTCAGTCTTTAAAAAAGTTCTTTATTGGTTCTTCGTAATTGTTTTTGTGAAACCTTTACGCCCTGGGCGGATTTAATCAGGATTTCTTATCAAACTCATTTGAAATAATAAATGAAATCTATTCCATTTGGATTTTTCTTGGATTAAACCCTCATCTGAGGGTTTACGTAGCTGTTTTTTCATAGACGTACTTGGTGGACACTTACTTTCCACACACTGGTTCTCTCACCTACCTGACCTAATTAAATATTTACCTGGTTCATACACTTGAAGTCTTGGGATATTCGTCTGTTACTGTACCCGGTGACCAAGTTAGGCGGCCATTCTATTAACCTTATTATCAATCGTTCCGCTGTCTTTAAGAATTAAAGAAACTTGACCTCATTAGATAAACAGAAAAAAACGTTATTTCGATCAAAGTTACTTCTGTTATAACTTATATCTTTAATATTTCTCTGTTATATTCATTAGCTATATTTGAGTTTAAGTCAAATTCTGGAAGCATTTATTGTTTAAAGTTAATCATTTTTACCAAATAGAGGGAGAGGTTATGGCGCCAAGCGGTGTTGAGTCTGTAGTTAATCCAGTGAAACCTTGTAAAAAGTGTAACAAAACGCCAGTTAGTGGACTTAAGTGTATAAAGTGTGGTTCAATTAACCATCCTAGTTGCTCAAAATATCTACCAAACCTGGTCATTATTGACGAAAACCGAATCATATGCTGCCAAAGCAGTAGCAATCAGAGCGAGGTTAGTGAGATTACACCTGGACCTGTAAGTAAAACTTCTACAAATTTTAACAACCCTGACATAAATTACTGGAGTGAGCTTATCAAAGCCAAAGATGAAATAATATTTTATCAAAAAGAATTGATCTGTTCCTTAAAAAATCAAATATCTTTATATGAAAACACTAATAAAATTGAACAAATACAGCCATCTATTAGTGGTGCTAACAATTCTAACAACAATTTGCCAACAAACTCCGATTTGGAAAATATTGATAACCCATCACATAAAGGTCAACTGGTCAATGCACCGAAACAAAATAAGAAAATAAAGCAGACTTTTGCATCAAAAGATGACATAAAAACTAAGCAACCTATTCAAACATATGCCAATATTTTAGAAAATGCGCAAAAAGAAAAATTTGATCAAATAATTAATGTAAACCGTGATACTACATCCTCTGCAAAATCCACCGAACTGAAAAAAACAAAACAAAAACAACACACAACAATCGGAAAACTAACAAATTGTACAATAAGTGCAGTTGAAAATACAAAAGCCGTATTTATTTCTCGTCTAAATCCTAAAACATCCTCTGAACAAATCGAAAGCCATCTAAATCAGTACAATATAATTTTCAACAAAGTCGAAAAATTAGACATATATTCAAAAGACGTTAGCGCCTTTAAAATTGCAGTTCCTGCATCAGGCCTAGATAGCATTAAAAATCCAGATGTATGGCCTCAATTTACAATTATTCGGCCCTTTCGAGGTCGTCGACATCCCGCAACAGACTATCACTAGCATCACGGATAGTAGTGACAAACCTCTAAACAATCAAAGCTATAAAATATTGCATATAAATATACAATCTCTAACAAATAAAATAGCAGAATTAGAAATATTTCTGTTAGAAATAAGTCCCACCATAATATGTTTCACAGAAACGTGGATGGAATCGGATAATATGAAATTTATTAACCTAAAAAACTACAAAGTAGCTTCGCACTATTGTCGAAAAGAAACCGTACATGGTGGCTCAGCTATATTGATTAAGCAGGAGTACAAATTTCAAAACCCATCAAACATAATAGAATTAAGTATCGAAAAACATATCGAAGTATCAGCAATAACAACGATAATAAACGGAATAAAAACCTCTATTATTACTATCTACAGACCTCCAAAGGGGAATTTGAATATTTTTTTCAACAGCTTATGCAAAATTTTGGCATGGGCATACAAAAGTACCAATCACATTGTGTTAAACGGAGATCTAAATATAGATTCGTTGCAGATTTCAGAACCAATAAAAATCCTCACTGACATATTTGAGTCATTTAATTTAATAAACAAAAATACTGGACCTACCAGAGTACACACGGACAAAAACGGAAAAACAACGAAGTCGGCGATTGACTATATGGTCACAAATATATGTGAAAAACAGTTTACATATAGAACGGTAATGGCTACGTTATCCGATCACTATGCAAACTTATTATTAATAGACGAGCCAACTATGACCAATCTAAATAAAAGTAATAGTGGTATTAAAAAGAAGACCAGAGTTTTAAACCAGCATAACTTAGAACTATTTAAAACTTCACTAAGAGACTATAACTGGCATGAGGTTTTTAGTGAAGAAGACGTCAATTTGGCATTTAACAAGTTTCTTGAAACCTTTATATCGAATTTTAATCTGACTTGTCCTGAAGTAGAGCGAGCCGGAAGAAGAAAAGAAATAAATAATCAACCATGGATAACATCAGAGATTTTACAGATGAGTGAAAGATTAAAACAAACATTTAAACTCTACAAAAGCTTAAATTCTGATGAACTTAAAATTCATTATGATGTATTGAAGAAGGAATACAAATATAAAATTAAAACCGAGAAATCTCGATATTATAAAAACTTAATTAATAATTCCGTTAACAAACCCCGAACATTATGGAATTTAGTGCGAGGGCAAACTAAAAAAAGTAACAACACAGATATTACTCTATTACATAATAACCACACTGTTAAGGACCCTTCTACCGTATGCGATTTGTTTGGTGACTATTTTGCGACAGTTGCTGAAAATTTATCTCTTAGACATTTTGGAGCGAATCCAGCAAGTCCTACTTCAGGCAAAACGCAACCAAATAGTTTCTACCTTCACCCAGCAACTACAGGAGAGATTTTAGCTGCTATAAATAGTATCAAGAACATCCATACATCAGGCGAAGATGGCATTTCATTAAAAATTCTTAAATATGTGTTTCGAGAAGTGTCAACAGTTTTAGTGCATCTCATAAATCTATCATTAAATAAAGGTATTGTCCCTGAAGTGCTAAAATTGTCGATTGTGATACCCTTACCCAAAAATGGAGACTTAACCTGTATATCTAACTATCGGCCTATATCGCTTTTAAGTGTTTTCTCGAAAGTTATCGAAAAGTTTGTAAGTGAACGTGTCTGGTCGTTTGTAGATAAATATCATCTACTGGGCGATTCTCAACATGGTTTTCGTAACGGTAAATCTACTGAAACGGCAAGCTTCAGCTTCCTAAACCATGTACACGAAATTTTAGAAAAGAATTATTGTACAGCAGCACTATTTTTCGATATTTCGCGTGCATTCGACACGATAAACGTTGAATGTGTAATAAAGAAGTTACATAACTTAGGATTTAGGGGGCAACTTCTAAATTGGATTGAGTCGTTTCTCTCAAATAGGCTACTAAAAGTTAGAATTGGCTCAACTGTCTCGAAACATTTTAATCTCAATTTGGGAGTAGTTCAAGGTTCCGTAATTGGACCCCTACTTTATCTATTATATGTGGCAGACTTGCCTGTATTTATAAAATCGGGATTCCTAGTAAATTTTGCAGATGATACTACTATAGTGATCTCTGCCCCTAACGTTGCAGAATTAAATGCTAAAATTAACAAAGGCACTGCGGAATTCGAAGAATGGTGTAACAAAAATCAGTTAATTGTAAATAAAAACAAAACAGTATGTATGTACTTTGGGAAAGCACAATTTGACAAAACACAGGATATTGCAAATGTTGCGAAATTCTTAGGAATTTTTATTGATAAAGATTTAAAATGGCATGCGGAGGTCAACCACATTTGTAAAAAATTAAAAGTTGCATTTTTTGTAATACTGCAATTAAAAAGCTGTTTAGATACAAACTCTTTAATGTCAGTTTATTATGCACTCGCTTACAGTCATATGTCTTATAACACTATTTGCTGGGGCAACTCATCTGATTGTAATCGAGTTTTCATTCTGCAAAAAAGTATAATAAGACTAATTTTTAATTTGCAGCCCACAGAGACTTGTAAACCGACATTTATTCGGCAAAATATATTAACTTTTCCGTTTATAATGATTTATAGATCTGTTCTATACGCTCATATTCATAAAAACCAGTTTACTAGAGTAAGTTCGAATCATAATCACTTTACAAGACATGGAGATTTATACAATCTACCATTACATCACAGCAGCCGCTTTGAAAAATCACCTTTATATTCTAGTTCAAAAATGTATAATAGATTACCTAAAGAAATAAAAGACTTACCTGTAAAACCTTTTAAAAAAGCGGTAAAAGAACACCTTATATGTAATACATTTTATAGTGTCAACGAATATCTATGCTAAATCATTGCACTTTTATTTAGCCTTTATTGTATTTGTGACTGTGTACGATTTATATATTTTATGTATTTATCCAAATTTGACAATGTCCATATCATTGTATTGATCAGTGGCCATAAATATTATTATTATTAAAGAGCCTATAATCGTCATGCCTTCTTTTTGATATCAGTAGATGATGTATAATGTTTAAGTGTATGATTGGGTGAGCTCTCACAGGATTCTATTAATTTTACAATAATAATCCTGAATTATTTAGTGAAGAATTAAAAGTATTACGATCCATTTAGATTGTGTGTATGTAATACTGCCATTTTTTGTGCAATTAAATGTTCGAATAAATATTGGTATATCCAACAGCATTCAAGGATTACATTATTTTCTTTTATAGTAAACGTAATAGTTTAATCTATTGTTATGTTGCATCGTAATATTTTTACTTTCTTGAGCAAGGGTTTCTAGTATACTAGGAGGTTATGCTGTTCGATACAGTTAGGACAGCTAGCCTCTTAGAAATTAAATATTTAGAACCCACGTCCGTGCCGGGACTGTTGTCACCTTATTGCGACCCTTGATTAAGAGGTTACTGAATTTACCTGAAATTAGTAAATCGATACCACATCTCTTTTTAGGTGACAACCTTCCTATAAAAATGTCTCTCAGGTAAAAAACTAATCAATTTCAGAAACCATAGAGTGGAAAACTCTATTTTCCAACTTCAATCATCCAGGGAATTCCTTAAATTCTTCATATATATTTCTTTACTTCACTTTTCAAAGCAAATCATCTTTGGCAAACCTGATGCAACTATCTGCTCTGGGCTTATATTATTGTTTTCTCATATCTCGTTTAAAGTCTTGCGGTATTGTACCACAATTTAACAATGTCTACTGATATTTTTATCCAAGATATGCTATCTCCAACGATCAAAGAGTAGGTACCTATAATACCTTTGTTGCTAAAGTAACAACATTTTTAAAGACCTTTTTTGTAGTTTAAGGAGCATCATTAGTTTTTTAGAGTAGCGGAAACTTCATTTATTCTATCTGCCCATATGATCCAAGTATTCGCTGTCTTTTTACTTTTAATTTTAACTGCTTCAATTTTGTTTTACTCAATGCTATATAAAAATAAATCTTGCAATGTGAATGTATTGAACTCGCCGAACATAAAAACTGTGCATTTTAAACAATACCTTTCTGATATGTCTCTTTCGCAAATATTATTTATGGCATGTATTACATTTAATGGCTTTTCACTATTATGAGTGCACATGTATTGTATAAGAGCATTATTTGGAGAACATATGAGGGGTCTAGAAGCCAAGGGATACAAGGACAATGTACTACATTTGGAAATAATCAGAGCTAAAGGGTGATCATTCCTATATTTGAAGTATGAACTTAATTCTTTAAACCACTATATCTCAATATCTGTTTAGCTTCTATGGATTTCCCTAAGTAAGTATGTGTGCTGTTTATGCACTTATTTTAATGCATAACTCCATTTAATAAAAAATGTCATTTGTATCCCTCGGATTTTAGGCCAATCATATATAATTACATATATTGCATTTAAATGGCTTTTAACCACTATGAGTAAACACGTGCTGTTTAAGATAGCTCTTATGTGAACAACAATTACAACCACAAATTTTACATTCAAATGGCTTTTCTCCACTATGAGTGAATATGTGTTCTTTAAAACGACTCTTTTGTATACATTTATAACCTCATATATTACATTCAAATTGCGTTTCACCACTATGAGTTAATATATGTGTTTTAAGATAGCTTTTTTGTGAACATTTATAATTACATATATTATATTCAAATGGCTTTTCTCCACTATGAGTTGACATATGTTTTTTAAGATAGCTTTTTTGTGAACATTTATAATTACATATATTACATTCAAATGGCTTTTCTCCAGTATGAGTTGACAGGTGTTCTTTAAGACTAGACTTTCGCATACATTTATAACCACATATATTACATTCAAAAGGCTTTTTTCCACTATGAATAGACATATGTTCATTTAGACTACTTTTTTGTGAATATTTATAATCACATATATTATATTCAAATGGCTTTTCACCACTATGAGTTGACATATGTTTATTAAGATATCTTTTTTGTGAACATTTATAATTACATATATTACATTCAAATGGCTTTTCTCCACTATGAGTGGACATGTGTCGCTTAAGTTTGCTCTTTTGTAACCACATATATTACATTCAAATGGCTTTTCTCCAGTATGGGTTGACATGTGTTCTTTAAGTCTAGTCTTTCGTATACATTTATAACCACATATATTACATTCAAATGGCTTTTTTCCACTATGAATAGACATATGTTCATTTAGACTACTTTTTTGTGAACATTTATAATCACATGTATTACATTTAAATGGCTTTTCTCCAGTATGAGTGGATACATCATTTCTATGAGTCGCCATATATATATATTTAGATTACTCTTTTTGAAAACAATTATAATCAAATGGCTTATCACCGTTATGAGTAGACTGAGGTGTTTAAGAGGACTGACCATTTTGGGAACATTTATAGTCGTACATATTACATTTAAGTGGCATTTCACCACTATGGATGATCATGTACCTTTTGAGAAGACTTCTTATTAAACATGCAACTGCAAATTTACCTATAAATTGTTTGCTACCTTTATGAATGGGTATAATGAACATTTGTTGCATGGTACATATATCTTTTCTAGGAAAGGTTTTGTTATTTGCTGGACATAAAAGTTGCTGACCATATTCATTTCCCTAAGTTGCTAAAATACTGATGTTATCAAATGGTTTCTATTCTTTCTCCATGTATATTTCACTCATCATCTCAAATTTGGTGTTAAAACTTTTCATTAACTGTGAACGTACATTTCTGTTGGTTTGTTTTGATAGTTGTTATCTCCTCGTCATTCATTATCATTATCAACTTACAAGTTAAAAATATATGTTTTCAGCAATTATATATTGAGTATAGAAAAATGTTTTCAGTTGTATACAGCGTCTAAAATTATGTAATATGTAACTTGAACTGTTCTGGAATGAAGAAATTTCAAAAATAGACGTGTATTGGTATACTAGGTGTAATAAACCGAACCTTTTACCTGATAGCAAAAACATTCTTTGTTTCAATACACAAGCTTGTTGATATTACAAGAATGGTATATGTCCATGCCATTAGTGAGCATCTGTAAGTGGTATTGGTTACTTCAAGCATTAGAAAAGCATCTCAAACACCATTTTCAACAAGTTTTATTTTACATTTTTTAGATATTTTCACACTGAAAACAGTTGGAATTAATTTTATTGGAATTCAATATATGTTGGCAATATGAAATAGATAAATCCCCTACGGTGGTTGTACCATTTATTGACACCACCCCAGCTATTGACACACTTATTAGATTTTAAATGCTTCTAATAAGAAACTTGTAAAATATATGGAAACTGTAGTTGGTTAATGTGCCATCTGTATGTATTTTGTTCAAGTATAATAAGAAACATGATGGATTAAGTGACGATAAACAAGAGTAAAAATTATTGAAAGTGACAGTTCAGTGCATGAATGTGATTTGGTTGGATGCCTAAAGGTAACCTTAAGGAAAGTTGTAACTTTGTATTATCAATTAAATTGAAATTATTAGCTATATAATATATCTTGAATAGAAATAATAGTAGAAAAACTTGAGATTTACTCTTTTTGTAATGAATTAATAGTTATCACTTATAAAAGCATGCAAAGCATGGGTGTCAATAACTGAAACAAATAAAAATGTACACTGCTCCAGCTATTGACAGGCGTGTCAATAACTACTGCGAAGATGCATTTGATTTTCATCTGTCCCACTCTTATTCATTCTACTGAGATTACGCAATATTTTTACAACTAAAACACCATCACTAGTAAGTGTATTAGTTATTGACACCCTATTTTCACAACAAATTTCTAATACTGCAACGATTTTTGTTAGTATCAGTAAGTGATACTTTGATGGGTCAGTAACTGATACCTCTATTTTTAATGCGGTGTCAATATCTGCTGCAAAGTAGTTTTTAATTTTGCTTCTACACTTCTATTAAAAAAATCATCTAAAATTAGCTAAATTTATTATTAATCAGGTAAACATATTACAAATGTTGTCTAGATCAGTTATTGACACTGCATTTTTTTTCAATCAATCTTCGTATCCTAGCAAGTTTTATGGGTATCAATAGTTAGACTCTAATAGGTCAATAACTAACTGATAAATTTATTTTTGCACTCACTACATGTAAAACATCAAATCTAGTATGTGCATACATACATGGAAAAATTGAAATTGCGCACTCGTGCTTGCAAAAACTCACAAAAAACACTGCGTTAATGAGGACTCTCACTACAAATCCAGTTTTATTGGGGTAAAGTTCAGTTAATGAGATAGTACTTTACCTAATTATTCAAGCAAAATTCGTTTGAAAACACTAAAAAACCTTTAATTCAAATTGGCAAATGACATTTAAATAATTAAATTGGCAGTAGTTCAAAGTTACGTAAGTAGTAAATTTAAAATACATTTCAAAAATTCGTGCAAAAAATAGAATACATGATTCGTGCGTTAACAGAATTTACAAATTCGTGCCGATTGCTTTCCCCTCGTGTGCTACGCACACTCGGGTAGCAAAAATCGGCACTCATTTGTAAAATGTCTGTTACCGCACTTAACATGTAAATTACTATTCCAGAGCTAACAAGCAAAGCAATGGTTACAAAAAGATTTAATTATACAGAAGATGCCCAAGTAACGATATTACATGAAAATTACGTAAAATTTACGTGACTGAAATTACATCCACAGAATTTCAAGAAAAAAAATGGCACGTAAAAATGATGTAACTTTTACGTGCCATACAGATGAAATGTCCGTCTTTTTTGCATTCTTTTTATGTACCAAAGTGATGTAAAAAGATGCTCAAAAAGGGATGTATTTATTACGTGCCATCGGGCATGCCAATGGCATGGGTTTTTTCGTTTTGCAATTAATAGCAGTGCAAAGCAAAAATGCACCGTATATTTGTCCTTGAAGATCTAAGCATGCATTCCAATAGTTCTTTGATGCTGAATGCAAATTGATTTACCAAACTGTCCAATTCATCGATTTTTTAGATATAACGACTAAAAGTTTTTTTTTTAGCTAATACAAACGAATATAACTCGGTAACAGTATGGTGTGTAAATTCAAATACAGACATCGAAAAATTAAGTTTATACCTTCTAAGTAACCACAATTAATTAATTTTGATTTAAAGTCGGCAGTTACCACTTCGAGAATTTTTCTTTAGCTAGAATTTTAAAATCACACATTAGATAATATACTATAATGTAAATAAATAATAAATAGTCACAAAGTGTGAAATAAGAAAACCTGCTAAAGCTAATAATAATATACATTTTCTAGAAAATAATAGAAACTCAAATTAAGGTATTATATTAAAATTGAGTACACTTGCAGTCGTTATTATTAAGAACGGGTCACACTCTTTACTTAAAAAGAAGCGCTTGCGAATGTCTTGCAGGCAGTAAATGACGGTATGTCAATAAAAGGTGCCAACAATTTATATAAAGTCCCAAGAACAACACTGCTTTATAAGCACAGGGGAAAAACACCTACAGAGAGAAAAATCGGTCCAGATAGCATTTTGACAAAAGATGAAGGAGAAGTTCTCGTGCAGTGGATCTTCCATACAGCAGAATGTGGGTTCCCAACTACTAAAACTCAATTATTGGACAGTGTCAAAATGCTAGTAAAAAATTTAAAAAAGGAGACACCTACTCTTAACTATTTACTAATGGCCGGCCTGGAAGGCAATGGTACAAAGCATTTATGCGAAGGCATGCAGAGCTAACACTTCGAGTTTCATCCATTGAAAAATGAATGGAAGAAAGCGGTTCATAATTGGAGAGTAGAGCATAACGCTATCAGGCTTAGCAGAGATGAATTTCTCCAATATTAAAAACTGCATAAGAAAATATGAACAGCGCCGTCCTTTGGATTTTGAGGCCCCGGGCACAAATATGGAGTAGGGCCTCCAGTAAATAAGAAAGTGAATAAATAAATAAATATTCAGGGTGTAACTAATATAACTAGAAACCTCGTAATGAGGGGTAGCTGAAATAGAAAATTTAGAACAATGCACCAACTTTATTGTTAGTAGGTACTTCCGTTAACAAAATGCTATGACGCGTCTCTACTGTTTATTTTGAAGTCTCGAGAAGTAAGGCTTCTGTCTGCGAAAAGGATCATTTAGTCTTTCTCTACAGCAACTTATAGCCTGTTACCTTTTAACTATACAATAGGCCGTAGTATTGTATTTCTAGGTAAATGTACGTGACTAATTTATGAACTTTAGAGAGTTCCTTCCCGCCTTTTAGACATTGAATTGAGATTACGCTCAATTAGCGCGCATTGCCTACACTTCACAATGCTACCAGTAACTCACTGGAGTTACTGGTAGCGAGATACTATCCATACTTGCTCCATCTCCAGAAAGGTATGAGGGACGTATCATACGACCAAGGAGACTTCACCTCGTCCAGCTTCGGACTATTCCCCTAAGATGCTGTCCCTTGCTGTTAGGAGCTACTGCCCGATCGAATCCAACCTCAATTGTGGCAAGACTTGGTTTTTAAATGGTTTTGCCACCCCGATCTGCCAAATTGTAGGCTTGGTGAACCCTCGACAGAGCTTCGTTCTTAAGTCTACACGTTCTAGACTGCCGGTTTGTACCTACATGAGGTGAAGTTGTCTTGAGTGTGAGAGGCTATGTATTCGTTTCAACACTGCTTAAGAGTAATGGCTTTAGAGCTTCTTCAGATCACAGTACTCAGTCTGCAGTCTGAGTCATAGGGTGGTCCGAATAGCATCCTGAGCACAGTTACCTGGTGGCATGCAGGTTCTCATAGGCAAGAATTTACCCCTTCCAACCGGGATAAACCTCACTTCAATTTTCCTTTTTAAGATTCAGTCAAACAGCGGGTGAGTTTAGCACCAATAAGAGACCGTGTCCCAGTCGAGAATCAAATCCACCCACACCGGTCCTCATGTTACCAGAGCTCCTCTGCTCAGTGATGAGTAACCGTCGAGAATTCGTTAACCGTACTTTTCTCTGCCACACATTTAACCTGACTGCATCATCCGTTGCCTCCCGGTATGTACCCTTATCAGGTGAAGTTGCCTTGAGAGTGAGAGGCTATGATACCCCTTTTCGCTTCAACTCCCTTTAAGGCTGTTTTACCCGATTCTGAAGATAGGGAAACGCAATGTAAACTATTTATTTATTTATTCAATAACCGCTCAATATTTTTTGATCGGGTTTTTACCAAAAATTTACCTACAATGTAGTGTATGATGTAATGTTTTTAAAAAATAATTTTTAACGTTTGAAACCATAAAAAACCTAATTTGCAATAGGATCGCTTACTATGCTTTTATTCATTTATTTATCAACGTATATTTTTTTAAACATTTTTCCCGTAATCTGTGCGTCAAATGCTATGATGTAATGTAAAGATTTTTTTTAGAAACGAAAATTTCAACTTTAAATTAAGTTTTTTATGGTTTCAAACGTTAAAAATTATTTTTTAAAAACATTACATCATACACTACATTGTAGGTAAATTTTTGGTAAAAACCCGATCAAGAAATATTGAGCGGTTATTGAATAAAAACCGAGTAAAGTTTACATTGCGTTTCCCTATCTTCAGAATCGGGTAAAACAGCCTTAATTAAGGTAGAGGTTCTTATTGAACCATAATACCTGGTGGCATGCAGTTTCCCATTGGTTCATATTTACCCCTCTGTCCCGGGATAAACCTCACTTCGACTCTCCTCCTTGAGATTAAGTCAGACAGCGGGATACTCATTGCTCCTTGAGAGACCTTGTCCCAGGCGAGAGTCAAATCCACCCACACCTAAAACTTTTAAGAAGTTTTCAAATATATTTTTTTTATTTCAAATACTGCCAAAACAGCAGTTTTTATATCACAAAAGACATACAATTTTTTTTACCTTTTTGCATTATGTCTTGAGGTGCCGCAAGAGCGGTAAAGTTTTATAAAAGCACACATTTGAAACTTTTTCAAAGATTTTTACGTGTTTCGATTATGCAATAAAAAGTTTCAAATAGGCGTCTTAATATGAATAGAAATATAAAAACAGTTTAACTATTGCATTGGCTGGCATCCGGGAACATGAGTCATCGTCGTAGCGGTTTGGTGGGGCGTGGGCGAGAGGCTTAGATTTGTTTGCCTGTGGTGTCAAGCTTAAATCAGGTGTAACGTATCAGTCGGTTGGAACTTTTGTAAATACTTTGATAGTGGATACGTGATTTCTTTGATGGAAAATAAAATAGGAAGACCTTTACAATGGTTAGTTTGTTCCATTGAAATCAGCTACTTTTGCGACATCTTTTTTGTCATTTAGATGGTAAAACGAAAGGACTCAATGAGTTTAAAGGCGAAATAGGTCAGCAGCTGGAAAACTGTGCTAATCTTCCTGTGGTTACTTTCTGGCCAATTGAAAATAACTTTCCTCTTTTGGAGAACAACAATGATTTAAGTACAGATCAGAATTATTTATTGGATATTTGTATGGCTGTATCAAGTGAAAATTCCTCACTAGATTTATCTTTAAGAAACCCTGGGAAAATTGCTCACTCCAGGTGGCTTACATTAGCAAACAGTATACTTAAATTGTATGTGGCAACTGAAAATCCAACTGAAAGCCTTAAGACTCTGGCTGAGTACATTGTGAAAGTGTATGCACCTGTGTGGTTTAACATTAAGTTAAAACCTTCATGTGCTTATGGTGCCAAATATCTGTTTAAGCTTATCTCATATTCACGCTATCTCTCTGATGATTTCAAGAACGTTCTTGACCCGGTTCTTCAAAGGGTACTTTGCTGCTACAGGAAATCTCCTTTTGTCCATGCCATGTGATGAGAGCAAAATTGTAAAAGAACTTGGTTTACGACGTGTTTTAAAAGCTAGGACAGAAAGTAGATGCGGAGTCAGGAAGTTTACAGTTCCAAAGATAAACTTTGACGCAAAGGATTACATCGACATGATATCATGGGCTTAAAATGACGTAACTGTACCCCCCCTTGGTAAAACATGTTTCCAGTGACTTTCTCAAAGAATTTATACAGAAGACATTTAAAGCTCAACCAAACAGTAAAGTGGACCCGCTTATCGACTTTCCCCGGCTTCCTTGTCACACGCAAGAGAGGGGTATATAAGCAAAAATTAACTCACGCGAGAGTATGCCTAAATTTAATACAAGAAAACAGTTTAATGTGTCAATTACGTCAGAATAATGTGTCAAAATAAATATTTTGCAAGTGATTTGACGAGCTTTTATTTCAACTTTATTTACTACTATTTGTAACAACAAAAATGTTTACAAAAGTTTCAAAATTAGTAAAAAATACAAACTTTTTGACATTAAAAAATATTTTATTATTTTTTTTATCTTTGGGCGAGTAATCAGGATGGCGGAGCAGCCTTCGTACCTCATGGCACCGATTACTATGATCATTTGGCCGACCCTACTAGAATTTAGCCGAATCTGGGGGAATTCCACCCCCAGTAGGGATATTTATCGTGCCAAACATCGCAATGACACGGGACCTACAGTTTTACTTCCTATCCGAAAAGAAGGCATGTTTTCAATTTTTCTCCGCTATGAAAAATTACCAGCTCGGCCGAGGATCGAACCTGCGATCTTTGAATTATGAAGCAAACATGCAAACCACTAATCCACCAAGACTGGCTTATTTTATTATTATTATTATATTTTGTAACTAATAATTTTTTCCAATTCTAATGCTTATACTTGTATTTACAACTATCTTTTGTAACATTATATGTCCGAGAAAATAATAAAAAATAATTTATCAAAGTTTATAATTTTTCAACTTTTTTAATTTTTTTACAAACTATAAGCTCTTTGCGGCACCTCAAGATGTTGTCGTATAGTAACCAAATTTTTTCTTCTTCTTTTTGAACCTAAAAGGCAACTTTTCCCCACTATTACAAAATTAAAAGAAAAAAAAATTAAAAAAGGCCACTTTCGTTCCACCCTACTATGTAGCCGTCAATTTGAGATTTTTTTGTCTTGATACTTTTTTTTATAAAACAACAAAATTACGTAAATTCCTTAATATTGTAGAAAGCAAACATAATTTGTCCTAATTTTAATTTAAATACAGTGAAGGTCGTTGATCCGAATATACGTTAATGCGAATACCACTATAATCCGGACCAGCAATTTATTTACATTGGGTTTATTGTAATCCGGATTTAAAGGCTTTGATAATCCCAACTTTAAAATTAATTGTTTTTAGTCCTCAAGTTTTAACATATCTCAAGATATTCAGATGTGTAATTTGATACAAAACTACCGTTGTATATAAAATAAATGATTTTATTTTATTTATGTTTACGTTATATTTGTCTGGCAAATTCGTATCATAAAAAGTCACGTATTTTAAAAAGTTTTTACATTGCAACTTCACAATTCGTATTAGTTACAAAGGTTTAGAAGTTAAAAAAGAATTGATACTTCTTTTACGAATTACGACTTTATGTATCTCCGCCATACATAAAAAGATTTTCTGGTAAATTTAAAAATTGTTAAATGTTTACAGACCGCATTGTAACTATAAATATTATACATTTCCAGATTTGTTACAAAAACAGAAGGATCATATAACAACGTTAAAAAATTTTAAAACCTGCGGAATATCCGGAGATGGAAGAAAAGTTGTTTGGATGGTTTTTGATGTCACCGATATCCTCCGAAATTTTGGACGAAAAGGCAAAGCATCATTATCCAGCAGCGTGCGGTGCATACGAAACAGTGGAAGCAGTCGCGATGCAACGTATGCGCTATCACGCTCGTACGCTATGGTTCCACTGATTCGTATACTCTGCACGCTACTGTGACTTTATTAAAGACGGTTTCAAAACGATGACGTCAGGGCGAGTAAAGATTGGATACTTAATTTTAAAAAGACAATTTAAAACAGTTTTTGCGTATATATTTTTGTAGTTTTTTTTTTTAAATAAATGTTTTGCAGAATGTTTTAAATGCATTTATTTACAAATAAAACATTGTAACTCTACAGACGCGGTAATCCGAAAACCGCGATGATTCGGATTACCCCTGTTTTAATTAGTCCGAATTAGTGAGTCTTCACTGTAATGCAATTGTCACAATAGTTATGAAGTTAGCCAAGTAAGGTTAACGGTGTTAAGGTATCAATAACTGGTACAACCACCTTAATAGCACCCTGATATTTCCGTTTATTTGAAATAAAATACCTATTATCAAATGCAAATGTTTTGAGTTCTGAGTTTGAATGCGCATAGCAAGAAAAGCAGTTAAATTAATTCAAACAAAAACAGTTAGATATACATATAAGACAGCATACAACAGGTGATAAAGGCCCATAGCTTCAAATAAAATTACAAAATACATAATTTTCTACTTTTATTGCGCTGCTATCCTTTGCTATATGTCCCAACTTCTGGTTCATTCCATCCAGCCTACTCATTATCTCCTCTAATATCTCCACCCACAGAAATAAAAGTAGGACAAAGGTAATGCCGCTTGCGCCAGCTGTTTAAAGTACTTTAGCTAACATGGCTGTCTATTTCTGTTTATGCGCATGCGAACTAGTCGTTGTAACAAGTTGTTGGTGTAGGTCATGAACTTAATTTTAAGCGATTTTGAGGTTAGTGAGGTACACACTTTGCAACTTTTACGTAGTTTCTTACATATTGTTGTTTAAACAAAAGCTCTAGTAATTATATGAAAAATGACGAAACGTTGTTTAATTTCAACTTGTGAAAGTAGTGGAAATATACCAGTCGTTACTTATCGTAGGTATGTACAGAACTGTACCAATATATTTTACCGTATGCATTTTGTATTCTGATCAAAGAATATCGCATTTTCGCGTAGTTAATTACTTAATTATAATAAGTGTGTGGTGGTAATTAGTTAATTATAGCAATCTAATTTTAGTATTGTGGGAATAATTTGAGATATTCTGCATGGCTAACAGCCGCTTCATAAATAGAAGAGTAGAGGAAAATATCAGTTCACATAATATTATTTGTTCAAAACATCTTCTAGAGAGTGATGTAATAAAGGGGAATAAAAAAATATTTGAAAAAAGAAGTGATTTTTCGTTTATTTTTGCATGTGCAAAACATTTTCAAGGTCTCAAAGCTTAACAGTAGTTAGGTAAGTTGAACAATGTGAAATATACTTATAAACTGAAAAAAATATTATAATTATAAAATTCATGAACCATCAAACTCTGAGCTCATAGTTTACGATCATAGATGAAACTATTAAGATCTGTATCCATCTTGCTTTACAGAAACAGAAACCTATTAGGGTTGCTTCATTCGGCTTTACTAGAGGTAGGAGGCGTTGCTAATTTAGGATTACCTTCGACTTCTAAAGAGGTAATGCCTACTGTAAGTAAATCAAAAGGCAGTATTACAATTAAAAAGGTAAATGGGTATGTATAATTTATGTTATTTGTACTAGGTATGTTATATTTATGAATATCAAATATCTGTATAATTACAAGGACATCGAGTTCATCTGAGACGCAAATTGATAAAGAAGATTCGTACTTATGCGTAAGTACTACAGTGCTTACAAGCATCACTATTTTGACTATTTATTTTTACCTATAGTACAGTTCACACCAAGTATTCAGTACAAGGATTATCAAAACAGGGTCTTTTACTTACAGTACCTGTAATTTACAATAAAAGAATCGTTCTGTTTTTGTACTGCATACTTAACATGTAGATATGATTTAGGATTTACTCTTATTAATCTGCACTAAAAATGTTAATTAAGGTGGTCATTTTTATATAGAATTACAAACGAATTTATTTTGTAGCATTGATGATTTAGCAAGTAGAGTATATTTTGATCTCTACATTCAGCTTTCACGTTTTCTAGTAGAAAACTTCGTGCGTGTTTGTCCTTTGAAAATGCTACTTAATTATTGGTGAACCAAAAGCAAAAGTCAAGCCGGTTTACAATAGCCAATTTTGTGCATTCTATTTACTATTTTGCACATGTTTTGAGTGAAAAACATGTGACGTTAGTGAACGTCATTATTCTCATCATTGGAGGTATTCCCAGTCGCTTGTCGCTGTCGCTTTGTATTAATTTTATTTTTCAATATTATAATGAACTCAGTCTTCTTTAATATACTACCCAGCTTATCCCGTCTATTTGAATTGGTAATAAATATTGTTTCAAAAGATAACATTAAGATTAGATAACATAAACATTACTGATTAGTCGGCAGAGTGGTTATAGTGGATTTCTATCGCTTAACATAGTTAAGTCGAGTTTGCGGCGTTCAGGACTCGGATGGGTAAACTACGAGCGCAGTGTACTTGCCTATATGGCTCCGCTGCCTCGTCTCACAGGCACATATCCACTCTGCGGCTCGGTGTGCCTGACGCCTCGACACCGAAAGGTATATGAGGTTAAAGATTATGTATGTAAACATTACTGATTTTTATTTTATTAGTATTTTTAAAATGGTAGACGTTTGCTCTCTTCTCCCAAAAAACGTACCCGAAAACATTTTTCGATAGATAAAAAACTACAATTTTATATAACATTTAAGGCAAGTCAAAGCTCACATCCAGAGAACAGCAAAACAACAGTTGTTTAATTTACAGCACAACCCAGTAAACAAAACTGTGACATTTACTTGCTTGCTATATAAGAATCAAGTAAAATGAGTTATGTAAACACATTTACATACCCCACATGTAAATTTGGTGATATAACATTTGCTATATATTTCCGATATTAAATAATTAATGTAAAATCTGGTGTCGTCAGATTTACATGTATGCGACATTAATAATGTGATTTGTATTTTACGTCACACTTTTTACTTGTTAAATATATAACTATTTAACCGCTAATTTGTTTGCAAAGTGCGGGGGAAAACATTAGTAGCGCGTGTACCACCTAACCGTGCGGACGTGTGTTAAATCGTGGTCGCCCATTGTATTGCTTTTCGACCCGTCAAATTCAGAAACTACTCTGGGGACAGGTAGCAACTTTTGGCAGGTAAATACTATCCTTATATAGACTCCGCCGGTTGTTATTTTTAGAATAACCTCAAAATCTTTTTATATGTGTGATGTGATAGATAATTAATTATTTACAATTTTTAAATATTGATGATAATTTAAAATATATTCTTGAAACATAAATGTACATGGACCTAGTAAAGGTATAATTACATATACAGGATGTAGAGTAATTGAAGGGTTTTGGCTGAACGTATATAGGTAGAACATAGTAGGGCAATTTTTCTTATACCGTTTGTTCTTCAAACGAATAGTTTTCGAGAAAATGAATTTTAAAGTTTTATTAAATTTCTAATCCGACCCTTTATTTGTACAAATTCAATTTAAAAGTGAGATACGATTAAAAATTGTTGTATGTCACATAAAAAAGCCAATTTATGCCTGCCTGCATGCTTTAACGTAAATAATGTGGTCGAACATACATACATAATTAATTTCCCTTTTACTGCATTTATCTACACAAAGTATTTTATTTAGGTCAATCCATCAACTTACAATAATTAATTCTTACACAAGTGGTACCATATTTCCAACGATCTCAAGGTAGATTAGAAATGTAAGAACACATTTAAGGAACTACAAATCCAGTTGACAATAATTACTGAAAACTTGGTAATTCCTTAAATAGATCATGACACATTTCAAAGGGATGGGTGCTTTCCCTTCTGCGAACTCTTAATACGTATTTTGTTAAATATTTAAAACACAACTAAAGTTATTTTTAATGCGGTAGTCTTTCATATAATTTATGTAAAACTAAATTTCCGTTTTAAAATCATAAAAATATGAGAGGTATTGCCAATTAACCCTCTGTATTGAAACTAATTTGGGTTTGTCACGTACTATTTAGTATATGAGGTCATATACTAAACCAAAATCCCAAAAATATTGTAATTATATGTAATTATTAATGATAATAATACGTAAACAGTAGATTATTAAGGAATAATAATTATTATAGTTAGAAACATTAGAAGTATTATTGTTTAAAGAGTTTCATTAATTTATTTATACACATATACGGCACTCGTAACTTGGAAAATAAATAGACATTTGAGAAACGGAAATTTAATTTGCAAAAGTATTATTGAAAGCAAATAATACGTATATCAACTAATATTTATTTATTAATTGTTTCTTTTATATGTTTTTAACTTTTGGTATATGCAATTAGTAGATAGGCCAGAACAGTTCTGCGGCAAAATTACGTGTTATTTTAAAGGGGCCTCGATTTTGCACTTCAAGGTCATCCGCGGGCCAGCCAGACTCGCGATTAAGAACATCCGCGATCCAACCAAGTGTTCGGCAACGTTGCTAATTTCTCGCTTAATTCTGTAAGACTTCGTTGACGAGATAACGAACGTTAAAATATCGAAGTTCGTTATAATATCGAAACTCGTTATTTTGGCATTCTGTAAGACAAATTCTTGCGAAAATCTTTATCATGCAATCGATATTTTAACGAAAGCTTCTCAGGTATCGTTATGCGGGAACTGAATGGTATAATTTGTATGAATTTAAACACGGTTCAATTAGAAATCAGAATTTAAATTAAATTTCAGAAAAATGACCAGTTTATGTATAAATAAAACTTTAATCGGTTTGTGTAAAACCCATTATGCAGTTTTTTCAGAAAACAAAAATTCTTGTAATTTTCATTTAGTATCGTTGTACATGTAGTTTTCTATTTGCTAGAATATTTTTTATATTTTTTCTTTAAACATTTTTAAAATAGCTACTGACAAAGAAAAAAATGACAATTGAAATTTGAATACGAATGATTTACAAATTACGGTCTTGCTTGCTCTTGCAACTTCTCTTTTTTGTGCAAAGCTTAACAAATATAATGTAAAAAAGTGGTTGTTTACTTTTTGCAATTCTTTCACCATAACACCGACAGATTCTTGTAATTTTCATTGGTGATTAGGCACCTTTAAGCATACGGATTTCTATTGTATTTAGATTTTACCGTAAGCGTTTTTAAAATCAGATAAAGCAAGGATTAAGGGATTAAATATAAATTATTCCTTCTGATCGTTTTGTAAAAATTTGAAACGTACTACCTAGGTAAATATTAAAAAAAAAGAGTTTTAAATATATTTTTATTAGAAAACAATAATAACAATCACAATATTAATAATAATAACGACAATTAAAAAACAATACAAATTGAATAAACTACACAAATACAAGGACGAAAGCCAACGTAAATTTGAAACCTGGCGCGCAAACAACGTGTAGTAAACAGGAACATAACCTATAATAAATAACATGATCATAGTCACAAACCGATAAACGTACTATAGGAGCCAAAAATATAAATCATTCGTTATACTTGAGTGGACCGCAACGAAGCAGGTTACAGAATAACAAAATAACGAATTTCGTTTGGAACCACACTTCTTATCGAAATTCGATATATAACGTTCGATATATATCGAAAGTTACAGAATAAAGTGGTTTGTAACTATGGAATTTCATCGATAAAAGTAATTGCCTAATGTTCTACCAACAATAATAATTTAAGATAATAATTGATATAATTTTTATTAATAACGAATTAAACAATTCCTGAAAACATTCGAACATAATTCAACATTAATATACCTTATAAAGTTCGACAGTTAGAAGGGCACGCGTTTTTCCCATATATTGCCATTAAAACGTAACATTTTATTTTAATTACATAAATCTAATCAATTACATGATATACTATAATTATGGTATATTATGTAATTAATATTATACTTATAATATTTCTTGGGTTTTGTTTGGGCCGTTTGAGGTTTAGGCTACCTGGGTTGTGTGCCACACGATGTACGACATCTATACAGTATTCCTGAACATCGCATTCCATGTACGAGGTAAGCGCCATAAATTCTCGGCCTGATATAGAAAAAATAAACTTGGTAAAATATAATAATTTTTATTTTTAAATATAATCTCCCCTAATGTCAATACACTTATTACAACGTGGAATTAATAATTCATTGTCCTTGTAAAAATAATCTGAAGTTTTTCTTTCAAAATGTTCAATTACAGCTGCTTGTAACTCGTTCTCGTCCTTAAAACGACGTCCCCTAAGGTCTTTCTTTAAATTGGAATGGTAGCTTGTGGAATTGTGGCAGTATGAACGGGTTTTTCACGAACACTGTTTCTCAATTTATGCAATAAAGACGCATAATAAGTACTGTTAACAGTTTTTTGCGTTCTTTAAAATCAATCAGTAAAATGCTGTCACAATCCCAGAGTATTGTTTCCATAACTTTCTTTGTCGATTGAACGACTTTCGCCTTTTTGGGACGAGATTAATCGGGTCGCCGCCATTCCATCGATTCTCTTTTGGATAGAGGATCATAATACAGAATGATTGTTTCATCTCCAGTGACAATGGACTCCAAAATCGGCTTTGGGTCGTCTCCACACAAGTTTAAAAAAGAACGGGCACATTCGACGCGATGTTGACGTCGAACAGCAGAAATAAGACGCGGTACTCATCTTGCACTAATAGGGTACTTGCACAAAAAATAAATATTGCTAAATCGCATATAATATGAAATTTATACAGCTAAAATAAGTGTCGGAATTTTTTGGGCGACATAAAAGTGTACAGATGTGGATTAAAACTAAATTAAAAGTTAATCAAATTATAAAATTCGAAAGTGCTTGTAAAACGCCTACGAGTCTGCGCCAATCGCGTGACGTCACTACGCGTTTACAATTCTGTATCAGCTATGCCTGCAACATGGTTTACTTGTTTAGCCGGTGCGTTTAAAATTGTTTGTTAGTTACTTTTGAATTTATTTATTTAGCCTTTTTCAAGACTATATGCAGTAGGAAACCCGAGAACAAACGTAAAGTATCAACGCAATGATCGACGCTTTTTCGAAACAAAAGCTGCTACCTTACAAGAAAGGCCGATTTATTACATACGTTAATTAACAACTGCCGTGCTTTCGTTGTTATGTAATAAATGATTAAAAATAAACTGAATGCGTATGTATTTTGTAGTTTTAAAATATTGGATACATTTGTCGTCATACTTACATTAAAATGATTAAAATGAAAACAACTTCGTTCGTTTCTCGTCAGTGGGAACGCGAAAGAAAAGTTTGTTTATTATTAATTATAATAAGATGAGGAGGAAAATATTTTGTAAAATGAAATAAGGAGTATAGTTATTAATGTAAATAAGTTTTAAGAAGTTGAGACTTTTATTAGTAGGTATTGTATTCAGTTTTTTATTGGTTTTCGTCTGAGGATAGCAATATAATTACTTTGAACGTTTTTATATTTTTAATGGTGAATAGACTTGAGTATTATTATTTTATTTTATGAGTAATAGGCATACATTTTTCGGTAATTTAAAAGTTATCTTTCTATAATCCTCTTGCTTTTGTAGTCTTGAAAAAGGCTGTTTTTTAATACAAAGAGCAAAAACAAAACACGTGGTAACTTAAAATACAAATAAACTTGAAATTACAACAGCTAAATACACGGAGTAAGGGCATTTGCAAGACGGGAACGCGTAGTGACGTCACGCTGGCCGCGCCAGCGCAAATGCGTTTCAAGGGCCTGAATAATTATTTAAACTTATTTCGGTAATAACTATAATAATAACAGTTATTTAGCAAAAATATTTTGAATAACAGTAAAATATACAATTCTGAACTCGTTGGGAATGAATCTGAAAATCATGCAAGGACCCTATTGTATTCATACCCAAATGGTCATTGAAGAAGAATTCGACGAACACTTGTTTCCGAAATGTCAGACATCACTGCTAACTCCTTAACTTTCAAACGGCGATCTTCTAATACCATTTCTTCAATGATTGCAACTTTTTGAGGCTTACCGCTTTAATTGGCCTCATCATCTTCAAGAGATTCTTTGCCCAAACGGAAACATTTTGACCACTTTTTACAGTGGAATATGAAGGAGATAAATCACCATAAACGTAGTCCAAACGTTGTTTGATTGGATTAGGCGTGTAGCCTTCTTTTGTTAAAAATTTAATGACCGCGCGGTACTCAATTTTCGTTAGCTGCGACATTTTCTTGCACTCGTCACGATGCTTGAATGGCTACTAAAATCTGTTACGCTTCTAGCTGTAATATTATAGTGTAGACTTCTTACATGTTCAACTATGACGCAACCAAGTTTGAACATGTTGGCACCTGTAGAAACCTGCCGGGTCGAGAATTTATGGCGCTTACCTCGTAAGTGAAAACGCCCTGTACTAAATCTACCACATTTTCGTTAGATTTTTCGGAGATACCGTGAATTTCTAAATTGTTAAGACGAGAGTACTGTTCTAAATCTTCAATTCTGGTAGATAATTCTGTAACAGTCATTCTGAGTTCAACGTTTTCAGTCTTGATTATATCAATTTCTTTGACTTTATCGGTAAATTTAGATAATGCATGTTCGAAATCAGAGATCTTATTGCCCGTCGATAGAATTAAGTATAGTATTAAGTTGATAGAATTTAAAAGTTCATCGTATTTATGATGCAAAGGTTTAATATTTTGCTGAATATCACGTACAACTGTCATCATGGTAGATGATCCTGATGAGTCATCAGCATTATCATCGATAATACCAGAGCTATTAAGCAACGAGGAATTTCTACATTTGGTGCATTTCCAGCTAACGTGATTAGTTGAGAATGATCTTAATTCAGAGGTACTCAGATTAACGCATTTCCCATGATAGTATAGGGCGCATTTGTCGGCACACTGAATACCAGGAGATTTGCTGTTGATAATTTTAGAACACAGTGAGCAAGAGCTCGGCATTATTATTATATTATTTTTATAAATTAATTTTTAGTAGATTACAAGAATTTAAAAGAAAATTTAAAAACTGATGAATGAATGAGATAGTATCAATATTTGAAGGCCGTGATAGCAATGCACTCGCTTTAAAAATAAGAACACAATAATAGTTCTTATAGATCCAGAAAATAACGAAAACAATGATTTTAATAATTGTATTTTAATAAAGTTTAATTAATATATTACAAACTTACAGATTCTATAGTTTATCACGGTTGTTATAAATTATTCATTAAAATCTTCTTAACACTTTAATTTTGTAAACAAACCGTTTAGTTAACGACAGCACGTCTTACGTTTACAGTGCAAAAACCCTTATGATAGAGAAAAGTGATAAAATATTTCTAATTAATATAAAAAGAAATAGAAATGAATTATAACACACTAAATAACTAGAACAAGAGGATTTTATAATATTACTAAAACTAATAGCATTATCAACATATAACAACACTAAGTCATCTATTCTATTTTCTATACAAAGAAATGATCAATTTAACCGTAAAATTGAATATGTAATCTGATTTTTGTCTCCGAAATCCAATTTTGGCACCATAGTGCATTGTGATGTTCAAAGATCATCAGAAAAGTATATAAACTGGATGATTTGTTATCGGTAACTGTAGCAGGAGTTCATTCTTTATATTTCTTCCTGATCGACACTAATTCACCATTTCTAAATTCTGGTAAATTCACTTTCCCTCTATCTGTGTGACACTTCTCTTTCAGTTTAATAGTTTTCAATTTTTGAGAAAAAAATTTAATAATTTTAGGTAAGCATAATGCAGTATTAATAGAATTTAAAGATTTGGTTCTTCATTCAAATAAATTTTGAAATGGAGAACCTAAGGTTTCTCTTGGTGTTTCTGTAATGTAAAAATGGTAACTGGATGTCTGAACCTCTGAACTTTGTTAAAATTTTAATATCTAAGTTGTGATAGTTGGCTGTTAATTCCCTTGATGGTTGTCATGGAGATTGTTAGAAAATAATGTATTTGGCTTGACATGAGTTTCCTGTAGTAGAAATTTCAATAATATTGCTTGATGCAATACTGCTAATGGAAGGATCTTTTCAGTCTTTAAGAAAGTTGTTTATTGGTTCTTCGTAATTGTTTTTATGAAACCTTTACGCTCTGGGCGTCTTTACCTGACCTAATTAAATATTTACCTGGTTCATACACTTGAAGTCTTGGGATATTCGTCTGTTACTGTACCCGGTGACCAAGTTAGGTGGCCATTCTATTAACCTTATTATCAATCGTCCTTCTGTCTCTTAGAATTAAAGAAACGACCTCATTAGGTAATCAGAAAAAAATGTTATTTCGATCAAAGCTACTTCTGTTATAACTTATATCTTTAATATTTCTCTTTTATATTCATTAGCTATATTTGAGTTTAAGTCAAATTCTGGAAGCATTTATTGTTTAAACTTAATCATTTACCAAAGAGCCTATAATCGTCATGCCTTCTTTTTGATATCAGTAGATGATGTATAATGTTTACGTGTATGATTGTGTGAGCTCACAGGATTCTATTAATTTTACAATAATAATCTTGAATTATTTAGTGAAGAATTAAAAGTATTACGAACCATTTAGATTGTGTGTATGTAATACTGCCATTTTTTGTGCAATTAAATATTCGAATAAATATTGGTATATCCAACAGCATTCAAGGATTACATTATTTTCTTTTATAGTAAACATAATAGTTTAATCTATTGTTATGTTGCATCGTAATATTTTTAGCAAGGGTTTCTAGTATACCAGGAGGTTCTGCTGTTCGAAACAGTTCGGACAGCTACCCTCTTAGAAATTAAATATTTAGAACCCACGTCCCTGCCGGGACTGTTGTCAGCTTATTGCGACCCTTGATTATGAGGTTACTGAATTTACCTGCAATTAGTAAATCGATACCACATCTCTTTTTAGGTGACAACCTTCCTTTAAACATGTCTCTCAGGTAAAAAACTAATCAATTTCAGAAACCATGGAGTGGAAAACTCTATTTTCCAATTTCAATCATCCAGGGAATTCCTTAAATTCTTCAGATATATATTTCTTTACTCCACTTTTCAAAGCAAATCATCTTTGGCAAACCTGATGCAACTATCTGCTCTGGGCTTATATTTTTGTTTTCTCCTTGTTATCTCGTTTAAAGTCTTGCGGTATTGTACCACAATTTAACAATGTCTACTGACATTTTTGTCCAAAATATGCTATCTCCAACGATTCAAAGAGTAGGTACCTATAATACCTTTGTTGCTAAAGTAACAACATTTTAAAAGACCTTTTTTGTAGTTTAAGGAGCATCATTAGTTTTTTAAAGAAGCGGAAGCTTCATTTATTCTATCTGCACATATGGTCCAAGTATTTGCTGTCTTTTAACGTTCAATTTTAACTGCTCCAATTTTGTTTTACTCAATGCTATATAAAAATAAATCTTGCAATGTGAATGTGTTGAACTCGCCGAACATAAAAACTGTGCATTTTAAACAATACTTTTCTGATATGTCTCTTTCGCAAATATTACTATATCTTTTTACTATTATGAGTGCACATGTATGTTTAAGAGCATTCTTTGGAGAATATATGAGTGGTCTAGAAGCCAAGGGATACAAGGGCAATGTACCACATTTGGAAATAATCAGAGCTAAAGGTTGATGATTCCTATATTTGAAGTATGAACTTAATTCTCGCATGAGAACTCGTGAGTGAAAGACGTGTTTTATGGGCTGCGCTAATAACTATATTATTTTTTAGTAAAGCTGAAATATTTATCGATATTATTCGAGTTTTATAATTAAATTGAACGGGCAATATGAAATGTGAAAAATGTAAAGAAAACCTGCCAGAAGATAACAATGATTTTGTTTATTGTTACGGCTGCAAAAGTGGATTACATTATTTATGTGCAGGTGTGGGAGAAAGTAAATGGAAAACAAATTCCAAAGAAGGAAAATTATCTTGAAGATGTTTTACTTGTAAAATAATAATGGATCAGGAACAAGAAAAAGATAAGGAACTGTTCACGGATAAGCACTTAAATAAAATTGGGGAACTGGTTAGAAAAATTATTAAAGAAGAAAATGAAGAAGTAATTAACAAAATAAACCAATTTCAACAAGCGATGGACTTTTACAGTTCACAATTTGATGAGTTCGTGAAACAAATTAATACAACAAAAGAAGAAAATAAACAACTAAAGAGAAATAACCAGGAACTTATAGAAAAATGCAATAAGCTAGATAAAGAAATCACTGAACTAAAAATTGCTCATGAAGAGGACAGACAATATAATCGCAATCACAACCTTTTGATAAATGGTATCCCGGATAGCGCAAACGAAAATGTAAGAGATTTAATAATTAATCTAGGAAAAGTGATAGGATTAAGAATAGAAAAAAATGATTTACAAGCTGCACATCGCGTAAATTCAAAAAATGGAAATAATAAAAAACCAATTGTCGTACAATTTACAAATAGACAAACCAGAGATGAATTTCTTGAAAAATCAAAAACTAGGAAGGCAACAACCAAAGATTTATACCCTGCACTGGCGATGGCACCAATTTTTGTAAATGAGCACCTGACCTCATATTATAAACACCTTTTAGATGCGGCTAAAAAGAAAACGTGTCCAGATGGGACAAAGAAATACAAATATGTTTGGTTTAAAAATTCAAAGCTTCTGGTACGTAGATCCGAGAATGAATCAATTAAACGCATCGTAAGTGAAAATGAATTGTAAATCTTAGCTTCAAATGTTTAAGTAATTTTAAATATATTGTAACTGTTAATAATTGTATATAATGGCTAATTACTATTTTATGAAAGAATTAAATAATTATAATAATTTTGAAACATGTGTAATTGATGATTTTGATGAATTATTAATTTTATTAGAAACGCTAGCATTGGAATTGTTTGATATAGTTTTTCTGAAACGTTCAAAGACGTTAATATAAAACATTTTTGTATCGCAGGATACATCACTTATTCTAACTTTGCATCGGTTAATAGAAATGACGGTGTAATTGCATTCGTAAAAAAATCTCTAAATGCAACTGTTAGTATTATAAAAGCTATGCAAACGTCCGTATTGAGGATCGAATATGATAAATTTAATAAGATTGGAATAAGTGCTGTATATAGATGTCATGATATAAATCTTGAAAATTTTGTAAATGAACTACCCGATTATTTAGTTATGTACTTGTAGATTAGATGTAAATATATTTATTGGAGATATTAACATTGATATCTTAACATCGGATAAAATTACGAATTCATATTTAAATTGTTTGTATGAATACGGGTAACAGTAAATCATGTTTAGATCATATATTTTTAAAGTCAAAAATCAATTTCAATTCAGATAATTGCAAGTTTTATTTTACGAACGGATATCACAGATCATTATCCAGCTTTTGTGACTTTTAGAGGTTTGAGATCTGTAGAAAATATTGCAAGCAAAACAGATCATAGATTTAGCGTGCTTAATGAACGACTTTTTTATGATTTAGTTAAAGAAACGTCGTGGAATCATGTTTTGTCTGAAACTGACCCACAAACTGCAACTATTGCTTTTATAAACACTTTAATTAAATTAAAACAGAATTCTTCCTATACAAAAATTGTGAAAAGTAAGTTCAAAAAACGTAAATCCTGGATTACACATGGTCTTATTAATTCTACAAATATTAGAGATCAGCTTAAAAAGCAGGTTATAAATGATAGTCAAAATGTTATACTTAAACTCTATTATAATACGTATCGTAATATTCTTACCACCTGTATACGAAATACAAAAATAAATTACTATAAAAATAAACTTACGGAAAAGCCTAACGATCCTAAGCATCTATGGAAAACGGTAAGACAATGTGTGAACGAAAGTAATTCAAATTCACTAATCAAATGCATAACTGTAGATGATGGAAGAACCTATATAAAAAATTGCCAAGAAATAGCAAATGAATTTAATAAATATTATTGCAATATAGGAAAATTGATGGCGGAAGCATTAGTTACTAATAGTGCAACCCAGTTGCAATATGAAGCACAAATTAATTTGCCAAATTGCAATTCATTATTTCTTCTGCCTGTAGCAGATACAAATGAGATTATAAATTTTATTGATTCCCTCAAAAATTCTTATGCTTCAGGGTGGGACAACTTAACTTCTAAAAATTTAAAAGATATAAAGATATATATAGCAAAGCCCTTACTTCACATATGTAACCTAATTCTAAATTCTGGTATATTCCCAAGTATTCTACAAAAAGCAATAGTTGTTCCTATACACAAAGGTGGAAAACAAGATCAAATAAAGAATTATCGCCCTATCTCGCTATTATCTAATGTTTCAAAAATTATAGAAAAAGTTATAAAGAAAAGATTATTATACTATTTGGAAAAAAATAACTTATTAGCATCAAATCAATTTGGATTTCGGGAACGTATGAGTACACAAAATGCTATAGAATTATTAACATCAAAAATATATGAAAACCTTAATACATCAAAATATTCAGCGGCAGTTTTTTTAGACTTAGCTAAGGCATTCGATACAGTCAGTCATGAAATCTTGCTGCAAAAATTAGATAAAATGGGGGGGTATATAAGGGGTATAGGAAATAATCTCTTTAGATCATACTTAGAAAATAGACAGCAATGTGTAAAAATTACAGATGTTTGTAGCGATATGGAAAAATGTGGTTATGGTGTGCCTCAGGGAAGCGTGTTAGGCCCTGTATTATTCTAATTTATATAAATGATTTATTGAAAATAAACGGAGAGGGAGAAATGATATCTTATGCAGACGATACTGTTTTATATGTTAATGGAAATTCTTGGGAGGAAGTCTATGATAAAATAAGTTTGGAAATGTCAAAAATAATGAAATGGCTTAAAATGAACCTTCTTACGTTGAACTTAGATAAAACTAAAATTGTACCATTTGTCTCATATAAAAATAATAACTTACCTGAGTTTAAGAAAATAAAAATAAATAGAACCGATTTACATATAGAACTAGTGGGATGTATAAAGTATTTAGGAATTTATGTGGACTCTCAGATGACGTGGAACACACAAATTGCCAAAACAACAGAAAAAATTCGAAAACTTTACTATCTATTCAAACAAATTAGGCAGTATTTGGATTTTCGAAGTTTAAAATAATTTATTATTCTTTCGTCCAATCAGTTATACATTATGGTATAATGGATGGGGGGGAGTTCTTGAGACCACGCTGAAGCCTCTTGAAATTGCACAGAAACAAATCTTAAAGATCATGTTGTCAAAACCTTCTAGATATCCGTCCGAACTTTTATATAAAGAAGCACAGATCTGTGACATTAGAAAATTATATATAAAAACAGCGATTTGTACTTACCACTGTCGGATACAGAAGTCTAATTTCGTTAGCCATAACTATAGTACTAGAACTGTGACAAGACACTCAGTTACAACCATAAAAGCACAAAAAACAACAGGAACTAGATATTACGATTTCTTAGCACCCCGCTTCTATAATCTGTTACCTCGATCTCTTATTGAAATAGAAAATATAAATAAGTTTAAGAAAGAATTGCATACATTTATGCTGAAGAGTGATCTGTCGCAGTATCTAGTGTTATTAATATAAAATAAATCAAAATTATAGTTTTTGTTATTCATATTCATATACTACTGATCTATATAATATATAAGAATCTATATAATACATGCGCAGCACCGTTTTTGTTAGTTTATACACATGTAAGAGCATTCATGATTAAATTATAGATTTAACTGAAGAACTGTTAGCACACAAGCCAAGCTTATGCAACAGAACTCTTTATTAACTAATACTAATCTACTGATATTATATTTGTTGATTTAGATTTATAAAGAATTTACTTATAGGTATATAATTTTTCTATAGTTTTCATTTTTTTCACATATTCTGTTCTGGGAAAGTCAGTTATTTGGTAATGTGATATTATTATTCTCTTCTCATAGAGAACTAATAATATTATTGTATAGTCAAAGAACAATACATTTAAGTTATTATTATTACTAATTAAATAATTATTATTATTAGATTATATATATTGATGATTCATAATATTTTATCCTATTATTTAAACATTTACATTTCTAATTAAATAAATTAATTTATTTACATAAAATTAACATTGACAATTAACATTATTCTTTTATTTGTACTGAAATTTTCTTTCTTAATAAAATTATTATTATTATTATTATAATTATTTAAATCACTATATCTCAATATCTGTTTAGCTTCTGTGGATTTCCCTAAGTAAGTACGTGTGGTGTTTATGTACTTATTTTAATGCATAACTCCATTTAACAAAAAATGTCATTTGTATCCCTCGGATTTTAGGCCAATCATATATAATGATGTGGAATTGGTAGATGCGTACTTGCTTCTGTTCGTTTTCAATAGTAAGTATTATTTTTAGGTTAGACTGTCAATGTCAAAATCATCTTTTAGTAATATCAATGTCATTTTTAGACTGTCAATATTATTTTTAGGTTAGAATGTGAACGTTAGTAATATTGTTTATTGTTTCCAGCCTTACTTTGTGGAACTCCATAATCATGAAATAAATAAAGATTATTAAAAGTTTCACAGTTTTATTAAAATACAACCTGATTGTATTATTTCACCGAAATATTTACCGAAAAGCTGAGTTGATATTTGTGATCAGCGTTAAAAACTACATAAAATCCATATATAACTTGCTTTGTATCACTTCTGGATTCTGCAACGGAAAATATGCAACGGACTACAGAAATATAGATCTTAGTAACCAAACTTTTTCACAAGTTTGGTTGATAGAGAGATTCAATTGATTTAAAAAAAATAAGCACATAAAAGAAAGGAAGTTGTTAATTCTTTTGTAAAAAGAGAAATAAATAAAATAAACTAAAACTTATAAAATAATAAAAAAGAAAGAAGAAGAAGAAAGAATTTTAATTACCTAAATACCTAAAATTAAAATATAAACTAATAATACACCCTTACAATAATTAAATTGGGAGAGAAAGAAGAAAGAATTTTAATTACCTAATCAAAGATAAATGAAATAAAATTAAAATATAGTCTAATAATACACTTATAAAATAATTAAATTGGGAGAGAAAAAAGAAGAATTAAATTACTTAAGGAAGATAAAGGAAATTAAAATAAAATATAAACAAATAGTAACTTATAAAACTTATAAAATAATTTAAAGAAGAGAAAGAAAGAAGTGTAATAAGATAGCCTATAAGTTGTGTAGTGAACTCACATAACATTTAATATATAATCCCTGAGAATATTTATAATTTTAGATTGTAGGGGACAGTAAATATCTTAGATTGATGTTAATAAATGGAAAAGTACCATTCGAATGATGATCCACAACAATAATTACATATATTGCATTTAAATGGCTTTTAACCACTATGAGTAAACACGTGCTGTTTAAGATAGCTCTTATATGAACATTTATAACCACAAATTTTACATTCAAATGGCTTTTCGCCACTATGAGTGAATATGTGTTCTTTAAAACGACTCTTTTGTATACATTTATAACCACATATATTACATTCAAATGGCTTTTTTCCACTATGAATAGACATATGTTGATTTAGATTACTTTTTTGTGAACATTTATAATCACATATATTACATTCAAATGGCTTTTTTCCACTATGAACAGACATATGTTGATTTAGACTACTTTTTTGTGAACATTTATAATCACATATATTACATTCAAATGGCTTCTTTCCACTATGAATAGACATATGTTGATTTAGACTACTTTTTTGTGAACATTTATAATCACATATATTACATTCAAATGGCTTTTTTCCACTATGAACAGACATATGTTTATTTAGACTACTTTTTTGTGAACATTTATAATCACATATATTACATTCAAATGGCTTTTCACCACTATGAGTTGACATATGTTTTTTAAGATAGCTTTTTTGTGAACATTTATAATTACATATATTACATTCAAATGGCTTTTCTCCACTATGAGTTAACATGTGTTCTTTAAGACTAGTCTTTCGTAAACATTTATAATCACATATATTACATTCAAAAGGCTTTTTTCCACTATGAATAGACATATGTTTATTTAGACTACTTTTTTGTGAACATTTACAACCACATATATTACATTCAAATGGCTTTTCGCCACTATGAGTGGACATGTGTGCTTTAAGGTGACTCTTGTGTATACATTTATAATCACATATATTACATTCAAATGGCTTTTCACGACTATGAATTGACATATGTGTTTTAAGATATCTTTTTTGTGAACATTTATAATTACATATATTACATTCAAATGGCTTTTCTCCACTATGAGTGGTCATGTGTTGCTTAAGTTTGCTCTTTTGTGAACTTTTGTAACCACATATATTACATTCAAATGGCTTTTTTCCACTATGAACAGACATATGTTTATTTAGACTACTTTTTTGTGAACATTTATAATCACATATATTACATTCAAATGGCTTTTCACCACTATGAGTTGACATATGTTTTTTAAGATAGCTTTTTTGTGAACATTTATAATTACATATATTACATTCAAATGGCTTTTCTCCAGTATGGGTTGACATGTGTTCTTTAAGACTAGTCTTTCGTATACATTTATAACCAGATATATTACATTCAAATGGCTTTTTTCCACTATGAATAGACATATGTTCATTTAGACTACTTTTTTGTGAACATTTATAATCACATATATTACATTTAAATGGCTTTTCTCCAGTATGAGTGGATACATCATCGCTGTGGGTCGCCATGTATTTATTTAGATTACTTATTTTGAGAACAATTATAATCAAATGGCTTATCACTGTTATGAGTAGACTGAGGTGTTTAAGAGGACTGACTATTTTGGGAACATTTATAGTCGTACATATTACATTTAAGTGGTATTTCACCACTATGGATGATCATGTACCTTTTGAGAAGACTTCTTATTAAACATGCAACTGCGAAATTACCTATAAATTGTTTGCTACCTTTATGAATGAACATTTGTTGCATGGTACATATATTTTTTCTAGGAAAGGTTTTGTTGATATTTGCTGGACATAAAAGTTGCTGACCATATTCATTTCCCTAAGTTGCTAAAATACTGATGTTATCAAATGGTTTCTATTCTTTCTCCATGTATATTTCACTCATCATCTCAATTTTGGTGTTAAAACTTTTCATTAACTGTGAACGTACATTTATGTTGGTTTGTTTTGATTGTTGTTATCTCCTCGTCATTCATTATCATTATCAACTTACAAGTTAAAAATACATGTTTTCAGCAATTATATATTGAGTATAGAAAAATGTTTTCAATTGTAAACAGCGTCTAAAGTTATGTAATATGTAACTTGAACTTTTCTGGAATGAAGAAATCTCAAAAATAGACGTGTATTGGTATACTAGGTGTAATAAAACGAACCTTTTATCTGATAGCAAAAACATTCTTTGTTCCAATACACAAGCTTGTTGATATTACAAGAATAGTATATGTCCATGCCATTAGTGAGCATCTGTAAGTGGTATCGGTTACTTCAAGCACTAGAAAAGCATCTCAAACACCATTTTCAACAAGTTTTATTTTACATTTTTTAGATATTGTCGCACTGAATCAATAATAAGCTACAAACCACAAAACAGTTGGAATTATGTTGGCAATATGAAATAGATAAATCCCCTACGGTGGTTGTACCATTTATTGACACCACCCAGCTATTGATACACTTATTAGATTTTAAATGCTTCTAATAAGAAACTTGTAAAATATATGGAAACTGTATTTTGTTCAAGTATAATAAGAAACATGGTGGATTAAGTGGGGATAAACAAGAGTAAAAATTATTGAAAAGGGACAGTGCAGTGCATGAATGTGATTTGGTTGGATGCCTAAAGGTAAGCTTAACGCTGGCGTCTGTTCCGTTAAGTTTCATTCTGTAGCTAAGGATGGCGCTGCGATAGAAATTTTTAAATTTAATTCATTCGTTCGTGTCCGGATGAGAATTTCGTTAAATAAGGACCTCCTACCGATTATAAATCGTTATCAAATTTGTATCTTTTTTTTTGCTTGAATGCATATTTATAGAATGCAATATAAAATGATTCAACTTTAAGTACGGGTTTGTAATGGAAAGAATTTAATGTAATTGATACCCGTACAGTCGTACAGTTAAATAGCATATTTCAACTTAATGTAAACATCAGAATTAATTAATATTAACTAGATTTGACGACATCATATAAACGACAGCTACCCAAATACATTCTTTCAACTGAGCGTAGATGTAGGGGAAACTATACTTATTTATACTTTTTAAGAAATAAAAAGAAATGAATTTAAAGAAATATGATAAGAAACGTAAAATGTTACTGAACCTAAAACTGTTTCACTAAACATAAGGAGTAGATAGGTACTCCTTATGTTTAGTTAGAAACTATAGAGTTTCTATTCTATTTCACGTCAAATGTAATGTTATAAACTGCATTCGGTGGTTTATGTGTTGTCTAAGGGATTTTACTAAACGCATCTCTTGTAAATAATAACTACTCCTAGTAAAATTAATACCCGCAATAAAGTTTATTCGCCCAATTCTAGAACACATAAAAATACAACAATATTACATTAATCAGAGTTTTTTGAATATCTCGGCACGTTTCTATTTGGTCACGATATACAGTGAAGCTCGTTGATCCGAATCTACGTTAATCCGAATACCACGGGAATCTGGACCAGCAATTTATTTAATTTGATTTTATTGTAATCCGGATTTAAAGGTTTTGATAATCCGAACTGTAGAATTTCTTGTTTTAATTGTTCAAGTGTTTATAGTAACAAATGCAACGGGTATTTAGATGCGTAATTTGATACAAAACTACCATTGGAGATAAGATAAATAAGATTTTATTTATGTTTACATTATATTTATGTCTGACCAATTCTTATTATAAAACGTCACGTATTTTTATATATTTCCGGCATACATAAAAAGATTTTGTGCTAAATTTAAAAAGGGCGCATTGTAACTTTAAATATTATACATTACCAGATTTGTTACAAAATCTGAAGGATCGTATAGCAAAGTTAAAAATATAAAAATATATTTTGAAGTTTATGCAGAGATACATAATAATTAGACTATTATTGCTAGACTCATCTAAACATAAACGTCTGTGTATGGTCCACGAGTCTATGGTCCGACGGACAATAAACAAGTGTCACTTAAATATCAGAGCTATTTCCTGTAAAACTTGATTTGTTCATAATATAATTTGCCAACTTATCAACAATGAAAATAAGCTAAACCTAAATATTTTGGAATATTTACTATAGTAACGTAACTTCAATTGTAAGCACAGCGGCTTGTAGTACCTACGTACTCATTTAATTATGTTTTTCTATTTTGCGTCTATAATAAATCTGTTAAAGCACCCAAAACAGTGCGTTAATAGCTCATTTGAGTGCTTTAATAGCCCAACTTTTTCAAAGTTGGTAGCATTGAAAAAATAAATGAAAAAACAGAAAATTGACAAAAACCACTCAATTTTCTGTGTCAAACAAAGAATTTTCAAATGTCACATCAGTGTTGTCAACTACCACAAAAACCCCTAAATTTTGAAATTGCGATTTTTTTATTTAAAAAGGAAATAAAAGACGCAAAATAGAAAAAATAGCATAAAAAAAAAACTCGTTTCATAAGTAATTATTGCACTCGTCTTTTAGAAAACTCGCCGCAAGTGGCTAGTTTTCTAAATTTGGACTCATGCAATTTTGCCTTATGAAACTCGTTCTTTAATATACTAATTTTACACAATAATAGATTTGAGATAAAACAATCTGTCCATAAAATAGTGTATGTATAGCTGGCGTAACTTGTTTTTATGGCCCTACAGCGTTTTCCGCTTCAGCTTCCGTCAATAAAAACTCTTTACGCCCTTAATACATAAATAACTATTGTATCTGCACCCTAGTGTCATGGTATTATAACGGTATTATGTATTCATACATACATCGACTATAGAGTAATAACTCTATTAAAAAACTGGCATTGGAAATTTGTTCGCAAAGCAATTTCTTTGAACTTTTCTTAGAAACCCTTAGAAAAAACAAACCATTTAAGCATACATTTGTATAAACTTACAGGTTCGTTGTGGGAATGTATTCTATACATATATCAAGTATATTTGATCTGTATTAATAATAAGAATCAAATAATAGTGTATAAGATTATCTGTACACAAAGTAATGTATGGTTCGGAAAAAATATTTGGTCTGTACGTGATACCGGGCCCGTAGATTGGCATACTACATTTGTACATTTGCATATTACAGAAAATTTGTTAATTTAAAGTCTGACTATCCACCCTCTTCACAAATATTTCATTATTAAAGAATACAAACAATGTTGGAAATTATTATGTTCTTTAATCACAACTAAATAAATCAACTGATATAAAAAATAATGCATTATTATTTCAAAATTATATTTTAAATTTTGTTATTAATTTATTTAAAACATATTATACGCACGTCTATGGTTTTCACCGTCTCCTTATCATTCAACTAACAATAATAAGTTTAATCGTACACCACCGCGGTAGGAGGTCGTAAGAAAGATGAATTATTGGATGACGTCAGGTGATTAACAGTTAATAGTTTTTTGCCGAACAAACAAACCACGCCTCTCAAATTTGGATACTTCTAATTCGAATAAAACTAAATTTCAGAAGATGTATAATTCATAAACAAATTTTACTTGCAATTTTAGCATCACTATTGTAATAGACATCACCTGACATCTTTTTGAAAAAAATTTATTTTTAATTTTTTTTCTTGAAAACTAAAGACACTAACGGCTTGAAAATACTTCAAACACGAGAAAATGTCATATATTGCTATAAAAAAAACAATTGTACGTTATACCAGTTTCTATAAATTGGATCCCAAAGTTTACATTTACTAGCATAGTCAGACGGCAGTCTTAAGGAAAGTTGTAACTTTGTATTATCAATTAAATTGAAATTATTAGCTATATAATATATCTTGAATAATAGTAGAATAATATCTTGAATGAGAAATAATAGTAGAAAAACTTGAGATTTACTCTTTTTGTAATGAATTAATAGTTATCACTTATAAAAGCATGCAAAGCATGGGTGTCAATAACTGAAACAAATAAAAATGTACACTGCTCCAGCTATTGACAGGCGTGTCAATAACTACTGCGAAGATGCATTTGATTTTTAACTTTCTCACTCTACTGAGATTACGCAATATTTTTACAACTAAAACACCATCACTAGTAAGTGTATTAGTTATTGACACCCTATTTTCACAACAAATTTCTAATACTGCAACGATTTTTGTTAATATCAGTAAGTGATACTTTGATGGGTAAGTAACTGATACCTCTATTTTTAATGCAGCGTCAATATCTGCTGCAAAGTAGTTTTTAATTTTGCTTCTGCATTCTATTAAAAAATCATCTAAAATTAGCGAAATTTATTATTAATCAGGTAAACATAATTACAAATTTTGTCGTAATCAGTTATCGACACTTCATCTTTTTTCAATCAATCTTCGTATTAGCAAGTTTTATGGGTATCAATAGTTAGACTCTAATAGGTCAATAACTAACTGATAAATTTATTTCCAGAGCTAACAAGCAAAGCAATGGTTACAAAAAGATTTAATTATATGGAAGATGCCCAAGTAACGATATTACATGAAAATTACGTAAAATTTACGTGCTTGAAATTACATCCCCAGAATTTCAAGAAAACAAATGGCACGTAAAAATGATGTAACTTTTACGTGCCATACAGATGAAATGTCCGTCTTTTTTGCATTCTTTTTACGTGCTAAAGTGATGTACATGTAAACAGATGATCAAAAATGATGTATTTATTTCGTGCCATCGGGCATGCCAATGGCATGGATTTATTCGTTTTGCAATTAATAGCAGTGCAAAGCAAAAATGCACCGTATATTTGTCCTTGAAGATCTAAGCATGCATTCCAATAGTTCTTTGATGCTGAATGCAAATTGATTTACCAAACTGTCCAATTCATCGATTTTTTTATATATAACGACTAAAAGTGACTTTTTTTAGCTAATACAAACGAATATATCTCGGTAACAGTATGGTGTGTAAATTCAAATACAGACATCGAAGAATTAAGTTTATGCCTTCTAAATAACCACAATTAATTAATTTTGATTTAAAGTCGGCAGTTACCACTTCGAGAATTTTTCTTTAGCTGAAATTTTAAAATCGCACATTATATAATATACTATAATGTAAATAAATAATAAATAGTCACAAAGTGTGAAATAAGAAAAACCTGCTAAAGCTAATAATAATATACATTTTCTAGAAAATAATAGAAACTCAAATTAAGGTATTATATTAAAATTGAGTACACTTGCAGTAATTATTATTAAGAACGGGTCACACTCTTTACTTAAAAAGAAGCGCTACTTGGGTGACATGAAAAATGCCTTACAGGCAATAAATGACGGTATGTCTATAAAAGGTGCCAACAATTTATATAAAGTCCCAAGAACAACACTGCTTTATAAGCACAGGGGAAAAACACCTACAGAGAGAAAAATCGGTCCAGATAGCATTTTGACAAAAGATGAAGGAGAAGTTCTCGTGCAGTGGATCTTCCATACAGCAGAATGTGGGTTCCCAACCACTAAAACTCAATTATTGGACAGTGTCAAAATGCTAGTAAAAAATTTAAAAAAGGAGACACCATTTACTAATGGCCGGCCTGGAAGGCAATGGTACAAAGCATTTATGCAAAGGCATGCAGAGCTAACACTTCGAGTTTCATCCATTGAAAAATGAATGGAAGAAAGCGGTTCATAATTGGAGAGTAGAGCATAACGGTATGACGCTTAGCAGAGATGAATTTGCTCCAATATTAAAAACTGCATTAGAAAATATGAAGAATATTAAAAGCACTTGTGAAAACGGTTTTAGAACTTGTGGGCTATTTCCCTTAAATCCGGATAATATAAACTACAGGAAGATTTGTAAACAATCAATAATAGAGATTGCAAATTTAGACAATAATTTGGAAAAAAGAAATGCTTCTGATGCTTCTACGAATGCACCCAATTTAGTTCAGTTTTTAACATATTTCAGGCAAGAGAAACCAGACAAAATAAACCAAGTTTGAAGAGTCTGGAGTTATCTGGACTGGTGATTTAGAAGACCAAAATCTTTTTTATTTTTGGTTAAATAAAAAAAAAGCAGATGACAGTTTCATAACACAGATGTACAAATAAATGATGACATGTTTGTATATTCCCTTGGATGAGGATGAATTTGCTTTATTTGGCAATGAACCAGTGTTCTCAAATCAGAATGAAACCAACGAGCCTCTGCTAATAACAATAAACCCTAATGAAAATAATATTTCTGTGATTAATGAGACTGACCAAGGTAAATCTAAAAATGAAAGTATTAAAGAATACGTACATGAGATGCCCAATAACAAAAGTATTGTAGAGCAAGAAAACGTATATAAACTGTACCTGAAAATTGCGATAAACTGTGATAAATAATTTAGATAACAAACATAATAGTTTTGACAACAGCACTCAAAACAAGGACAGAGATTGTAAGACTGAAGCTGTAATCAACAAGTCTGCTATAGATAAGAGAAATTCTAAACAAGATTGCAATGAAATATCAAGTGATCTCATTTCAGCCCAGGAAAACACAAATAGTGATGAAGCATCTCAAAACCAAACTAAAACAGTCAATCAAAATGAAGAGCAAGATCAAATCTTCTCACAAAATAGAACTCCACCAGAAAAAACAACAGTCCTTCAGATATGACGTCATACAACAAACCTGAAGACACCAAGAATGAAAAAGTACAACTTTTCGAAAATCATTGTTTTGGTCAGATTGGCCTAGATCTAAAGTGGATGGAGTAAAGAGAAAAATCAAAGAAAAAAGTCCTTCCGTTGTGTGACGTGAAGCCTGGAAAATTTACTATAGAAACAAAGAAGAGAAGAAAGAGAAAGATCTACTTGAGAAGCTCGAAAAAAAGAGAAAACGATTGGAAAAGCTTGCAACTAGACCCAATAAACGTGTAATACAGCACGAATCTCCTGATTCAGAAGAAGATTCTTTCGACTCTTGCAACTCATTGGATGAAGACAAAGAAAACATTAATATAAGTGTTGGCAGCTATGTTATTGTTGAATACAGTTGTTTCCAATGACAGTTATTTCCCTTCAAAAGTATTAAAAGTGAAAAAAAAAGTAATGGTAAGAATGAGTATCAAGCGAGTTCGATGGAAAAGAATGGAATTAATTGGAAGTGGCCAAGTCATGCAGATATATTATGGTACTCAGAAGAAGAAGTTATTGAGGTGATAAAGCAACCAAAATTAAAAAACAAGCGTGGAAATTATGAAGTTACGGAGATGAAAAAATATCAATGATTATTTATTAAACTTTGTTACTCAAATGTTGGAAAATATTTTATTTTATTACTTATTACCAAGTATACTTATTTTGTATAATATTGGAATGTTATTTTTCAGTTTTATTTTTTTTGTATTTGTTAGTTTTTTTACTAGTAATAAAGTATGTAAGCAAAATATATTTGTTATTTTAACCTAATATAATATAAGACCCTATGTCAATAATAGGTGCAATCAATGTCAATAAAAGGTGACTAATGTAATTTGACTATGTCAATGATTGCTACCTGTGTAGCGCTGTGTAGCCTTCAATTTGAGATTTTTAACAACAAAATTACGTAAATTCCTTAATATTGTAGAAAGCAAACGTAATTTGTCCTAATTTTAATTTAAATAATGCAATTGTCACAATAGTTATGAAGTTAGCCAAGTAAGGTTAAAGGTGTTAAGGTATCAATAGCTGGTACAACCACCTTAATAGCACCCTGATATTTCCGTTTATTTGAAATAAAATACCTACTATCAAATGCAAAAGTTTTGAGCTCTGAGTTTGAATGCGCATAGCAAGAAAAGCAGCTCAAATTAATTCAAACAAAAACAGTTAGATATACATATAAGACAGCATACAACAGGTCATAAAGGCCCATAGCTTCAAATAAAATTACAAAATACATAATTTTCTACTTTTATTGCACTGCCATCCTTTGCTATTTATTGACCCAACTTCTGGTCCATTCCATCCAGCCTACTCATTATCTCCTCTAATACCTCCACCCACAGAAATAAAAGTAGGACAAAGGTAATGCCGCTTGCGCCAACTGTTTAAAATACTTTAGCTAACATGGCTGTCTATTTGTGTTTATGCGCATGCGAACTAGTCGTTGTAACACGTTGTTAGTGTAGGTCATGAACTTAATTTTAAGCAATCTTGAGGTTAGTGAGGTACACACTTTGCAACTTTTACGTATTTTCTTACATATTGTTGTTGTAAAAGCTCTAGTAATCTCAATTTATATCTTTCATACGATGACTCATACATCTAGAATGTTCGATGACGTGTTGATGAGTCATACACGCAGCTGCCGATAAGTCACGTCGATGAGGTGCGTCGGTGAGTCATACTTGCACGTGTTATTGATGAGTCATACAGTTGATGACTCATACATCTAGAATGTTTGATGACGTCATATGTGGGTTTACTATTCGTTACACTGCCCCCCTCTTAAAGTCTGTTCTGTCCCAGAACAGGTTTTATTCTCTGGTTTCTATAGAAAGGGTCGTGACGGTCTCGACAGTCTTCACCTCGACTACTTGTTCCATTACGGTAGAAATAACAGTCTACACTCTTTGTTGGCCTTGATGAGGGCTGGGGATCGAAGCTACAGACCAAGATCTTCACTTTCGTATCTCTAAAAATAACTTCCAGCAGGTTTCGAACGATTCTCCAATCCAACTGGTCCCGCCCACAGCCGAGTTTGGGAACTGCCAATTTGTTAATACCCCTGGTATGCAACTCGGTCCTCAAATCCCATAATGCCCTCCACAGGTCGGCGTAACTCGGTTTCTGGTAGTAAAACTGCTTGGTTACCAAGTAGTAAATGGAGCGGTCATGATCAGGCAAGTGTAAGGCTTTGCCAACAGAGGGATTCTGATCTCGAAGTTCATCCAGCCGTCCAAATTTATTTTTAACACTACTGCGATCCCCCTGGACATGCGGAGATCCTCGGAGACACAGTGGGCAATGGAATAATCACCAGGGACCCGGAAGAGGTCTTGTTGCATCTCTTTATTGATAGCCACCATCATCTTCTCGATCCGGGACTACGTTATTATTTCCCTCATAGTGCGCCAGACGATTGGAGTGTACCACCTTTGGTTTCTTTCTTGGCAATTTCTGGATGCGATAAATCAAGTAATTTATTCGTGTCTTCACCTGGTATGGGCCCTCCCAATTTCTTTGGAGAATAGCCACGACGTCTTTGCGGGTTGTATAACCAGACAAGCTCTCCAGGTTGAAACCCTCCTTCTTGGGCTCTCACATCATACGTAGTCTTCATCCGGTCACTCGCCATTCGCCTATTATTTCGGGTTCGGTCGTGAATATCCTCCAACTTCTTCTTTAAGTTGATGACATAATCATTTCCGGCTACCTCCTGCTCTATAGGTGGGGATCCAAACTCCAGATCATACGGTAACCGTAACTCGCGTCCAAACATCACAGACGCTGGTGACTGATCGGTTGTTTCGTGGACCGATGCACGATAAGCCATCAGGAACAGATGCAGGTATTGATCCCAGTCTCGTTGATGATCGGAGACGACCTTGGCCAAATATTTTCCCATTTTCCGATTCATGCGTTCTACCATTCCATCGGACTGCGGATGTAACGGTGTGGTCCGAGTCTTGCGAATGCCCAACAATCGACAGACTTCTCCAAAGAGTACAGACTCAAAATTGCGGCCTTGATCCGAATGCAGCTCCATGGGCCACTGAAAAACTCTTTGACTAGTACGTCAGCAACAGTCGCAGCTTCCTGGTTTGGTAGGGCATATGCTTCTGGCCATTTGGTAAAATAGTCCTTTGATACTAAGATGTATTTATTCCCATCGTTGGTTTCGGGAAATGGTCCGGCAATATCTATAGCTATTCTTTCCAGAGGACTACCCACATTGTACTGCCTCATAGGTGCTCTTCGTTTCCCCAAGGGTCCATTACCAGTGACGCATAGTTCGCATTTCCGGCACCATTGCTTCACGTCTTCTTTACAGTTGACCCAATAAAAACGCTCCCTTACTTTCTCCAAAGTCTTTTTCACACCGAAGTGTCCTCTTGAGGCACTGTCATGGAGATGTCGCAATACTGTAGCCACTCGGCTTCTTGAAACCACGAACTGAGACCTAATGGTAGTGCCATCTTCACTCTCCAGTACTCGCTTCAGGAGATCGTCTTCCACCTTCAAGGACTCCCATTGGGCCCAATATGCTTTGAGCGTTCTGTTGAAAGGGCTGACGGCCTCCCAGGCAGGCCTTTCTCCCACGCGCTTCCATTCCAGTACCATTTTTAGTTCGGGATCAGCCTCCTGCTGTCGTTGCAATTCTTCCAGCAACCAATTGTCGTTGACGATGGTAATTCTTAATACTTGTCAAACCTCTCTTCCAAACGAGAGCAATGACGGCAATCCGTTGGACAGGGTCTTCTTGAAAGAGCATCGGCATTTCGATGACTAGTGTCCGCTCGATGTTCTGTGTCAAAGTTGTATCCTTGTAATCGTTCGATCCACCTTGCGACCTGGTCTTCAGGATTACGGAATTGTAGAAGCCATTTCAACGCAGCATGGTCCGTCCTCAATGAAAACTTCCGTCCGTACAAGTATTTGTAGAAGTGCTCAACGGACTTCACGACAGCCAATAATTATTTTCTGGTCACACAATAATTCCTTTTGGCTTTTGACAAAACCTTACTAAAATAGCCGATGACCTTTTCTTGTCCATCCTGTATCTGATAAAGTACACCCCCAATGGCAGGTTACTTGCATCTGTGTCAAGTATGAATTTCCCTTCTGTGCGTGGGTAGCTCAATATTGGCGCTGTTGTCAAGGCACGCTTCAACTGTTGGAAAGCTGTTTCGCACTCTCCGCTCCAAACATACTCGCGCCCATCTTCAGTTAACCTTGTCAGAGGCTTAGCTATATTGGCAAACCCAGGAACGAAACGCCTGTAGTAGGCACATAACCCAAGAAAGCTACGAACTTGGTGTTGGCCACTCTTGGAGTGCACGGATTTTATCGGGGTCGGCTGCCACTCCATTTTGTGATACGACATGCCCGAGATATTTCACCTCCCTTTGGAATATGTGGCACTTTTTCGGACTCAATTTCAGGTTGGTTGTACGCAGTCTCAGGAACACTTCCTTCAGATTTTTCAGATGTTCACTTAATGATCTTCCAACTACGATCACGTTATCCAGATAGACCAGGCAAGTCTTCCACGACAGCCCCCTCAGGATGGTCTCCATTAGACGCTCAAAGGTGGCCGGAGCGTTACATAGACCGAAAGGCATAACCGTAAACTGCCATAGTCCGGAACCAATAGTGAACGCGGTCTTCTCCCGATCTTCAGGTTCCATTTCAACTTGCCAATAACCACTCTTCAAGTCCAAAGTCGAAAACCATCGTGAACCAGACAAGGTATCTAACGTGTCGTCGATGCGTGGTAAGGGATAACTATCTTTCTTGGTCACATTATTGAGCTGCCGATAGTCCACACAAAATCTCGTTGACCCGTCCTTCTTACTGACCAGGACCACCGGCGATGCCCATGGACTGCTGGATGGCTCGATTTCCCCTTGTTCTTCCATATCAGTAATGATTTTCTCGGCTTCTGCTCGCCTTGCTAGAGGTAGACGTCTCGGTTGCTGTCGGACTGGCCCAGAGTTCCCTGTATTGATTTTATGTCGCACAATATTGGTTCGTCCCTTCTGGGAATCGTCAAGAGCGAAGATATCTTGATATCGGTGAACCAAACCCTGAACCTCTTTCACTTCCGTTTTGTTAAGGTCTTCGCATGAACTAGTAACCATACCCACTAGTTTTCCACCATGGTCTTTGGGCACTGGTTTTGGAACATCAGCCATACACCTGGCTACGCGGAATACTGGCACACACTGTCCCACAAGGGTGCTCCTCTTTAATATCACCGGATCTATATTAACGTTCATAATTCTCACCGGTACTGTGTTTGCAACCTTGATCAGCGCTTTTCCCACCAGTATGCCACTATGGATCTTCTTATCACAAACAGGCTCCATCATTCGCACACATCCTACCCGAAGATCTCCATCCAAACCTGCCTCTACAATTATCTCGCTCCGACCTGGTAATATCACGTCTTCTACCAGCAACACCCTTACGATAGGGTCTTCTCGTGGATGCAAAGGAAGTTCTTCGTTACCAACCTTCAAAACACCGTCCTTCAAATCCAATGTAAAACCAAATTTTGAAGATGAATTGACCAAGATGAATTCGTCAGTGATGTCGGCTACCAGCACCTCATGATCACGTTCTTCACTTCCAATGCCGATCTTCATCTTTACCACTCCTCGTGTTGATATTACTTCACCCGTCGCTGTACGGAGTTGAGTAGTTGTCTGTAACAGCTTCATGCTTGTTTGTAGAACGTCAAGGCGTATAATTGATTTTGTCGCCCCCGTATCAATGAGTAGGTGGACAGTTCGATTAGCAATCTTCCCATCTACGAACAAACTGCTGGTATGTTCTTCGATGTTACGGCATGGATGGTGATCTCCGGGGCATCTCCACTTAAGGTCAACGTTCGCCCCCTCTCGTCGACCCCCTTTAGTTTTCCGACTGCTGAACTTGTTTTGGTTTAGGGCAACGACGTCGTATGTGCTCTTGTTCGCCGCAATTCCAACAACGAGGCCCTCGAACTTCTTGATGATTCTTCTTACGGCTTTCTACCTTCCGAAGAACTCTCAGTACTAACTCCTCTAGGTGATCTTTAGAACCTTCTTCTTCTTTCACAACGGCCCGAACACGCCCGTGACCTCGGGACGCTTGTTTTGCAGCTTCAAATTCTAAGGCGTGAGCAAGCGCATCATCAGTTGTTCTTGGTCGTGCCAGCCTCAATGATTGTTGTGTTTCCCCGTCTCTTAACCCATCAATGAAGGTCTGCACAGCGAGTTGTCCCAGAAATGAATCTGGTGCCGTAGGGTACGCCAATCGGACAAGCCGCACAACATCGGCTTCAAACTCCTGCAGGCTTTCCCATTCTTCTGGATACGATTCTTCACTTGCGCATGATACACTTGTTGAAGATGCGCGTCTCCATATCTCATCTCCAATCTAGACACTAACAATTGATGGTAATCAGTTTCCTGTCCTGCTGGGATTGTTTGCAGGACGTTCAACGCGTCTCCACGCAAATCCACAGTTAAAGAAACGGCCTTTTTCTTGCATGTCCATCCGTTGGCCCCAGCGGCCGCCTCAAATTGTTTGTAGTAGGTGGACCAAGGTATCTTTCCATCGAACGTGGGTGGTTTTACTTTTATCCCTACGGCAGGAACCTTTTCTTCTTAAAATTGCTTCTTTACTTCATTAAACGGCCACTCAGAAGTTGAGGGAAACCGTAGTTTCCTCATTCTATCTTCCAGCATTTCGGTTATATCGTCTTTCTTAGTTGTTGGTGGTAATTGCATTTGGGCTATTTTTTCTTCTACCATCTTTATTACCCTATCTTGTTCCGCCAATCTACCTTCCAACAGTCCTAACGCACTGGCATGCACAAAAAATTCTTCGAAAACTTTTTCTTCCAACGCTTTAACATTGTCCTGCAATTCTTCTTTAAGCCTTCTGGAATTTTCTTCGGATTTCCTGGAATTCTCCAGTATTTCTTCCTTTAGCATTCTAACATTTTCTTCGGCTTTTTCTAGTAATTCTTCTTTAAGCATTCTAGAATTTTCAAAAACTTTTTGTTCCAGCACTTTAGTATTTTCCATTAGCTTTCCAGCATTCTCTTCGGACTTTTCCAGTAGTTCTTCTTTTAACATTCTAGAATTCTCTTCCGACTTTTCCAGTAATTCCTCTTTTAACATTCTAGAATTCTCTTCCGACTTTTTCAGTAATTCCTCTTTTAACATTCTAGAATTCTCTTCAGACTTTCTAGAATTCTCTTCGGAATTTTCCAGTACTTCTTCCATTTTACCTAACAACAAATTAGCATCAATTGCCGGTCCAGGTATTTCGAATAGGAAACTTTCGGGGTCTTCTTTCTGTTCCAAAAGCTATTCGCTTAGCCGATTTATTAACACGCTTTTAAGGCACGTTGTGTCCAAATCTCGTTCTTCCAGTTCGTGTTTTAAATCTATTACCTTCAGATCTTTTAACAATTTCATCGCCATTTTATTTGTTTGTTGAAATTATCTTTAACACTAAAAATTTATTCTCACAGCACTTTAATTATTACGCGATTTTATTTATTTTACAACCTCACACCTGTCTCACCACTGTAACGTTTTTTTTAAATAATAACGAAAATGCTTTTTAAATCGTCTATTTATAAGAGAAATATTAATTTACATACACTTAATTAAAACACTATAACTATAAACTATTTAACAAACTAAAGCATTTAAATAAATGCTAGGTATTTACAAATTTATATGAGGACTATTTATATAAAAACTATTTATGTATTACAATAATTATTAACAATTTATTCAGAGTACATTTCACTACTCCGGTCAAACATGAACTGAACTCCTTCTACTCGCGACTAAATTTATATCTTTCATACATCTAGAATGTTCGATGAGTCATACACGCAGCTCCCGATAAGTCACGTCGATGAGATGTGTCGATAGGTCATACTTGCACGTGTTATTGATTAGTCATACAGTTGATGACTCATACATCTAGAATGTTTGATGACGTCATATGTGGGTTTACTATTCGTTACAATATGTTGCTGTGTTTGCTGGGAAGCAACAGGTTAATAACTCACAATTTTTGATTATAACAATCAAATGTAATTATTTTACTTAATTGTAGGTTGTGGTGTAAGCAGTGTTTATAAGTCATTCGTGAGTATAAAGAAAATGATCATCATGTCAGCGAATCAAAGGCTTATTATCGCACAAGGGCAGTCCTTGATAATATTACGGTACCTCTCTGTATGTAAAGTTCCATCAAATACATTTAAATAAACCACACCAAACATATTTACACTAATCTCTGCTGAACATTAGTCGCTCTGGTCGCATGTGGATTGTCCAGAAACCAAAGATGTCATTATAGAAATTACACAGCCACATAAAATAAACAAAGTGTCCGGGCCAAAGCACCTGACCGGTATATTTCCATGTAATTTTCAGCGCTGAATCCGAATCCGGGGTGAAAATCACCGATTTACCTCAGGTTTTGTACATAACCCCAAAAAATGGCCAAAAATGAGCAAAATGAGATTTAACGTAAAAACTTTAAATGTCCCCCTATTCTCATGTATTTTGATGCGCTGAAACCGGATATGATGATGAGAAATTCCTCTAACTAGTCAAATCAACGCTTTCACCCCATTTCGCGGTATAAACTTCATTTATCGTAAAAAATTCAAATATTCCCATATTCTCATGTATTTTGATGTGCTGGAACCGAATATGATAAAAAATTCCTTCAACTAGCCACTTAAGCCTTATTTAAGAAGAACAAAAAGTTTCAATGAACTCCTGACTATCAGACAGCCTTCGAGACAACTAAAGATTATTTGGTGTCAGCTCCGATTTTATTGTGTCCTGATTTTAATCTTCCTTTCGTCATCCCAACAGATGCCTCAGGCTACAGAATTTCTGCTGTGTTAACCCACTATTACCCTGATGGTGAAAAAGTCATTTGTTACATCAGTCGCTCTCTGAATAAACATGAGAAGAAATTTAGTGCTGTGGAACGTGAGTGCCTAGCTATACTCTTTGCCATCGAGAAACTCCGACCCCACATAGAGGGAACGAAATTTACTGCCAAGACCGACTGTTACAGCTTAAAGTCAGCCGAAGATGCGCCATGATATCGCTAGGTCCGTCTTAGGTCCGACGTTGTGAAACTTGCAATAGTATCAAGCTCTCCGTCAAGCTGCTCCTGGTTTTATGGGTGGTCATACCTTAATTTCTAAGCCGTGGGAAGTCATCTGTCTAGATTTAGTTGGGCCTTTACCTCGCTCGAAACGTGGATATACTTACATCTTGACCATTCCAGATTGTTGTTCGAAGTTTTTGCTACTGTTTCCTTTGCGAAGCGCAACAGCTAAACTAGTATCTCGACATGTCGAAGAACATGTGTTCCTTATGTTTGGGGTACCCAAACACGTTATATGTGATAGCGGAGTTCAATTCCGTAGCCGTGAATTTTCTGAATTGATGAACTCGTACAAATGCAAGATTTCTTTTACAGCTAACTACTATCCTCAAGCTAATCCTGCTGAACGTGTGAACCAAGTTTTAAAATGCATGCTCACAGCTTACGTTCAAGAAAATCAGCGTGATTGTGATAAATATTTACCTCATGTCGCTTGCGCTATGCGTACCGCAAAGCATGACCGCACTGGTTGTACGCCATATTTTATTAATTTTGGTCGTGAAATGATGCAACATGGTACTTCTCATACTGAAGATTCTCAACCTAATGACAATTTACAGTTCCAACGTACCAAAGATTTAACTACACGTTGTCGTGCGTTACAGAAACTCTATGTTGGTATTAAGAAGAAATTACAACAAGCCTACGAAAAAGCTAAAGCTCGTTATGATCTTCGCAAACGACCTGTTGAATATAAACCTGGTCAATCTGTTTGGCGTAAAAACTTCGTACTTTCTGACGGTTCGAGACATTTTACTTCGAAACTTGCACCCAAGTTTATTGGTCCGTTCGTTGTACATAAAAAGTTATCCAGATTTGTATACCAACTTAAAGACCCTGATGGGACTCATCTTGGCAATTGGCACATAAAACATTTAAAGCCTAACAACACCTTAGCTGATGACATCGATTCTTAGGTCCGCCTTTTCTTTGGGTACGTTGGTAGGGCGTTTTGGTGGGCCGCTTTTTGGGATCGTTTTTATCCTGATTCCCCGACTGTTAGTCGTCGACAACATCGATCCACGTACATCGGTTCACAATCTATTTATATCCCTTATAGCTATCGTTAGTTTGGAGGGGTTATTAGTTTTGTGTAACTTTTTTTTGGTTGGTTGGGTGTGTTTAGGTTAGCACTTGTTGGGGTATGTCCATTTTTCCTTTTCTGGCCATACTACCCGACCTTCCATCTAGGTCTTGTGTTCCTTATCTGTCTTTTCTCTTCCTATCTGTGCTCGTACTCTTTTTGTGCCTTGCTGTGTAATTGTGTGTGAATGTCCCTTTTTCGCCTTTGATTTTTTCGCTGTTCTATATTCTATCCTATATTCTTCTTTTTCTTTTCGTAGGTCTAATACCCTTAGTGTTAGATTGACATCTGGCCGTTAGTTTGGGGGGTGGTTCAGCTCCTTGCCAAGGGGGGATTGCTTACTGGCATTCCTTTCGAAGCAAGGGTTGTTGTGTTACTCACCCTTTCTAATTGTGCTTCTATTGACCAGACGTCAATGTGACTATTGCCGTTGGCGTGAACCTGTGCGCAGGGGACCCACCTTGGTGTAGTTTGTTTTGTCTTTTGTGTTAGGGTTTGTAGGTTGGTTTTTATTAGTTTTAGGTGGGGTTGTTTCTTTTGGGGAGGGTCAACTTGTTCAGATTTGTTGGTGATCAGGTTTGGGTTGGCTACAGCCTTTAAAGGTATTGTTGTTAAAGGCTACTGGTTGTGTTTTGGGTCTTAGGCTATAGCGGGCGGCGCGTGCTTTTCCATTTGCTGCGACCGTGGCCAGTATGGAATGTACTCTTTAATTGCTGTTACCTACGCAACACTCTCCTGACAATCTTGACAGATTTATTAAGTGTCGTTTCAGTTAGTATATTGGTTGTTGTGGGTTGGTTTGGTTTTTGGTTTCTTGACGCCTTAGTCTAAGGTTGTGTTGTCCTTTTGTGAGGGTTATCTTTTGGGGAGGGGTACTTGCTATGAACTTTGGTGAACAGGGTTTATGTGATTAAAGTCTTAGGAGATACGTTACTAGTAATTGTGCTTTGGACCATTGATGGTCATAACGGACGACTCAGCCTTTCTATTTCGGCATGCGACCGTGGTTGGTATTGAATGTATCCTCCTATTACTGCTACCACTTGAACACACTCCTATTGGTCTTTGGCAAATTTATTAGCTGTCTTTTCAACTAATAAATTGGGTACATATTTTGCGGTTGGTTTGTGGTCGTATCTTGGTCTTATGCATTTTCCTCTTTCGTTTTGCACTAGCAAGTATTTGCTTTCGTATAGTACATTCTGGTTTGGAGAAAATCTCTCCGTGTTCGATTTTCTTTTGGTGAGGGGGGATTTGTTACGTGCTAATTTCATAGCACCCTGTATAACTATGCTTTTGTGTTAAGTTGTATAGCGTTTAGGGATTTTCGCATTTTCTCTTCATTTAGTTGCCATTTTGTTTGGAACTAACTTCCTGCTAGCAGAACACTCACTACGTTTTCGGACGCTCGTCAAGCTAGTCCTTTATAAAGAATATTTTAGTGGATATCGCCGTTTAATTAATCTCTTCCTTTGTGTTGTGAATTGGGAATTGACTTGGTGCAGATCTATTATTAATTTGTGGCGGTGTTTCCAATTTAGATTGGAACCTTTTGGGAGATTTTTCCCACTAGTTCTTTTTAGGGGTTATAGGAGCACGTTCTCGTAAGTTTTTATTGTTTTAACTTTTCTATCATTCAGTCTCTTATACTCAATTCTTTTGGTAGGTTTCGACGTATAATCGTCGTTAACCGCATATGGAGGCGATATAATTATTTCTTAAGGTCACATTACACCGAAGGTATTTATAATGTGTTTGTTTGATGCATTCTGGTAATTTGATTCTATTTGTTACAGACATTTTTCTTTTGGGTTTACCTTTACTCATTTTATAACTTCCTGGTTGTCTTACAATAATTACATACACTTTGTGTATGTGTGGGTTGTTGAAACACCCCTACGTTCGAACTGGGTGGTGACGTAACTCTTTCGAGTGAAAGAAGACATCTGTATCGTGAGTCAGTTATAATATATAGCAACTGGTTACATCAAAATTAACGTTTGACAATCTTTATTTTCTGTAATTAAAGCTTTACTGTATATATTTGTATGTAATAACTTTCTGTGTTAAATGGTTTTTCTCTAGTGTGCATGTAGCACTTATATTTACGTATCTATTTGATATATAAAATTTTATCATCTTACTTTGTTAGGAATATTTGCGAGTGAATACGTATGACTTTGCTCCGTAATGAATTGGTTAAACAATTTAAAATCTGAGGTTAACGATTGCGCAATCTACATCACAGGTATTCGCGTTAATTTACCGTGCTGGTTATATTTTTGAGACTTTAAGTTAAGTCAAATTTAGAGTAAGTAATCACGCTCGCATTAATCCTTACCCCGTTCAATTTGAGTATAGAAATCAATAACCTACATTCAATTTTTGCCAAGGCTATTTCACATTGATTAATTTGTTTTAATTGATAATTTGTTTATTTGTTAATAAAGCACTATACATCCCTTACTAGACGACTTATTATTTATATGTTTGGTATTTGTGGTCTATATTTTCAGCTATCGAGGATTCAACATTGGGAAAAGTCGACCACATTGGTAGTAGTCGCAAATGTGTTGTTCTTTTCAGATTTTGTCGACCAATACTGTAGCTATCTTAGACGATTCTTGGCGCCCATTGCAGAACACCTCTTGTGAGACCCACGACCTCACACTAGTTAGCTGGCAGCCGACAGATTTACGATTTTAATTGCGACCCGTGAAATTCAGAAACTACTCTGGGGACAGGTAGCAACTTTTGGCAGGTAAATACACTATCCTTATATAGACTTATTTTTAGAATAACCTCAAAATCTTTTTATATGTGTGATGTGATAGATAATTAATTATTTACAATTTTTAAATATTGATGATAATTTAAAATATATTCTTGAAACATAACTGTACATGGACCTAGTAAAGGTATAATTACATATACAGGATGTAGAGTAATTGAAGGGTTTTGGCTGAACGTATATAGGTAGAATATAGTAGGGACATTTTTCTTATACCGTTTGTTCTTCAAACGAATAGTTTTCGAGAAAAAGAATTAAAGTTTTATTAAATTTCTAATCCGACCATGTAACACTAACCTACCTTTATTTGTACAAATTCAATTTAAAAGTGAGATACGATTAAAAATTGTTGTATGTCACATAAAAAGCTAATTTATGCCTGCCTGCATGCTTTAACGTAAATAATGTGGTCAGAAGTTATTACTGAATAAATACTTTTTAGAAATATCCCCTAGAAATATGATGTGCTGCAGAAACCTTAAATATGCATTTGTGTTGATATTAAAGCAGATGTTTTAAAGACCTTTATTTTTTACACCTGACGGCAATTAGTAGTTACATAGTGTTATGTTGATTTTGTTGTCATTTTATTGCATAGGGACTATTTCAAACATACATATTCACATAATTAATTTCCCTTTTACTGCATTTATCTACACAGTATTTTATTTAGGTCAATTCATCAACTTACAATAATTAATTCTTACAAAAGTGGTACCATATTTCCAATGATCTCAAGGTAGATTAAAAATGTAAGAACACATTTAAGGAACTACAAATCCAGTTGACAATAATTACTGAAAACTTGGTAATTCTTTAAATAGATCATGACACATTTCAAAGGGATGGGTGCTTTCCCTTCTGCGAACTCTTAATACGTATTTTGTTAAATATTTAAAACACAACTAAAGTTATTTCTAATGCGGTAGTCTTTCATATAATTTATGTAAAACTAAATTTCCGTTTTAACATCATAAAAATATGAGAAGTATTGCCAATTAACCCTCTGTATTGAAACCAATTTGGGTTTGTCACGTACTATTCATTGTTAAGAAAATAAAATAAGGGTTTATACATTTAGTGAAAGCAGGAGTGTTTTTTACTATTACTGTTTCTAACTAAATATCTTCTAAATGAATTAATTATTACGTCATATGCGCTGTTTTAATCGCTAGAAATGATCGTATTATACCATTACCATACCATTGTTATTTTTAAAATAGACGATCTTGTACGTTTTTTGTAGTTTAATTGCAGCTATGCAAATGAATAATTTCGGGATAGGGACATTTCATGTTTTTAGTATTTCGATTTACTTATTGTTTCTAACGATGTACAAGAATAAATACAATTCAAATTGATTTTCATTAATAACGATTTGCACCCTATAATAATACGGAACTGTAGTAGTTGTAATAATAACAAAAACCTCTATTTATTATGTGCTGTCATTGTTTAGTCTACTTTCTGGCACATTTATGTATTTATTACTAGCTATAAACAGTTTAAATAATAAACATCTTTTTGCTTGAAATAAACTAAATGAATGATGAGTATAGAGATAATAGCTCCACTAGACACCAGGACTGTCTTCAGTTTGCTTAATTTCCCGGGTACCCAATAATTGTTAGTGAAAATTTATTTTTGAGATACTGCGGAGTTTTATGCATTCTTGCCTTCTTCCTTTATTTATATCTTACCCATTAGGTCAAAACCCTTTATATATAAATATGTACCCTGTATAACTTCTTAGGTTTTTGGTTGTACCTCATATACTAAACCAAAATCCCAAAAATGTTGTGATTATATATAATTATTAATGATAATAATACGTGAACAGCGGATTACTAAGGAATAAAAATAATTATAGTTAGAAGCATTAGAAGTATTATTAAATAAATAAAGATTAGTAAAAGTTTCGCAGTTTTATTAAAATATAACCTGACAATATTGTTTCGACAGCTATGCTGCTATTATCAAAGGTAATATAATTATAAACAAACACGTCGCTAAGGTAGATACAAAAATAGGTAACTAGATAAAATAATAATAATAATAATCAGAATTAAATATCTAATACTTCCAGTAATGGAGAATTACTGAGCTCAAGTTGTTCATTCATTAAAGGTACCCTGAGTTTGTGTTTGTATATCTCAAAGGCTTCTAAAATGTCTAATTTGCGTTTGTATTACAAAAATGTAGGAATCTAATATTATTTTGAGGAGTCATTGTGTGATTTTGTTCTAAAAGGTGTTTGGCGTAATTAGATTTTTCAGGATGTTTATTTTTGTAATGACGTACGTGTTCTTTATATCCAAAAAACCGAACCAGATTATTAACACGATAGGTTACAAATCGAAATACTCTGTTAGAAATTCATTAGAATTAGTAGATAAGCTGCAAAACATACATCTTCCACCACATGCAAAACTTGTTAGTTTTGATATTTGCAACATGTTCTCCAGAATACCCCCACAAGAATGTATTCCTTTAATAAATAGTTTCTTGATCAATAGTAATATAGAATTAGTTAAAAGGTTAGAGTTAATTCAATTATTTGACCTTTGTATAAGTCATTAGTTAAAAGGTTAGAGTTAATTCAATTATTTGACCTTTGTATAAGTCAAAATTATTTCACTTTTAATAACATAATTTATTTACAAAAGGATGGTTTACCTATGGGTAATTCTCTAAGTCCTCTATTAGCTAACATATTTATGGACAAGTTCGAAGATCAAATATTTGAATTAAACCTCTCTAAACACATTATCTTCTGGTTTCGTTATGTTGATGACATTTTAGCTTGTTTTGACAGTTCTTTTGAGGTTATCAATGAATTTTTAATTCTTATTAATAGTATCACCCTAACATAGATTTTACACTAGAAACGAACAAAACAGGGCTATAAACTTTCTAGACTTAAATATCAAGATTAACGCACACAATCTATTTGAATTTTCTATATACAGAAAACCAACACAAACAGACATAACAATACCAAACGAATCTTGTCACCATAATACACATAAAATAGCAGCCTACAGATCATTAGTACACAGAACTTTAACTATTCCACTAACAAAACCAGATTTTAGCAGAGAGATATCATAACCATTAAACAACTAGCACATGCAAATCATTACAATCCGAACATGATTGACACTTTAATTAAACAAAAAGATTATAGGTTAGCTATCAAAAGAATATATTCCATTGGCAATAAAACAGAAGACACAAATTACATATCTATACCATATTTTGGCAAAATATCAGAAAAAATTGCACATATACTAAGAAAAACCAACAATTATAAAATAACATTTAAAACCACCCCAGTAGCACACAATATTTCATTAATATTTAAAAAATATAAATATAATATTATATGTGTTTTAAATATTTAAAAGATTAGGAAGATATCTCAGAAATATTGAAAATGAAATATTTAGAAATATATTGATATACATATTAAATAAATATGTTATTTGTGTGTAATTTTTAATATTTTGAAACAAATATCAAATATATATTTTATTATTATTATGTATGATTGAGTTCTTGAACCTTCTAAAATGTAAAAGTTTGCATAAGATCGTAGTTTTCTTGGGAGTTAATTTGTTTTTTCACTGACAAATCGGAATTGGATTGCAAATTTCTCACTTTCACACAATTCACTTAAAGCAGATGTGTACATGTTCAAAAACAAAATGCATAAAAATAGTATTTTTACAAACTAGAATAATATGCGTACCTATCTAGTAATAAATAACTATTTTGTTAATAGAGATGTTTTCAATGAACAATAACAATCACATATTTGGGTTTGGCGCCTTTGCGTGGGCGGTCATTCTGTGTAGTTTCATCATTCCTTGGTTTAAAGTCTGTGTCAGAGCAAATGTTGAATAAAGGTGCCGGTAAAGGCTATAAGTTCAGAGTCTATAAATACATAATATTTTGGATGAATTTCGAATCTCGTAAATAATAGGTTTGCGACAAGTCGATAATGGTCGAAGCTTTATAATTGTGCTCAAAGACTAGAATAAGCGAACAGTGACCCATCCTTCGCGGGCAAATTATTAGAGACATACTATAGCGACTTGTGGTTGCGGTACGTTTCGGTACGCTTGCGCTGTAGCTTTGTTGATGGTCACTTTAGCTATTCCGAGTTATTCTTTGTTCTTGTCGCCTTTGTTTTTTACTATAATAATAATATGTTCGTTTATTAATAATCTAAGGTGCGTTCATTTATTGTCGCTGTGTGTTAGGTAATTAGTTTTGTGCAAAACAATACAAACGAAGAAGCCTCAAAAGGTAGCTAAATAGTTTTTAAGATGGGCAGGAATAACAGGCAAAACTGTAGGAAATACAGATATTTAAACAAAGCTGTAAGACTGCAAAGAACTAACCCACCTAATTCTTCTGCTTCACATTAACCATTACCACCGTGTTTAAATGAAAGCAATGAACCCTCAACTTCGTCTTGTGAGTTGAGTACTTAAGTTAATATTTTGTCATGAATGTTTTATTATGCTAATTTCAATTAATATTTTAGCATTACACACATTTCATACATTGCCTACAAACCCGAAGCCAACCACAAACATAACTAATTCTCCACCAGTACCAGAATATCATGCAAACACAAATACAATAGATGTACAATTGCCCACAAACCTGAAGTCAACCACAAACATAACTAATTTTCCACCAGTACCAGAATATCATGAAAACACAAATACAGTAGATGTGCAATTGTCTACAAACCTGAACCCAACCACAAACAAAACTAATTTTCCACCAGTACCAGAATATTATGAAAACACCAACTCAGTAGATGTGCAATTAACTTCTTTCTTACAGGCTTGGGCTATTGATACGGGAGTTTCTCAAAATCAATTAACTGCCTTACTGAAAGGTCTTTTGCATATTATTCCGAATTTAAATATTCCCAAAGATTCGAGGACTCTTTTAGGCACTCAGCGGAAAATAACAGATATAGTTCCGATGAAAAGTGCTCGTGGAACACTTGGTGAATTTGTATATTTTGGCATTGAGTCATCTTTGAATATGTACATGAAACATAAAGATCTGCAGAAAAAAATTTTAGAAGCCCGGGAAATAAGCCTATCCTTTAATATTGATGGAATACCTTTATTCAGAAGCTCACCAAAACAGTTCTGGCCAATTTTAAGTCGCATACATATAAAGCATGTCAGTGTAACCCCATTCACTGTAGCTATATTTTATGGAGATTCAAAACCCTTTTGTGTGCAAAAATATCTTTGGCAGTTTGTTACAGAATTAAATACGTTAATCGCAAATGGATATTCATTTAATATGAACTTAATCACAGTTAGAATTAAAGGATTTTCATGCGATGCTCCAGCGAGATCTTTTATTAAGTGCGTTAAGGGCCATACATCAATTTTTGGTTGTGAACGTTGCCTTGCAGAGGGTCAACATATTAATAACCGAATTGTTTACTTAAATCCTGCTGCAAGCGCATCACGGACACATGAAGATTTTATTAACAAAGCGTTTCCAGACCATCATTTGTCGACATCCCCCCTTTCAAATTTGTTGCATTTTGATATTATTAAAGATGTTCCGTTAGATGCTATGCATCTATGTTATCTAGGGATTATGAGAAAATTACTTGTGTTTTGGGTATTCGGTAGCAGAAACTCTAGATCTCGGTTACCTGTCAATTTGCGATTACAGCTGTCAAATAGAATGGTAAATGCCAGTAAAGATGTCTCTACGGAATTTAATCGAAGACCCAGGGCGTTAACAGATTTAAAAAATTAGGAAGGAAAAGGGTGCCCAAAAGGTTCTTGCCTAGCGATGATTCCGATGAAGACGTGTCTATGACAGCAACAGATAGACAGCAATTAAGAAGACCTGAGAAGTTGTTCACAAGAAAACCATTTCATATTCCAGTAGGTATGTATTAATGTAAAAAAAATACTTTTTACAAAGAATGTTCAACTTGTGATATAACCAGCTCACTATATTATATTTGCAGCAGACAAAGAAGTAACTGTCTCAATTGAGAAGAGAGAAGAGGATCATGTTTCTTCATTTTCAAACCCTGATAATGGTAAAACCTGAATCTTTATTTTCCTCTAGCTATAGAAACAACTATAATTGATTTACTTTTCATTACAGATCACGTTGAATGTGTTTCTTTGGCTGTGACAGAAACACATCTATCCAGATCTAGGAGCGAGACACCTGCTTCAAAAACTATAATCAGGAGTAAATTTGAAGAGACAGTTCTTTATGAGATCAGAGAAATTAAAACTAAACTTGAAAGAATAGAAAACCATTGCTTTTTGCAAAGAACAGATGGTTTAAATAACCAAGCAGAAGATACTGTAGATGATTTGGCTAACTTGCCTGCTCAAAATGACGAGGCTCTTAAATTACTCAATGATTCCATAGCACAAGATGAAAGGAAACTGCAACAATTGGCAAGAGGAAGTATTGCTTCAATCTTCTGTACATCTAAATGTTTTTTGTTTTTAGGTTAATTTACTTTACCTGTTAGGGGGAGCAGATCCTCAAAAAACTGTATATCTTGCAATGCATACAATTTTTGATAAAAACTTAGCAGTGTCGTATTCTGGACAAGGAAAGAAGAAGAAAAAGCCGTTTTCTGAATTGTCAAACATTTACAATGCTATACTTGGTATCTACGCTTCCATTTGTATTTATTTTGTACTGTTATGTAATCTTACTAAGTATTTTAGTTGCTGTTAGAAAACGACACTCAACCGCTACAGATGAAAGTATTAAAAAATTTATTGGGTTATTTTTGGCAACTGCCAAAGCTAGACTCGGCAAAAATGCAGCAGCTGCGTTATAAACTCCCGTTCACAAATTGCTCATGTTCTAGAATCTTTTGTTATAATTATATTAATCAGGTATGTATGTTGCAATAATTCGAAACTGTTTTATATGACATTGTTGGTTATTTACTTCTAGATAAATTCATCTGGATGTGTTTAACTAAACAACACAAAGTAGTAAAGGGTAAAATTTTCGATAAGACTGGATTATATTTTGGTTGCTGTTAGAAAACGACACCCAACTGTTACAGATGAAAGTATTAAAACATTTATTGGGCTATTTTTGCCACTGCCAAAGCTAGACTTGGAAAAAATGCATGAGCTTCATTATAAACTCCCGTTCACAAATTACTCATGTTCTAGAATCGTTTGTTATATATTAATCAGGTGCGTATGTTGCAATAATTCGAAACTGTTTTATATGACATTGTTATTTATTTCTAGATAAATTCATCTGGATGTGTTTAACTAAACAACACAAAGTAGCAAGAAGCAAACCTTTTGATAAGACTGGATTGGAGAAATTTATCACAACAAAAGTTAGGCTATGAAACAGTTAAAAATACTGAAAATATAAAATGTAAATGGAGTGGAAAGAAACGGGATCACCTTGATGAATTATTAGTTGTTGAGTGCCAAAGAGAGGAAGCTGAATGGACAAATTATGATAGGGATGAATTATCTGTTAAAAATCAATTATCCAAGGACATTATAAATATGTTGCCCAGTGAAACAGCTCAAGTGCTTAGTAATATTTTAAATAAGAAAGCATTTTTATGTTAATTTTAAATTATTTCCGGAAAATAAATGATAAGAATTGCACATTAAAATCATTTTAAAACTCTTGATACATAATTTGTTTTTTTTTTAAATTGATTTTATCCCTTCAATGTTTTAAGACTTGCATTTTAATTTAATGTGCATATATAACTAAGTGCTAATACAACATTCTTATTTTCAATACTTTAACGTTTCCATTTGTGAAATTTATATTTTTATACTTGTTTTTTGAATAAACAGTTAAAACTTGCATTTTAGTTTAATCTTTTATTTAAAGTCACTAATTACAGTGATTCTATTTTAACAATAATCATAATGCTACTTAATATAATTAAGAATAAAATCATGGCCATGATGTTTATTGTTCACCTGATTGAATGTTTCTTATATTAATCAACAGCCGTACTCGTAGAGAAATTACACGCGTGTAACCTTAATATTTCTTATATGTTACACGCGTGTAATTTCTCTATGAGTATGGCTGCTAGTGTCTATATTGCAATCATTTGAAACTGTTTTATAAGATATTGTTAGTTATTTATTTCTAGATAAATTAATCTTGTTTATTTTCTAAATTCTATACACTATATACTTTTACGGAAATACGTAATCTTGGTAAGATACGTATGAACGTATACTATATTGACTTGATTAAAATCTACTTATTTCATTAATTTTAGGATAATACATCCTTGTGTATTCTTAGTTAAATTTGTTTCTCCATGACCACTATGGAATTTTGTAAATTCTCAAATTTTGATAATAACAACTTAATATTCTAATAACTCTTGTTGTAGAATAAATATTCTAAAACACTACTCTACTTATGTATTTTGCATGTATTTCATACCATCACTAGATATGGAATGAATATTCTGTATCAGTACAATAAAAAAACTGTTAGCCTTGATTTCATTGTTTACGTTAAATGTCATACTTTTTAAAATTATTGTGCACATTTTCAAATTGTAAATACTGCTAAATTTAAATTTTCCGGTGGTCTTGGAGAAATCACGGTCTGTTACTTGGTTAGATTGGAAATTTGATGCTCTTGGTTCCTCTTGCTTGTGTTCGGAACCTTCCACTCACGGTCGAATTTGCATTCTAACCACGTTACAGAATATACTATTATTTAATCATTTGTTCAAATGTTTATATTTTGACATGATTTTCTTATAATGCCATTTGATATTTTATTCTGATATATTAAAAGGAATGTGAAAACTTATAATATAACTAATATTGAAGATATATTTTAAATAATATATTAGCTAAATATTTAGACGGATGTTGAAAAAGATATATTTTAAATATTTGAAAATGAATATTTATATAATATATGTGTGCTACTGGGAATATAACATTCATAAGATATTCTAACTAGAATGTTAAATAAATATTACTAAAATAATATTGAAGAAATATTTTAGATGATATATTAGCCAAATATTTAGGCGGATGTTGAAAAAGATATATTTTAAATATTTGAAAATGAATATTTATATAATATATGTGTGCTACTGGGAATATAACATTCATAAGATATTCTAACTAGAATGTTAAATAAATATTATCAAGATAATATTAAAGAAATATTTTAAATAATATATTAGCCAAATATTTAGGCGGATGTTGAAAAGGATATATTTTAAATATTTGAGAAAAATATTTATATAATATATGTGTGCTACTAGGGCAACACTTGCACTTTTTCATTTTTATTTAATACTAAAGACAGAACACGGGCATTTCATCATGAAATCGGGCATTTACCGTTTAAATTGTTCTTTTTGTAGTTCGGTATATATTGGACAAACACTTCGAAATTTTGACATAAGATATAAAGAACACGTACGTCATTACAAAAATAAACATCCTGAAAAATCTAATTACGCCAAACGCCTTTTTGAACAAAATCACACAACGACTCCTCAAAATAATATTAAATTCCTACATTTTTGTAATAACAAACGCAAATTAGACATTTTAGAAGCCTTTGAGATATACAAACACAAACTCAGGGTACCTTTAATGAATGAACAACTTGAGCTCAGTAATTCTCCATTACTGGAAGTATTAGATATTTAATTCTGATTATTATTATTATTTTATCTAGTTACCTATTTTTGTATCTACCTTAGCGACGTGTTTGTTTATAATTATATTACCTTTGATAATGACAGCATAGCTGTCGAAACAATATTGTCAGGTTATATTTTAATAAAACTGTGAAACTTTTACTAATCTTTATTTATTTCATGATTATGGAGTTCCACAAAGTAAGGCTGGAAACAATAAACAAGAAGTATTATTGTTTAAAGAGTTTCATTAATTTATTTAATCGGTTGCATGGCCTAGCGCTATGAGTACTGGTCAAACGGTATTTGTAGTTAAGCAACGTTGGACCGGGTCAGAAGTTGGGTGGGTGACCCCTATAGTGGTACAAAGATCGCAACCGGTCGTGCTTCGGAGGGCACGTTAAGCCGTCGGTCCCGGTTACCAGTGTTATACTGGTAGTCGTTAGGTTATATCAGAGGCGCTAGCGCGACCTGAAAACTCTGACGATCAGGCTTTACCACGGCCATACGATATGTATGTATGTATGTATTAATTTATTTATACACTTGCGCAAAACGTTATCATGCAATCGATATTTTAACGAAAGCTTCTCAGGTATCGTTATGCGGGAGCTGAATGGTATAATTTGTATGAATTTAAACACGGTTCAATTAGAAATCAGATTTTAAATTAAATTTCAGAAAAATGACCAGTTTATGTATAAATAAAACTTTAATCGGTTTATGTGTAAAACCCATTATGCAGTTTGTTCAGAAAACAAAAATTCTTGTAATTTTCATTTAGTATCGTTGCACATGTAGTTTTCTATTTGCTAGAATATTTTTTATATTTTTTCTTTAAACATTTTTAAAATAGCTACTGACAAAGAAAAAAATGACAATTGAAATTTGAATACGAATGATTTACAAATTACGGTCTTGCTTGCTCTTGCAACTTCTCTTTTTTGTGCAAAGTTTAATAAATATAATGTAAAAAAGTTGTTACCTATGTTTACTTTTTGCAATTCTTTCACCATAACACCGACAGATTCTTGTAATTTTAATTGGTGATTAGGTACCTTTAAGCATACGGATTTCTATTGTATTTATATTTTACCGTAAGCGTTTTTAAAATCAGATAAAGTAAGGATTAAGGGATTAAATATAAATTATTCCTTCTGATCGTTTTGTAAAAATTTGAAACGTACCTACTACCTAGGTAAATATTAAAAAAAAGAGTTTTAAATATATTTTTATTAGAAAACAATAATAACAATCACAATATTAATAATAATAACGACAATTAAAAACAATATAAATTGAATAAACTACACAAATACAAGGACGAAAGCCAACGTAAATTTGAAACCTGGCGCGCAAACAACGTGTAGTAAACAGGAACATAACCTATAATAAATAACATGATCATAGTCACAAACCGATAAACGTACTATAGGAGCCAAAAACATAAATCATTCGTTATACTTGAGTAGACCGCAACGAAGCAGGTTACAGAATAACAAAATAACGAATTTCGTTTGGAACCACACTTCTTATCGAAATTCGATATATAACGTTCGATATATATCGAAAGTTACAGAATAAGGGGGTTTAGTAACTATGGAATTTCATCGATAAAAGTAATTGCCTAATGTTCTACCAACAATAATAATTTAAGATAATTGATATAATTTTTATTATGAAATAAATAAAGATTATTAAAAGTTTCACAGTTTTATTAAAATACAACCTGACAATTTTGTCATGATTTTTTATGATTTATTTCATGATTATGGAGTTCCACAAAATAAGGCTGGAAACAATAAACAAGATAATTTTTATTAATAACGAATTAAACAATTCCTGAAAACATTCGAACATAATTCAACATTAATATACCTTATAAAGTTCGACAGTTAGAAAGGCACGCGTTTTTCCCATATATTGCCATTAAAACGTAACATTTTATTTTAATTACATAAATCTAATCAATTACATAATATACCATAATTATGGTAATTAATATTATAATTATAATATTTCTTGGGTTTTGTTTGGGCCGTTTGGGGTTTAGGCCACCTCGGTTGTGTGCCACACGATGTACGGCATCTATATACAGTATTCCTGAACATCGCATCCCATGTACGAGGTAAGCGCCATAAATTCTCGTCCTGATATAGAAAAAATAAATTTGGTAAAATATAATAATTTTTATTTTTAAATATAATCTCCCCTAATGTAAATACACTTATTACAACGAGGAATTAATAATTCATTGTCCTTGTAAAAATAATCTGAAGTTTTTCTTTCAAAATATTCAATTACAGCTGCTTGTAACTCGTTCTCGTCCTTAAAACGACGTCCCCTAACCGTCTTTCTTTAAATTGGAAAATAAATAATAGTCACTAGGAGCCATATCCGGACCGTACGGTGGATGATCCAATGCTTCAAAGCCGCATTTGCGAATGGTAGCTTGTGGAATTGTGGCAGTATGAAAGGGTGCATTGTGCACTTTGAACATGTTGGCACCTGTACTGCCAAACTGTCCTATCTGCAAAACATCAACTCAGAAATATACCATATCTTTTCTTAGTTCACATTTACATTCTATATAGTACATTCCTACATTGCAGTTTTGCAGATAGGTTGTTTTCGCTTGGCACGGCAGTGTAGAAACCTGCCGGGTCGAGAATTTATGGCGCTTACCTCGTAAGTGAAAACGCCCTGTACTAAATCTACCACATTTTCGTTAGATTTTTCGGGAATACCCTGAATTTCTAAATTGTTAAGACGAGAGTACTGTTCTAAATCTTCAATTCTGGTAGATAATTCTGTAACAGTCATTCTGAGTTCAACGTTTTCAGTCTTGATTATATCAATTTATTTGCCTTTATCGGTAAATTTAGATAATGCATGTTCGAAATCAGAGATCTTATTGTCAGTCGATAGAATTAAGTATAGTATTAAGTCGATAGAATTTAAAAGTTCATCGTATTTATGATGCAAAGATTTAATATTTTGCTGAATATCACGTACAACTGTCATCATGGTAGATGATTCTGATGAGTCATCATGGTAGATGATCCTGATGAGTCATCAGCATTATCATCGATAATAACAGAGCTATTAAGCAACGAGGAATTCCTACATTTGGTGCATTTCCAGCTAACGTGATTAGTTGAGAATGATCTTAATTCAGAGGTACTCAGACTAGGAGATTTGCTATTGATAATTTTAGAACACGGTGAGCAAGAGCTTGACATTATTATTATATTATTTTTATAAATTAATTCTTAGTAGATTACAAGAATTTAAAAGAAAATTTAAAAACTGATGAATGTCAATAGTATCAATATTTGAAGGCCGTGATAGCAATGCACTCTCTTTAAAAATAAGAGCACAATAATAGTTCATATAGATCCAGAAAATAACGAAAACGATGATTTTAATAATTGTATTTTAATAAAGTTTAATTAATATATTATAAACTTACAGATTCTATAGTTTATCACAGTTGTTATAAATTATTCAATAAAATCTTCTTAACACTTTAATTTTGTAAACAAATCGTTTAGTTAACGACGTTGGCGTTTTGGGTCTATACGGGAGTTTGGTGAAGTGGTCGTGTTGGGCAATGTGACACATTTCAAAAATTGGGCGAAGTGGACTCCCTGTTGGGGAATATGGTACTAAAAGACCGGTGGGCGAAGTGTCCGGGTTTCGGAATAGTGTTTATTACATCGCGGTGCGAAGCTCCCTTGAAGCACGAGGCCGTGGGCGGTGGCCCACATCTCCCACGCCTTGTCCCGCCACTTTCTATAAATAAACGTTTAATAATTACATAGCTTTCAGAGAGTTGTAAGTCGATTTGATAGGTTAATGAGATATTCCAGAGTGGTAATTAGCTTGTATGGTCGCGTACGTGCGAGAAATTCATGTAAAACTCATTGATCTTAAAAAATAATAATTTTATAGATTAATGCAAATAAAATGTTCTTAAATATAGGTACTAAAATAAAATAATGACAGTTTATGTTAGTCTTTAATTAATTTAAATTTAATTATTAAATTCTATATGTACGATTATATTTCAAAGATAAACAATTACTTTTGTAAAATATAGTTTAATTTTTAAATTCCCCTTCTTACCTAGAAGAGCAAGAGCTGCAGTATAATTTAACTAGTTTAGTAAAGGTAAAATAACTCTAGTTTAGAGTAATTAAATTACATCTGTTACATATAACAAAGATTATAAGAGTTATTTTTTTCTAAAAGTTTTTAATATTACATCTATTAAATTCACTCCATAAGAGTATTATTTTGAAGGTTATATTTACTCGCAAATACATTAACTAAAGAATGTACTTGAAGTTAATTTTCAACTTTAATTCGATGGGCTAGGATAGGTCCAAAACTTCGTTTTCACACAATTTTTTTGTTTGTTATTTTTTTATTTCACGCCTACACTACGGGGGAACCAACATCTAAGGTCATCTGTCCCCCATCTAACATGCAACACGAATACACACATCCATAGTTGAGGTGGCGGAATTTTCCAATTAGAAAAATCCCGCCGCCCCAAGTGGGATTCGAACCCATGACCCTTGGAACACGAGAGATGCACTGACACCACTCGTCCACCGCCGGCCCTTATGTTTGTTATTGTAAAGAAAATTAATTTAATTTATACAATTTATACCGAAAAAAATGAATGTAGTGTTCACATTGTTTAATTTTGAAACCGAACAAATTTGCTTAATTAACTTAATTCTATATATAGTTACATATTTCAAATAAATTTTTTTAGAAGTGAATGGTCTTACGTTTATGATGCATAAATGCAAAAACCCTTATGATAGAGAAAAGTGATAACATATTCCTAATTAATATAAAAAGAAATAGAAATGAATTATAACACACTAAATAACTATAACAAGAGGATTTTATAATATTACTAAAACTAATAGCATTATCATATATAGCAACACTAAGTCATCTATTCAATTTTCTATACAAAGAAATGATCAATTTAACCGTAAAATTGAATATGTAATCTGATTTTTGACTGCGAAATTCAATTTTGGCACCATAGTGCATTGTGATGTTCAAAGATCATCAGAAAAGTATATAAACCGGATGATTTATTATCGGTAACTGTAGCAGGAGTTCATTCTTTATGTTTTATTCTTTATCGACACTAATTCACCATTTCTAAATTCACTTTCCCTCTGTCTGTGTGACACTTCTCTTTCAGTTTAATAGTTTTCAATTTTTGAAAAAGATTTTTAATAATTTTTGGTAATAATAATTCAGTATTAATAGAATTTAAAGATTTGGTTCTTCATTCAAATAAATTTTGAAATGGAGAACCTAAGGTTACTCATGGCGTTTCTGTAATGTAAAAATGGTAACTGGATGTCTGAACCTCTGAACTTTCTAAAACTCTGAACTAGGGCTGTGCGATTATCGATGTCAGTAATCGAAAATCGATTAGAAGAAAAAATCGATTAATCGATTGATCGATTAATCGGTTGATCGATTAAATCGATTAATCGATTAAATAGATTAATCAGTTGATCGATTAATCGATTAATCGAATATTTAAAAATATAATCAAAGGTCCGATTAATCACTTGTGATAATTCGTGTCTTCTATATTATAGTCTAAAGACTTTTCTGAATTAACATAAATAGTAACGTCTACTGAAATCTTGCTAAAGTATATTTTTATATAAATTATCTTTTTAAAAGTCCACTTCAATTTGTGTGCAGTCATGCAGTGTATGTTCTGGTTGATCTCGGTCTGGTGCTCTGATCATACCTTGTACTTATGCATAGTACGAATACGAGTAATACGACATCATACATCATCAACATTGTGCTTTAGTATAGAAACAATTTGTGCAATTCGTGGTCATTGTTAATGCTACTTCAACCAAAGTTTGAGAAGCACCTATGGTTGTGTGATTATGAACATCCATAATAAAAATATAATTAAAAAGAAATCGATTAATTGGTTAAGTCGACCGTTTGGTTAATCGATTATTCAGAACTACGATTATTTTCTTAAATCGATTAATCGAATAATCGATTGATCGATTAATCGATTATTTAAAAAAATTAATCGAAGGTCCGATTAATCGATTATTAATCGATTATTATGCACAGCCCTACTCTGAACTAAACTAAAACTTTATTAAAATTTGAATATCTAAGTTGTGATAGTTGGCTGTTAATTCCCTTGTCATGGTTGTCATGGAGATTGTTAGAAAATAATGTATTTGGCTTGGCATGAGTTTCTTGTAGTAGAAATTTCAATAATATTGCTTGATGCAATATTGTTAATGGAAGGATCTTTTGAGTCTTTAAAAAGTTCTTTATTGGTTCTTCGTAATTGTCTTTGTGAAACCTTTCGCCCTGGGTGGATTTAAACAGGCTTTCTTATAGGAAACTCATTTGAAATAATAAATGAAATCTATTCCATTTGGATTTTTCTTGGATTAAACCCTCATCTGAGGGTTTACGTATCTGTTTTTTCACGGAAATACTTGGTGGACACTTACTTTTCACGCAGTGGTTCTCTCACCTACCTGACCTAATTAAATATTTACCTGGTTCATACACTTGAAGTCTTGGGATGTTTGTCTGTTACTGGACCCGGTGACCAAGTTAGGCGGCCATTCTATTAAAATTATTATCAATCGTCCCTCTGTCTTTAAGAATTAAAGAAACTTGACCTCATTAGATAAACAGAAAAAAATGTTATTTCGATCAAAGTTACTTCTGTTATAACTTATATCTTTAATATTTCTCTTTTATATTCATTAGCTATATTTGAGTTTAAGTCAAATTCTGGAAGCATTTATTGTTCAAAGTTAATCATTTACCGAAGAGCCTGTAAACGTCATGCCTTCTTTTTGATATCAGTAGATGATGTATAATGTTTACGTGTATGAATGTGTGAGCTCACAGGATTCTAATAAATTTACAATAATAATCTTAAATTATTTAGTGAAGAATTAAAAGTATTACGATCCATTTAGATTGTGTGTATGTAATACTGCCATTTTTTGTGCAATTAAATGTTCGAATAAATATTGGTATATCCAACAGCATTCAAGGATTACATTATTTTCTTTTATAGTAAAAGTAATAGTTTAATCTATTGTTATGTTGCATCGTAATATTTTTACTTTCTTGAGCAAGGGTTTCTAGTATACCAGGAGGTTCTGCTGTTCGAACCAGTTAGGAAAGTTAGACTCTTAGAAATTAAATATTTAGAACCCATGTCCGTGTCGGGACTGTTGTCACCTTATTGCGACCCTTGCTCAAGAGGTTACTGAATTTACCTGCAATTAGTAAACCGATACCACATCTCTTTTTAGGTGACAAACTTCCTTTAAACATGTCTCTCAGGTAAAAAACCAATCAATTTCAGAAACCATGGAGTGGAAAACTCTATTTCCAACTTCAGTCAGCCAGGCAATTCCTTAAATTCTTCATATATATTTCTTTACTCCACTTTTCAAAGTAAATCGTCTTTGGCAAAACTGATGCAACTATCTGCTCTGGGCTTATATTTTTGTTTTCTCGTATCTCGTTTAAAGTCTTGTGGTATTGTACCACAATTTAACAATGTCTACTGACATTTTTGTCCAAGATATGCTATCTCCAATGATTCAAAGAGTAGGTACCTATAATACCTTTGTTGCTAAAGTAACAACATTTTAAAAGACCTTTTTTGTAGTTTAAGAAGCATCATTAGTTTTTTAGAGAAGCGGAAACTTCATTTATTCTATCTGCCCATATGATCCAAGTATTTGCTGTCTTTTAACTTTTAATTTTAACTGCTCCAATTTACTCACTGCTATATAAAAATAAATCTTGCAATGTGAATGTGTTGAACTCGCCGAACATAAAAACTGTGCATTTTAAACAATACTTTTCTGATATATCTCTTTCGCAAATATTATTTATGGCATGTATTACATTTAATGGCTTTTCACTATTATGAGTGCACATGTATTGTTTAAGAACATTCTTTGGAGAACATATGAGGGGTCTAGAAGCCAAATGATACAAGGGTAATGTATAATGTGACCAGACGTCCCGTTTTGTACGGGACAGTTCCGTATTGAAATATCTTGTCCCGTTTTAATTTTGTCCCGTTTTTCAGTTCCGTATTTTGTATATTTTGAGATTTTGTCCCGTTCAAAAAATGACCACCAAAATTCTTTGATAATAAAAGTAAAATTCCAAAAGCCCGCGTTGGTGAGTTATGAGTCGTCACGTCAGTCAGGTGATCAAATCAGATGATACGTACTTGCGTACTAGCGTATTGGTTGCCACTGCGTGGATGTAGGATGTATTGAATGCGACCTGTGAATGCGACCGATTGCAACTGCTGTGGCAATTAGTGTGTTGTCGTTATTGGTTTGGTCATTTTATTGGTATTGTATTGAGGTTAAGTTTAATTTGAGTGTGTTCAATGTGCTGTTCCGACCATAATCCATAATGCCAAAACGTCGTTGTGTTTTAAACAAAGACTTAGAAAAAAACTGTCCTTTTATTAAAAAAGCCAAGACGGACAGTGATGTCATGTGTTTAAAATGTAATTCACACTTTTCTATCGCTCATGGCGGGAAGTCAGATATTATACAGCATTTGAAAACCGACAGACATAAAAAATCGGACTTATGTGCATCGACTAGCAGAGGTATAACAGATTTTTTCCGAAAAACAACATTTAGTACGGAGGAGCAAGAGTTAGCAGCAACTGAAGGTACCTTCGTTTACCACGGTCTTTCTCATAATCATTCGTTTCGATCGTCAGACTGCACATCCAAATTGATAAAGAAATGTTTCGAGCCGAAATATTCCTGCGCACGAACAAAAAGTCAAGCAATTGTTACAGAAATTTTTAAAAATGATTTATTTGAAAAACTGAAAAATGATTTAGCGGTAACAAATTGTTTAACAGTATATTCTGATTGTTCTAACCATGGGAGCACTAAAATATGTCCTATTTTAATAAGATATTATCTGCCCGACAATGGAGTTCAAGTTAAAGTTCTTCAAATTGGTGAATTTGATGGTGAAACTTCCGAAATCTTAACCAATTACATTTTTGAAGCGTTGAACAAAAATGGTTTGTGTGATAAAGTAATCGGATTATGTGCTGACAATACGAACTGTAATTTCGGTGGTGCTGCAAGACATGGAAAGAACAACGTCTTTTTCAAAATTAAAAACTTATTAGGACGAAACTTGGTAGGAATCAACTGCACAGCTCATATTTTGCATAACTGCATGCAAACAGCAACTGACTGCCTTCCCTTAGAAGTAGAAACTGTAGTTGTAAAAATTTACAGTTATTTTTACATATATACAGTTCGAGTAAAAGAATTAAAGGAATTTTGTGACTTTGCTCAGATTGAGTACCATAAACTACTTGGATATAGTAAAACACGCTGGTTAACTTTGTTACCTGCCACAGAAAGAATTCTAAAAATATATGAGGGATTACGCTCATATTTTTTATCACAGGAAAAGTGTCCTACAGTTATTAAAAACTTTTTTGAGAATCCAGTTTCAGAAGTGTGGATGTTTTTTGTTCATTCATTGGGATCCGTATTTCAACAGGCTATTTTGGAAATAGAATCTCAAAATGTTTCAATGTTAGAAGTGTCTATATTGTTAGAAAATCTTTTAAATAAACTAAAAGATCGAAAAAATGAAACTTATTTGCCAGTGGTTGTTAAAAAAATGTTAATTAAAATCGAAGAGACGTCACCTGGAGTTACTGCATCTTTCAAAAGTTCTGTGCATTCTTTCTACAACACATGTATTGAATATTTAGTTAGATGAAAAGGACAATTTGAAGAAGTGAGAGTTTGTAAATGGGTTTTATTAAAATCTCCAGTTAATTGGGTGGATGTAGAAAACACCTTACCATTTATTGCAAATATAATTTCAAATCTGAACATAAATGATAATGAATTGTTTGACGAAATTTCGTGTGTAAAAAAATACGTCACAAATGAATGTATCCAGTTATGGAATAATAACAAAATTGCTCCAGATAAGAGATGGGTTGAAATATTTCAACATTTTAAAAATGAAAATATTTTACACACGAACATTTCGAAAATTGTGGAATTTTGTTTTTCCTTACTAGCATCTAATGCCCCCACAGAAAGGGTGTTTTCTTTAATGAATAAAATTTGGAGTAATGAAAAAACTCAATTGAGCATTAATACATTGACATCAATATTAATAACAAAATATAATTGCTCCCTTTTTTGCTCCGAATTTTATGATTACCTTCTAAGCAATCCCCGCCTTCTAAAAGCAATCCACTCAAACGTCAAGTATGTACACGGTACACAACAAGAATAATGTTTTTTTTTTTAAATTGTGTATTTTAATATTTTTATTGTTTTGTTATAGAATCTTGTTTACGTTTATGTATTTCATTATTTTATGTAATAAAATATCGTTTATTTATACTTTTATCAAGAAATACTATCTTTTCTCAAACTGAGTCCCGTATTTAAGTAAAAAGAATCTGGTCACATTAGCAATGTACCACATTTGGAAATAATCAGAGCTAAAGGTTGATGATTCCTATATTTGAAGTATGAACTTAATTATTTAAACCAATATATCTCAATATCTCTCTAGCACTGTGGATTTCCCTAAGTAAGTAAGTACGTGTACTGTTTATGTACTTATTTTAATCCATAACTCCATCTAACAAAAAATATCATTTGTACCCCTCGGATTTTAGGCCAATCATATATAATTACATATATTGCATTTAAATGGCTTTTAACCAATATGAGTAAACACGTGCTGTTTAAGATAGCTCTTATGTGAACATTTATAACCACAAATTTTACATTCAAATGGCTTTTCGCCACTATGAGTGAATATGTGTTGTTTAAAACGACTCTTTTGTATACATTTATAACCACATATATTACATTCAAATAGCTTTTCTCCAATATGAGTTGACATGTGTTGTATAAGACTAGTCTTTCGTATACATTTATAACCACATATATTACATTCAAATGGCTTTTTTCCACTATGAATAGTCATATGTTGATTTAGACTACTTTTTTGTGAACATTTATAATCGCATATATTACATTCAAATAGCTTTTCTCCAGTATGAGTTGACATGTGTTCTTTAAGATTACTCTTTTGTGTACATTTATAACTACATATATTACATTCAAATGGCTTTTTTCCACTATGAATAGACATATGTTTATTTAGACTACTTTTTTGTGAACATTTATAATCGCATATATTACATTCAAATGGCTTTTCACCACTATGAGTTAATATATGTTTTTTAAGATACCTTTTTTGTGAACATTTATAATCACATATATTACATTCAAATGGCTTTACACCACTATGAGTTAATGTATGTTTTTTAAGATAGCTTTTTTGTGAACATTTATAATCACATATATTACATTCAAATGGCTTTTCACCACTATGAGTTGATGTATGTTTTTTAAGATTGCTTTTTTGTAAACATTTATAATTACATATATTACATTCAAATGGCTTTTTTCCATTATGAACAGACATATGTGTATTTAGACTACTTTTTTGTGAACATTTATGATCACATATATTACATTCAAATGGCTTTTTTCCATTATGAAGAGACATATGTTTATTTAGACTACTTTTTTGTGAACATTTATAATCACATATATTACATTCAAATGGCTTTTTTCCATTATGAAGAGACATATGTTTATTTAGACTACTTTTTTGTGAACATTTATAATCACATATATTACATTCAAATGGCTTTTCACCACTATGAGTTGACATATGTTTTTTAAGATAGCTTTTTTGTGAACATTTATAATTACATATATTACATTCAAATGGCTTTTCTCCACTATGAGTTGACAGGTGTTCTTTAAGACTAGTCTTTCGTATACATTTAATCACATATATTACATTCAAATGGCTTTTCACCACTATGAGTTAATATATGTTTTTTAAGATAGCTTTTTTGTGAACATTTATAATCACATATTTTACATTCAAATAGCTTTTCACCACTATGAGTTGACATATGTTTTTTTAGATAATTTTTTTGTGAACATTTATAATTACATATATTACATTTAAATGGTTTTTCTCCAGTATGAGTGGATACAACATCTCTATGAGTCGCCATGTGTTTATTTAGATTACATTTTTTGAGAACATTTATAATCAAATGGCTTATCACCGTTATGAGTAGACTGAGGTGTTTAAGAGGACTGACTATTTTGGGAACATTTATAGTCGTACATATTACATTTAAGTAGCATTTCACCACTATGAATGATCATGTACCTTTTGAGAAGACTTCTTATTAAACATGCAACTGCAATATTACCTATAAATTGTTTGCTACCTTTATGAATGAACATTTGTTGCATGGTACATATATCTTTTCTAGGAAAGGTTTTGTTGATATTTGCTGGACATAAAAGTTGCTGACCATATTCATTTCCCTAAGTTGCTAAAATACTGATGTTATCAAATGGTTTCCATTCTTTCTCCATGTATATTTCACTCATCATCTCAATTTTGACGTTAAAACTTTCCATTATCCGTGAACGTACATTTATGTTGGTTTGTTTTGATTGTTGTTATCTCCTCGTCATTCATTATCATTATCAACTTACAAGTTAAAAATACATGTTTTCAGCAATTATATATAATGAGTAAGTATAGAAGAATGTTTTCATTTGTATACAGCGTCTAAAATTATGTAACAAGTAACTTGAACTTTTCTGGAATGAAGAAATTTCAAAAATAGACGTATATTGGTATACTAGGTGTAATACAACAAACCATTTACCTGATAGCAAAAACATTGATAGTTCCAATACACAAGCTTGTTGATAGTATGAGAATGTTATATGTCCATGCCATTAGTGAGCATCTGTAAGTGGTATCGGTTACTTCAGGCATTAGAAAAGCATCTCAAACACCATTTTTAACAAGTTTTATTTTACATTTTTTAGATATTGTCACACTGAATCAATAATAAGCTACAAACTGCAAAACGGCACCGGGGTGAACTAGCAGCCGCCGTCTAGCAGCCGGAGTTGATTGTGAACCAGCCTTGCTCCCAACTTCCGTTAATCGTAGACTGGACTCGTGACGTGTGTTATAGCAGCAAATCTATTATTAATTTCTACAAACAAAACTAACGAGAGAAGCTAACGGTATTTTGTGTACTATTTGGGCTTCACAGTGTAAATTATTGTTAATAGGTACACAATTAAAAGTACAGGCTATTGTCGACATGTTCATATACTATCATACTGAATTCTGTTTTATCACGACCAGTTGCAACTTGATTAAAATAATGGGTATATAGCCTCATTCCTTCATATTATTCTTATCTGATTATTCCAATTAACTTGGCTTAATAGCTACGTATGTATCATAGCAGAGAAAATGCAATATTTCAACAGTGGCGTGCGGTGAGAATTTAGGCTAGGGAAGCAATTATGATTTTAATTTTAATATACCTAGGTACTGGCGCGGATTCACGGCGGGAGATCCCCCCCCAAATTTAAAAATAAGTATACATAGAATAGAAACAAGTAATGTTTGTTTAATTATTATTTATTAAAACAATTATTTTTCCAAAAATTTTCCCCTCGAAATAATTCTCTGGATTCGCCCCTATTAGGTACAATAAAAAAACAGTGTTATAATTATTCAAAGAAGAACTTTTACACTTTATACTTATGGAATTTGTTGACTATTATTCTTTATTTTAAAAAACTACTACTATGTATTTATACTGCAACTCGTATTTCTTAGCAAAATACCGATGCAGGTTTTAATCTTTGCTGTTAAATTTAAAAGTTCTGGTTTTGATCTGCCTTTCTTAATAATTTGTAATTTCTCTTCAAAACTGTATGCAGAAAATTCTTTATTAATAATTTACAAACTGAACAAAAAAATCGCCCTGATTCTGATGTATCGGAAGTACTCGAACCTTCCACCGAAGCAGCTGAATGATCGTGACGATAATACAATTTTAAATTTGCATACAGAGTAAACTAAATAGAATTATTTGTCTTTAAAAAAATCCAACTTATATAAAGTGAAATAATAAAATGTGACAAAACAGTACATTACTTAAGTAACATTAAATTTAACACTTAAATTGAACAAATAACCAAATTATAATAAATAAACATTTGGGCATGAAGCACACTAAAAATAACAGCCAAACAATGCTAACAGCATCGTCTGTATCATCACGCCCGCTGATCCACGCCAAAACTAGGAGAAGAGCAGTTATAAGCAACGAAATCAGTGCTTATATACAGTGTATGTAATACATTTGAATCGGTATTACCTTTTCGTGCAAAAGTAATGAGCCTAATTTAAAATAGTACTCTAAATAATTATACTTTTTGCTGTACGGAATTGATATTGAGCTTTAAGTTAATTAAATATTACAAATTTAAATAAACGATAACCATAATTTTATAAAAATATTTTTGTTAGCATTGGTTTTTATTTTTAATAAATTCTCAAGGCAAGCATTGCTTCCATGGACCGCACGCCACTGTATTTCAACGTTAATAGTATGTATAAGTAACTCCTAACTACGACATTTCTTCAACCAAAGTTTTAAGAGCGAGTTCACCATCCTTCCAACAAACATAGTTTACACCCAGGACACTAACAATCCATTAGGAACAGCTTTTGGCCTCCCGTCAAACACCGGGAAAAAATTAAATTCTAAATCTTCTAATAAATACGATATCTTAAGTTATATACATAGGTGCCGGCAGAAATTTGTCCAGGGGGGGTAAGCCTAGAATGAACGGCATGCTAGGGGTGGCAAGCCTAGAATAATCGACATTCTAGGGGGTGGCAAGCCTAGTATAATCGACATGCTAGGGGGGGGGCAAATACCATTAAATATCATGTATGGAGTATTACTGAACTCAGAAAAAATATACTTTTAACTACTAGCAAAAAAATTAGGGAGTTGCATTTAAAAAAAAAGTTGATGAAGTCATAGGTCCCACAGTAGTAAGTTAAAAATTTAAAATTGAGGTCCATAAAATCAGCAGGAAAAAAATAAAATTAATGCGTCCGAGCTTTTCTTCCAAAAATTGTCCAGGAAGAAGAATTACATCTAAATACAAATTTCGCTTTCTTGATGTTTTTCGACGAGAATTGTCGCATTTCTCAAAATTGCCTTTAAATCTTATTAAGCTGCATTTCATACTCAGCAGAAAACTCGCTGGCGTTTATTATGCTGGAAATACGAATTAACAATGAACTAGGCAACCAATATCACTTCAGTTCTAGTCTTAATGCATGAATAATGATATTACTAGCTTTATATCTCAAATTGTATAGACTACATAATAAAAATGTAATGATAAAGGAAACTATTATTAGTATGTGATACATATTAAATGCAAACAATTACTTGGGCGATTGAACTTAAATATTTAAATAGAAGATCCCGAATTTAACTTTTTTCCAGTTGTTTGACGGGAGGCCAAAAGCTGTTCTTTAAGGGTTATTCATGTCCTGGGGGCGATCTTTGTTTGCTGTAGATTTGGTAAACTCACACCCTAAACTTAGCCAGAAAATGTATATAATTTAGACATCGTATTTATCAGCACATTGTAACGGTATATTTTCTATCGGCCTCAAATATGTGTAATCTTGCCTGTATATTTACTGAAAAATTTAAAGTTCGGTCCTGCAAATCTATATTTTATTTGTAGTTAAAATTTTGTCGTATAAACATATTTACAAAGAATATTTTGAAAGATTGTTTTTGAACCTCTAAAAATTAGAGGACGCTGAAGTAATAAATAATGCCTTTAGTACTTTGCTTGCTTACGTGTACCTGCTAAAATGGTTGCGTTGTTAAAAAAAATCTTGATAAAATTTAAGGCGTATTTAAGTGTATGCTGCTATATATAATGTGATGATATTTTCAATTAGAAATGATTGTTCAAAGGGTTAAATCTTTATTTAAAAATCAGAGGGATACATTCCAGATTTAAATAAAAAAGAAGGTGATGATCTTTAATAAGACAAAGATATTGTATGGATTGTGTTAGAGAGTCAATTATAATCATTGTTGACAGGGTATCTTGCAGATTGAGGTTTCTTTATGAATATGACTTCATATGAATAATCCTTGGGTTTGCAACGAACTAAAAAAAAGAGAATTGTATTAGTTTAATAAATTAAAAAATATTCTACAATAGAGAATATAATTTGAACACCATGGAGGCAAACAATTATTAATAATATCGCTATCTTGGTAATAAGATAAAAGAATGGGTTGAAAATATTAATAATTGTTTCCCTTAGAAAAAAATAACAAGAACATTTGAAAAGAGAAAATTTTGACAAAAAAAAATTTTCTCAAAAAGATATTTATGATTATACAACTCATAATAAAATTAGCCAATAGTAGTTGCGAATTATCCTAGTTACCACATATAGATAAGTGAATATACGCTTCACGACGTTGTATAATCGTTTCGGTATTTCCAAGCCTGCAACACTATTGGTTCAAGCAATCGTTGTCAGAGTAACAATTATTTTGAAGTCATCGACATACCTGTGCATGCAATAAATTAAATTAATCTGTCAAAAAAGCATCGCTTTTGAAAGCAAAAATAATAGTTGATTCTAAATTTTATTTGTTATATAATCGTATCGAATACCACTAGAGCAACCGAAAATAATCTTATACCTACCTCGCGACACGACGTATTCCTTAAAACACCACTCCAGCTACGCTGTCGTGGTGTTTCGCAGAATACGTCTCGTCGCTCGGTAGGTATAATCGATTATTTTCGTTTGCTCTCGTGGTATTAAAACTGATTATACAACTCATAATAAAATTAGCCAATAGTAGTTGCGAATTATCCTAGTTACCACATATAGATAAGTGAATATACGCTTCACGACGTTGTATAATCGTTTCGGTATTTCCAAGCCTGCAACACTATTGGTTCAAGCAATCGTTGTCAGAGTAACAATTATTTTGAAGTCATCGACATACCTGTGCATGCAATAAATTAAATTAATCTGTCAAAAAAGCATCGCTTCGTTTTGTTATAAATAATAGTTGATTCTAAATTTTATTTGTTATATAATCGTATCGAATACCACTAGAGCAACCGAAAATAATCTTATACCTACCTCGCGACACGACGTATTCCTTAAAACACCACTCCAGCTACGCTGTCGTGGTGTTTCGCAGAATACGTCTCGTCGCTCGGTAGGTATAATCGATTATTTTCGTTTGCTCTCGTGGTATTAAAACTGATTATTTCATTCTACTTCGTTTTTGACCAATCGCAAGGCTTTATTTTTTGGATTACAGCGATAATTCGATAATTTTTTATTGTCCTTTTCGACTGTTTTTATCTTCGTGACAACCTTGACCAGCAGTCAACCATTTTCAATAATTGTGTATTTAATTGTACTAATCTTTATGTTAATAAGTACCTAGATGCTTAAATAAACAACTGTATCATGAAATAATCTTACCGAATTACATGCTCGTGCTTCTGAAATTATCTGTTGTAATACTCAAGTTGATTAAAACGCAACACTCGTGTCATTTTTTGACAAATTTCCCTCCGTTGCACGTCGGGAAATTAAAACGTCAAAAAATGACACTCGTGGTTGCTAATCAACGTTCGTATTACAAATCGATAATTTCGAAGCACTCGTGTAATTACAAGTGATAATATAATAGTTAGTTATAAAAGTTGAAATTACGTTACTTGAAAGATACGTATGTGATTGTACATAATAATAAAAAAGTCTTTGAAAAGAAAATAAAACAACTTACCCATAAAGTGCCTCCGCTTTATTTAATGAAGAAGCAGTACGTATTGGTGAGGGGATACTAATGGTAAAATGGATGGCTCGACCATCATAGTTACAATAAAGAAGTCGTAGCTAAAAGAAAAATAAATCAGAAGAAAAGAAATCAACTATAAGCTGTAACAAAACATAGGAAGGTAAATTAAGTGAAAATAAGTGGGTGAAATTATAGCAGAGTAAAAGTGTTTACAAAGTTTAGTAATCAAAAGCACTAGAGAACATAATACTTGAGCTAAATAAAAACACTAGAGTAATCGTACTTACCAATAAACCTTTTGGAAGTATAGGTGATTGTAATAAATTTAATAAAACAAATTTTGTGAGGTAAGTTGCAAACTCTTATAATCAAATTTCCTGAGGTAAATTCATACATTATATAAAATCTCATAAAGAAAACAAAATTGACTTACCTGTCATATAAAACAAGAATTTCAGGTTAGGTAATTTTCAAAAGTTGATGTTGATTAACTAACATCAAAAGGTGGAACTGGTTGTTTAGATGCTATTCCCTTTATAGCCATGAAAATTGAATTTATACATAAAAAGAAGGAACCCCGGCTTTTTATGTAAAGAATTAAAAGTATAATTCACAGTTAAAGGTAAAAATCATATCAAATTATCTACTAATATCTGAATGACAATGACAGTACAATAAATATTCCAGCGCGTTCTGAGAAAGCATGGTAAAAAATAAACTTCTCCTTTTGTTTGGAAGGTGACATTTAACACGTGTTCATGAATTCAACTTGGCCTCTGCGTTTTAATTTAAAAAAATTGCATGATCTGCAAGTCTAGTAGGCAGATGTTATCCCCTTGGAAGACAGCGTTTCTGTACCCGCTTTCGCGTTACTCCAGTACTATTTTTGTTCATTAGGATGAAAATCTCATATAAAAAGCTAATAGAATTTGCCTTAAGGAGTCTACGTGTACTAAGCGTGTGTTAGTTTTGATTTGCTCTTACAACATGATAGAGACTTTTGATTGGTTGATTCGATCCACATCTTGAGCGAAAGAAAAAACATAGTTCCTCCGCGTTAAAAATAGGGGTCCAAAATGTTAAAAACACTTCTGATCCAGCTTTGAGAGAAGACAGTCGATTTCGGTCGATATTATAGAATTACCGTTTTATTTTAGTTAATTAAAATACAGTCCGGTTAAAGTTTTCGTGCCTTGGGCCTCGGCAAGGTACAAATATACATCCCGTTAAGTGAATTTAATAATTTTCTGCTTAAGTATGTGTTAGTACCGTCCAATTTGCTTATTATAAAATAACAAATTAACTATTTGAAGTGCAGTCTAGTTTTTCGAATTGTTCGAATAAAAAATACAGTTTTACAGTACAGTTTAATTACAGTTATTTTGTGATTCTTCATTTATTGATGGATGCTTTAGTTGCCGGGCATTTGTTAAGTAGAATTCAGTGTTAATTCTCACGTTTGAGGAGAGGGAATTTTCTTACCGTTATATTGTTCTTGCCAAATCATAATAATTTTAACAATTATTTTGAGTAACATTCAAGTAACTTCGAGTATCGTTCCAGTCAGAAGAATAATTAAGAATGTATTATCTAAGGCAGTTATTGTAAAAAGCAGTCAAGTTGAAGTTTAATGAACCTCGCTGTAGTTCAAAATTCAAGAAGATTTTTCCCGCAACTTTAGGCCCAGCAGTTTGTTATTGTGGTTTTTGTTTAAAGCTTTTAAGGTGTGTGATTGTCAAAGAGTTCGTATCCTTCAGTTTATGAAAGGAATTTTGGTTAGAACATTACTGTGGACGATAAAATGTGGTTAAGGTATTTAATTTTTGTTTATATTGAATTGTTAGATTAGTATCATTTGGGATCCCGAATTTTTTTTTCATTCTTTTGAACAATAATTATTTTAAATTGATGGTTTTATATTTTGAATTTCAAAATTTTTCATTGTTGCATAACTATACTTTGATGTGTTTTGTATTCTGAATTTGTTATTTTTTTATTAATGTGTAACTATTTTGACTTGTATTGTATGTACCATTTTCTTTTGTTTTTAATATACGGATTTCAAATTTAATTGACTACTTGACATGGTTTGGCTAAACGGACTGCTGATGTTTTTTGTTTTCTTTGGCTAATCAAGACCTTTTATTGTTTGATTAATGTTTTAATTAAATTAACTTCAAAATTAATAGTGGTTAGTTCCTTAGCTGATAACCTTCGCTTTTTCTAAAATATATGTTTTATAAAAAACATCCTCAGCTTTGGTGGCGCCCAAACATATTATTATTTATTCCTGAATCCATTATTCAATCAGAAGCTTTTAGGGTTAACACCTGCGACCTGAGAATTTAAAATTTGTAAAAAAAAGCTAAATCTCAAGCTGTGGCAACTTCTTGAGCATTTTGATATACAGTAAGTATCGTAATTTGTATTCTTCGTTTGAAGTTTAAGCTTTGTGTATTGTTTACTTAGTTTGGAGAAAAAAGTGTATTTCAAGATTCCGAATTTAGTTTTTTCCAGTGTTTGGCGGGAGGCCAAAAGCTGTTTTTTATGAGTTATTGATGTCCTGTGGGCGATCTTTGTTTGCTGTAAATTTGGTAAACTCAGACACAAAACTTAGACAGAAATAGTATATTAAGTATCAAGAACAGTAAGGACAGTTTACCGATCGACGACAATGTTTGGCGACTGCGCTAAGCGAAGTCGCCAATATTGGAGGAGATCGGTAAACTCCTTACTGTTTGAGATGCTTATACTATTTTTTGTACGACCATTATGAATACAAAGGTATTAACTAAGGAAATATCCCCGAAAAAATAGATATAAGATAATTTATTTTTGCCCTGTATATCCACCAAACATTAAGTAGGTTTTGTCGTTACCATGGATACGTTTGTAATTACTATTATTTTTGAATGTCACGATATTTGTCAAACTCGTGAGAATGAGTGAATCTGAAAACGAATATAATTGGGATATTGAAGAGGCCTGAGCAAATTTAAATAAACAACATACATTTTTTTAAATAGTCCAATTATTTAGAAAATAAATGATTTCTCGCGAAAGAGACATCTAAAGATCATGCATTTATTTTATAAATTACATATAATTTACTTACCGTTCTGTTTTTGACAGAACTGAACGGTAAGTAATTACTTACCGACGCGTTTTTGCTTAGCAGCCAGTAAATATAACCTACTGTTCTAAAACCAAGTATGGTAAACAATCCGAAATAGCATGGTCGTACAAAAATGTGTATAACTTAGATATCATTAGTATTTATTAGCAGATTCCGAATTTAGTTTTTTCCCGGTGTTTGACGGGACGCGGAAAGCTGTGCTTTATGGGTTATTGATGTCCTGGGGGCGGTCTTTGTTTGCTGTAAATTTGTTAACCTCACACCCAAAACTTAGACAGAAAATGTATATAATTTAGATATCGTATTTATCAGCAGATTCCGAATTTAGTTTTTTTCCGGTGTTTCACGGGAGGCCAAAAGCTGTTTTTATGAGTTATTGATGTCCTGTGGGCGATTTTTGTTTGCTGTAAATTTGGTAAACTCACACCCAAAACTTAGACAGAAAATGTATATAATTTAGATATCGTATTTATCAGCCGATTCCGAATTTAGTTTTTTCCCAGTGTTTGACGGGAGGCCAAAACCTGTGCTTTATGGGTTATTGATGTCCTGGGAGTGGTCTTTGTTTGCTGTAAATTTGGAGAAATCACACCCAAGACTTAGACAGAAAATGTGTATAACTTAGATATCGTATTCATTAGCAGATTCCTAATTTAATTTTTTTCCCGGTGTTTGACGGGAAGCCGAAAGCTGTTCTTTATGGGTCCTTGATGTCCTGGGGGCGGTCTTTGTTTGCTGTAAATTTGGTGAACTCACACCCAAAACTTAGATAGAAAATGTGTATAACTTAGATATCGTATTTATTAGCAGATTCAAACCTTGAAACACTTTCTATATAACGACACTACTATTTTATGCCTAAATTCCCTCTGGTGGCGCCACCTACCGGAATGTAGTTTTCAAAGTGCGAAAAAGGTACTTTCCGCTACTTTGATCGAACTAAGAACAAAGCCATTCGATTCCTCTCGTCGAGTACTGTCTAGAAACAATGTTTATAATTGTTTTCACATAGGGACCTCGAGCCCCATAGACTTAATATGGGATTTTCAAAGTGGCGTAACTTTTGCCCCTGACGGTTCCTTCACCTAAAAGTGGTACCGATCGACTACACTCGTCGAATACTATCTGAATATACTATATATTATACACAAAAAGTGTTTCAAGAAAAGGAAGTGAAGCCAAAATCAGTTAAAAAGTTCTGGTTCTGGTCAAGTGTGTAACCTTATCTTTTAGGTTTCACTTGCCTGCTAGCTTATTATTCAGTGGGGGTCGTGGGTTTCAAAGAAAGTCGAAAAAATAGTTCATGCATTTAATTCAATATGAATAAATTTAGGAATAACAACAACAAGGTAAAAACAAATCATTATAACACAACAAATTATAACAAACGAATGTGAATAACAGTATGGAGTTCATACAGTGAACACAAGTATGAACGTGTATGTTAAGTTGCCTACATTTGAGCCTTTAAATTCAAAACGTTTGGGTAAGTACCCGGAGGGGTGGCAGGCGTCATTGAACTTATTAAACGCGACCACCAGTTTTTCGAAATTTGGAGGTAGGTAAGTAACTTTAATAATATCAACTAAAAACATATAAATCAAAGGCTTGGTTTTCAGGTTACTTTTGAGGCAACTGTCCATAAATAATCACACGGTTTGGATCCAAAACGTTTACAACGGTAATATGTATTAATCAACAATTATGTAATATAAATAACCAATAAACCAACACTTAAACTAATACAAATAAACTGCATTACATTCACAGCTCTAAACCTTGAGTGGCCATGGTCTGCCATACATATCAGCCTTTACAGCAAGAGGATTTCTTAAGATGTAAGTATAAAGATCTACACTGACCTTTATCTTTAATTAATCTTACTATTCTAGGTATCACCGACGTCTGCTTCCCTTGCCACATAAACTCCACTGGAGTGGACGATTGAGGATCACCTTGAGCCTCAAAGGTAGGCAGAATTGAGTTCTATTGCTCAGAATCGAAACGGGAGCCCGGTACGGAAGCGAGCCAGCAAGTGATAACCAGAACAACGCCTTTTATATTTTTTTGCGTATCTCTTGGTATCCCTTACAACCCTGATATAATTTTTATATAAATATTAGAGTATATATTCTCAATTAGCATATTTTGAACCTACCTAGTTGTTATTTGGGCTAAAACAATAATTTGGATAAACTTCTGTAAACCGTAATTTTAACTTGTGGCCATTTTTGACAGTCGCCTTTTTGATATTCGAAATTCCTCTAGCCTTTATCAAACACCAGCAAGTGGCGACCTCGATTTAACTTTATAAACATAATAAACATATACCGCGCCCGAATTTTATTTTTGAATTTAGTTATTAAAAAAACGATGTACATATAACAATTTTATGTAATAATATTCTATTAACAATTAATAATTATTACTACCACTAATAAACGAGATTTTATTATAAGTGACTCTTACTATAAAACGACGTCAACGTTTTCGTAACCTATTTCCAGTTCCTAATGTTACTGCAAAGTTCCCAGTGGAGCTTTAAAAACATTTAAGTTTAACCTCACTTTTAACCATGAACATTATATTTTTATACTGCTAATACATAATAATATGACATGGACTATTTTAAGAATATTATAGGTTGTGGCAACTAAAGAAAAAAGGGAATATCTTTACCCTTGTTCCCTATTAATGGGAGCAAAATAATATTTTGTACTGGCCCCAACTACTACCTGCGCAAAAACACACTAACCTCTAAACTGTGGACTTTTCGCCTTATAAAAATAAACATCTATTCAGTTTGGTGGCGCCCTTAATTTTTTTATTTAACGTGCACATTCATATCGACTAACAGTGGAACTAAATAGAAGTAAACTACACATTCTTCTATAATATAATAGTTCCGGATAAATGTTAATGTTCAGGCAATTAAAAATACCAATTAAGTTTTGCGATTCATCTCATTGAATTTATTAGACGATTCGATCGTAAACATAAAAATAAAAATTAGGTCTATTTTGTAATGACTACTCTAGCACAATAAACTTACAATATCTTGTATACTAATAAAGAGCATTTATTTTAATGAAGGTTTCGGCATTGCTGATATGCTTCGATTTTTCCAAATATTGATTTTTATTATTTTTCACCATTGTTTGAACTCAAACACTTGGAGGACTGTATGCTGGACAAGTTGACTATAATAGGGTCGTTTCACAATTTTGAAACGTAACGTTTTTATATTCTATCGAGTTAGTAATAACTCGACGTCTTTATTTCAAAATTTTTAACGCAGCCGTTAGCGAGATATGCAGTTTACAATTTTAAGTTTTTTTGTCCTTTTCTAGTACAACAACGTCATAGTCCTCGTATACGCTGTATTGAAACTAATATGTAAGACGAAAGTATGATGACGTCAGCGGTGTAGAAAAGGACGGAAAATATTTAAACTTTAAATTCGATTTATTAAGTTATCGTAATGCATTTATCGATTTTATGTGGACCTATACATTAGATAACAGTTATATTAATAACACATAAAAATTATATCAAAATTTAAATTCTATGCAACGACCCTATTTAACTTCGTTTAAGTTGATGTTGAAGATGGATCTTGTATAAGCATCGTTGGGTCTATCAAATCGTAGATAGGAATCTTAATTTAAATTTTTCTTCTATTGTAAAGATGTTCTTATGTAAATTTTATATTTATCAGTTACATAGTGTAATTATGTATTCATTTTGTAAAGGATAAAGCTGGATTTAATGAGTTGTGTGTATAATTAAGCTCTAATGAGATTTTTTATTGTCAATCGTTTTTGTTAATTATCTCAGTTATGGTAAATTGTAGAATGTAAGTGTCTTATATTGTTTTCGTCGTTGTCCACATCCGACATCAATATTGGGCAGTTTACAAAATAGAAGGCGTAAAAAGTTTTTGTTTTGTTATTATTGACATTTATAATAAAATGTAATTAAATGTACCTACATAATTATAAAAACTATGTTAAGTTACATAAAAATAAAAATTTGAACCAGAAGATTACAGTCCACAATCTATTTAGCTACCGAGTTAATGGTTAGCAAAGAAAAGCACCAGAAGACACAACATTTTGGTCCAATCGAAGCGGATTCGTAGCTTGTTGAAAAAGGTTAGTTTCAAGTGCTACTATCAGGCTACAGTTAAAGATTCAAGGATACTTTCGTCCATTACCTGGCTACTTTATACCACTGAATTATTAGAAAAATTGCCTGCCTACTGGAGGCTATCGAGAAGAATTGTCTGCCTACTGGAGGCTATTGAGAAAAGATCAAAGGGAAATTCGTAAGCCAGTTCTCTTTTCATTACATATTGCTGTTTACATTAACTAAAATCGATTCTATTTATTTGTTATCATTTTCATACCTTGTAGTACAAATTTATATGCTGTTTGACTTTATGTTTATTTGCATATTTCTTGATTTGAGTGGTGTAGCATCATTCTGAAATTAAGAGTTTTTCACTGTTTTAGTAAATCTAGTATTAACCATGGCAGAGTCTGAAGATCTCATGGAGTTCAAAAGATTGGTAGCTATAAGAGGGCAATTTAAAAGTCAGTTGACTCGTTTCACAAACTTCATAAGTGACACAGTGAATTATGACAAAATAATGGAGATAGCTTCTCCTCTAGAGGGAATTGAATTGAATTATAATGAATTCAACAATGTACAATTGCAAATAGAAATGCACGATACGTCTGAGGACAAAAAAGAATTTGATGAACGAGTAGTGTTCGAGGATAAATATTTTAGTAGTATTGCTAAAGCTAAACAACTTCTTAATGATGATTATAAAAAATCTACATCTAGCGCACTTCCAAGTGTACAGCCACAAACTAATGTAAGTCTTTCATCCCCTCACCAGTGTAATCAATTTAAAATTCAATAACCTCCCGTCACATTACCTGAATTTGATGGATCATACGAAAGGTGGTCAAATTTCCATGACACTTTCTCTTCGTTGATTCATGACAATTCTAATCTAGCTAATATTCAAAAATATTATTATTTACAATCTGTTTTGTAGGGTGAAGCCTTGAAGGTTATTAATTCACTAGAAATTAGTAATGACAATTATCTAGTAGCTTGGAAGCTGTTAAAAGATCGCTTTGAGAATAAGAAATTTACAATTAAAACTCACGTAAAGCAAATCTTTGAGTTGTTAAATGTAACTAAAGACTCTTATTCATCGTTAAGATTATTTTTTGATACATTTCAAATGCATTATCGTGCTTTAAAAAACTTAAATGAGCCTATTGACTCTTGGAGTGCCATACTCATATACTTACTTGTTTCTAAACTTGATAATCCCTCCAAACGTGAGTGGGAAAAAGAAGTAAAGAATACAGTTTCTCCTACAATACAAGAATTTATTAATTTTCTAATTGAACATTGCCAGATTTTAGAATCCATGGAATCAAGTAAGATTTCTGGATGTGTTTCTCAACAGTCGAGTACTAAATTCAAAGAAAAAAACTCATACCTTAGTTTCAACAACAAATAATACGTTTTATTGTAATTTTTGCAAAAAAATGAGTCACACAACTTCTTTTTGTAGAGAACTTCTCAAGTTACCTGTTTCAATGAGGCTTTCTGAAATACGAAAGCTAAATTTGTGTACGAATTGTTTGAATTCAAGGCATAGTAGCAGTACTTGCACTGCCAGATCTTGTAAGACATGTGGTAAGAGACACCACACCATTCTTCATTTAAGCAAAACACAAGGTCAACCTCAGACAAGTGATCAAGAGCAAGCGAGTCAGCAGCAGGTAGGTACTAGTAAACCCTTGATTTCACAGCAGATGTCGCAAGGAAGACCAGAAACAAAGCAACTAGTAGAAATGCAAGAAGTTTCTAAAATGACAGGTAGTAAAGTTAATGAAGATACTAACAATTCTAGCTCCATTGTGGCCGTTTGTTCGCAATTTCCGAAAACCTTTAACGTATTGTATAGTAATTCATTCACTATTTTATCAACAGCAAATGTTTATCTTTATAGTTCTACAAATGAACCAATTTTATGTCGAGCTCTGATTGATAGTGGCTCACAGTCAAATTTTATGAGTAAATCTTTATTGAATAAATTAAATCTTGATTGATTGACGTTAAATATAAATTAAACATTATACAATTTTTAATTATTGACAAGATTATGGATAACATCCCCCAAGTTAGCTTTGATGCTACAAATTTAAATATTCCTGCCGAACTAAATCTAGCGGGTCCAGAATTTAACATTTCATCGGAAATAGATCTTTTATTAGGAGTTGAGGGTTTTTATACCTTATTATTACTTGAACAAATATCTCTTGGACGCAATCAACCCATTTTCCAAAAAACAAAATTGGGCTGGGTTGTTGCTGGCCCTTGTCAAATTAATATTAATCAACCCAAACAAATTTGTAAGTTTGTACAAACACAAGGTGAAATGTTAAATTTGGAACGTCAATTAGAAGCATTTTGGACAATTGAAGAATGTCCTGTTAAGAACTTTGTTTACTCGAAAGAAGAATTGGAGTGTGAGGAGCACTTTCGAAATAATTTTACCATTTGTCTTAAGACTTCTTTTTAAAGATAACTTCTTAGAGTTAGGTGAATCTCGTGAAATAGCTATTCGAAGATTTCAAGGTTTAGAGCGGAAATTAACTAAGAATCCAGATTTAAAAAAAATATCAAGAATTTATCGATGAATATATAACACTAGGGCATATGTCACAAAATAATTCAAACGAAATACTAAATAATAGAAGTTGTTACTTACCACATCATTGTGTAATTAAAGAATCTTCGGTGACAACTAAATTGCGTGTTGTTTTTGACGCATCATCGAAAACAAGTTGAAATTTATCACTTAACGATGTCCTTAAAGTCGGGTCTTGTATACAGGAACCTATATTCTGGATACTTTTAAGATTTAGAACTCATTCAATTGTTTTTACTGCTGATATCGCAAAAATGTATAGATGTGTCGGTGTACAAGAAACTGACCGAGAATATCAAAGAATTGTTTGGCGATCAGATCCAACTAGTGAGTTAACCCATTACAGATTGAATACCGTCACATACGGTATCGCACCCGCGAGCTTTCTCGCGACACGCTGTCTAAAACAGTTCTCGTTGGAAAATATGGCAAATTATCCTAATGCTAGTGAATCTATAGCATCCGATTTTTATATGGATGATTGGTTATCGGGATGCGAAAATATAGGCGCTGCTTTTGATTTATTAAAAAACGTTAATAGTATTTTATGTTCCGCCGGCTTCATTCTGAGGCAGTGGGCTTCTAACGACGAAAGAGTTTTAAATCATTTTCAAGATAAGTGAGCTGACAAGCGATAAATATGTTGTTAAAGATAACCAGAGTTCTAAAACTTTGGGAATCCTTTGGGATTCTTCTAAGGATAAGTTTTCATTTACTCACAATTCAAATAAAGTGGGCTTCTTTACAAAGCGCATTATATTATCAATAGTAAGTCAAATTTTTGACCCCCTGGGATTATTAGGTCCTATTATTGTAAGAGCCAAGATTATTTTACAAAAATTTTGGCAAACTAAAATTGGGTGGGATGATCAAATTCCAGATCCCTTACTTGATATGTGGCTTAAGTTTTATAATAAAATTGGAGCTATAAATAGTGTGCATATTTCGCGACATATTTTGATACTGGATTCCATTACTGTGGAAATTCATTGCTTTTCTGACGCGTCGCAAGTTGCTTATGGCACATGTGTTTATGTAAGGTTTATGTAAGGACATGCCAAGTGATAGGCATAATTAATATAAAGGCTACACATAGGGTCACAGTTAGGCTCATCAATATTTAAAATAGAAATCAAGAATAAAAATTTCATGCAAACATAACCTAAATTTCATATGCATATAAAAAGGTTGATTTTTTTATAAAAAAAGGATATCAATCATTTAGATTGTTTTATCATAATACATGTTTATACAACCCAAGTTACACATTGGGATGGGTTCTTCACTTGTAGAGAAGAAGTAATCTTCTTGTTTAAATTTAGAGGCTACGATCTTTAACGTAGGATGAATTTTTCTATTTTCCAAGAGACCAACTCAGTTTCGCGCTGTCAGTTAACTGAAAACAGATAATTTGGGTTAATCTTGTTATGACTTATATAGCACAATTAGTTTTAAACTTTGTTATAAAAATTCTGACCATTTCCATTATTGAAGGTTTAAATCTTGTCTTTATGACTCAGTTTGACGATTATTAACTCATATACTGTTTTTTTTCTCACCATTGTTTTTATGTAAACACTTGGAGAACTGTATGCTGGACAATTTGTTCATAAATTGACTTTATTTGAATCAATATTAAAGCTAGAGTTAGAAACCATCTTTGATAGAAAAGTGAGGTCATTTGGTTAAACCTACTCCTTGTTAAATATTCAGTGTAATTGCATTGAAATAATACCAAGACTGCTATTAATCAAAAGTGTTTATGAGCGGGAACAGAATTTTTCTGTTATCTTGTCTCCAACATTTTAGTAAGTGCTAAAATTTATAATTTACAAATTCAACTTTATAACCTATAAATTATAAACAAAACAGATAACCTCCCCTCGCGGGTGGTTATAGTGCCATCTACTTTCCTAACATTTAAAAATAAATCTCATTTCAAATTACTAAAATAACAACCTGTAAAAATGATAAATTTAAATGATTTAGTTTCCTCCAAAAATGAATACTCAAACTCACCTATAATAAACTCCCATCTACATTCTACCCACCCAACAACTATCCAGGAACATACACCTTTTTTGAGCCTACCAACCAATTTCCCTTTACTATCGCAAAAACAGACATCTAGAGCTCAACCAACTGCTTCAAATCTTAAATCACTTTCAACTTACGCATCCATTACTCAGAACTTCTCCTCTCCTAATACAACACCCCAAGTTTCCCATTCAACAAAAATACACAATATTAGCAAAAATCACCAGCCCAACAGACCGCACTTTAATCAAGGAATATTATACGAATACATTGAAAATACACCAATCCTCGCCTATTGCAAGGCCGTAGGAGATAAGATTGGTCAATCAAATGTAATATTCGCCAGCCCGATGTCTAATCATCGTATATGCATATTTTTAAAATCGAAAAATCTCGTTGATCAGTTTATGGCTAATCATAACGAAATTATAATTCAAAATCAGGTTCTACATGCTCGAAGATATGTAACTCCAGCAAAAAGATTATTAATCACCAGAGTGTGTCCGGTAATTCTACATGATATTATAATAAATAAAATTAAAGAATTAGGCAACACTCCCGTATCCAACTTAGTTTATTTACATATCAATTCGGCTAATTCAGAGTACCAACATATTTGTAGTTTTAAAAGACAAATTTATATTAGCCAAGATAATTATAATATACCTGATTCGATATTAGTCACCTATGAAGGAGATAATTATAGAATCTTCTTGCACTTGGAAGATTCCTTGTGCCCTGTTTGCCAACAAGCTGGACACGCAACACAAGAATGTAACATCAATTAATAGTTTACCTTCCAACTCTGGTGAACCTGAAACGAAAAATACACAATTAAACCAAAACAAAGATACTAGTAATCAAAATCTACTCACATTCATAAATTCAGATAAATCATCACAAATAAACAACCCCGATACATTTACTACGAACACATCCCTGGATGATACAATTATATCAGTGAAACCAACTGATATGACACAGCAAGTTACCCCAGATCTACCTCCCAATACACAAAAAGAAGAGACGAAGATGACCCAACTACAAAACAGCTCATCACCATTAACTAAAAGAACAGCAGAAGCTATCTCTGTGTCTAGTCAATCAGAATCCCAAGGTAAAACTCCAAAAAAGAAAAAAACGGGCACAAAAGAAATTAAACTGGAAAAAGAGGAACTCATAACTGAAATCCGTAACTTAAAGATAACACCGACAATTAAAGATCTACTTAAACTTAACAAACTCTTGGATCCACATTATGCAATACACGCCACCCCAACTACGACTGACGATGAATTATCCCAGGACCTTTACTCATCTTAAATCAACTTATGGAAATCCTACAGTGGAACATTAATAGCTATTATACCCACCTACAGTATCTACAATTGCTAATACGTACTCACCAACCACACATAATTTGCCTCCAAGAAACGCTTACCAAAGTTGAGCATAAAATACAATTAAAAGGATATAAATGTTATCACACACCAAGACCAATACAAAATATAGCGAGCGGAGGAGTTGCAACATTTATAACAGCCACATTACACTCAGAAAGATTATCACTACAAACGAATTTAGAAGCAGTAGCAGTACAATTACACACTCCCGCTAGACTCACTATCTGTAATATTTACTTACCACCAGACGCCGCTGTTACTGTAAACGACTTAGAAAATCTATTTCTACAACTTCCAAAAACTTTGATTATAGTCGGCGATTTTAACGCTCATAATCCTATATGGGGTTCGCAAAAACTCAATACTAGAGGACGCATCATTGAAAAGTTTATAATAGACAATGATCTTTGTCTTACAAATACTGGAGCACCTACACACTTTAACATAGCTAACCAAACATTCTCCAGTATAGATCTGGCCTTATCAACTCCGTCGCTAGCCCCTACGTTAGCCTGGTCCCCCCTTCCCCAATTACATGATAGTGACCACTATCCTATCAAAATCAGCATTCACTCTCCCTCTCCACCATCAACCGTCAAACTACAACAAAAATGGAAATTCGAATTAGCTGATTGGCCCAAGTATCAAACACATATTATCCAACACCTAACCTCAAATTCCGAAAATCAAGATATAGACTCAGAAATCCAATTGTTTAATAATATTATGTTAGAAGCAGCGCAATGCTGCATCCCCAAGACAACCCCCAACATCCAACGTTATCCAGTCCCATGGTGGACTCCCGACTGCAGAAAAGCCATACATGCCCATCACCAAGCATACAATCGTTATAAAAAAACTAGAACACTTCAAGATCTCATTACATTTAAGCTGCTGAGAGCCAAAGCCAGGCGTATCATACGCGAAAGTAAAAAGACATCTTGGGCTAAATTTATACAATCAGTCAATAGTAACACTACAAACAGACAATTTTGGAATAAAATCAACAGTTTTAAAGGCTTGCCTAAAAATTTTTCCATACCATTAGTTTATGACATCAACAACGAACCAGTTACTGACCCTCACCATATCGCCGAGATAATAGCACAAACATTGGAAAATAAATACAATGAAGACTATCATAATCCAACCTTCGAAGAATTAAAACGATCTGTTGAAAATACCTCTTTACAATTACCTACTGACTCACGCCACCCGCTTAACCAACCCATCACTATGGAAGAACTAAATCATGCACTAAAATCAGCCGGCAATTCAACACCAGGACCGGATGGAATCTCTTACATTATGCTTAAAAACCTCCCTCTATCAGCAAAAGTACATCTATTAAAACTCTACAATCGCATTTTGTCAGACCAAGTCTTCCCAACGTTATGGAGATCCGTTACAATATTACCTTTCCTAAAATCTGATAAAGATCCTACCCGACCAACTAGTTATCGTCCTATTTCCTTATCCTGTTGTTCCTGTAAATTATTAGAAAAAATTATAAATTCACGATTAATGTGGTACCTTGAGACGCAACACCTTTTAAATCCTCATCAAGCCGGTTTCCGAGAAAAATCGTTCAACTCTTGACCACCTTCTTAATCTAGAGTCAGCAGCCTACGAAGCCTTTGCAAACCGTGAACATCTTATAGCAATTTTTTTTGATATACAAAGTGCTTATGGTAAAACCTGGAAACACCTAATAATCAACCAACTTCTAAGTTGGATCATCACTGGAAACATCACTTCCTTTATATATAATTTCCTAAATGATAGAAGATTTTGCGTCAAGATAGGTGATACCTACTCATCCAAAAAATCTTTGAACAACGGCATACCTCAAGGATCACCTATAAGTTCAACCCTGTTTCTATTAGCTATAAATACTATTGGGGACCAACTTCCGCAACACATTAAAATTGCCTTATATGCGGACGATGTTGCCATTTACACTAGCAGTAGAGATCTCATGTTATTACAACCAAAGATTAGAGAGGATTAAGATAGGAAGCTAAGCGACAATGTTGTAGGTATTGCCATCTATAGTCTCAGGGGGAAGCAGGTTGGTAGGTAAAAAAGTAATTGATGTTTATTTGTTTGTCATTTTTTGGTAACCATTGGTAACATCACCTATAAAAAACAAATAAAAACCTGTTTCATAACTGCCAAAAAAATCATCTTCAAAGCATGGCCAAGATTTTGAATAGTTTTTGGTTTTGGGCGAGATTTGTTCTCCAAATTGAAAGAAAAAAATGGTTTCGTATTGCACAGTGGAAAATTGCCGCAATAATAAAAACGATCATTCTCAACATACTTATTTCGCGTTGCCAAAGGACGTAAATATGTAAGTAACTTTCAGTTGTATTCATTATTGCTCTTCAGGACTACTTTTCCTTTTTTTGTTTCAGTGCAAAGAAATGGATAAAAACATATTGTTAATACTCACGCCCCGTGTGTAATGAAATTCATTGCTCCCAGGTCAACGCATATTTATAATGAATGTATTACCAAATGTATAACTTAATAGGAGTAACAAGAATTGGTTATTATTACTGTTACTGTTATTGTTATTACTATTAATATTATTACTGAAAATAAACCACTTATAAACATTTAACTTCAGCATTATTTCTGTGTATAATCTGTATTATACAGTCATTATAATGTCTAGAACAAACCACTAGATTTATTTCTTTTAGATGATTTTGGAATTAAATAGATAGGAGTAACTATTTTTAGTATATTATACTCTTTTTCCTGAATTTCGAGACATCCATATTGTAGCGATTGTGGCGACATCTCCCATTCAAAATTCGATGCCAGCCGTATTATCATGATCAACTTCATTCATTTTCGCTGTCAGCGAATATGAATGGCCATGATATTGTAGCGAATATTGCGACATCTACCGCCTCAGGGGGAATTGGACCACAAAAAGCGTAGTCGTTTTTTTACATAGTGCTCTTATGCCAGTTTCCTATCTTAACCCTCTCTAATCTTTTATTACAACAACACCTACAACGTGCAATAACTATTTTAGAGGATTGGTCAAATCAAACCGGCTTTACCTTTTCACCAGAAAAAACACACGCTATGCATTTTACCCGAACTTACAGAGAACCTATTAACCCGGTACTAAAGCTCAATAATAAAGCTATAGCATATCAGGATTCTGTCAAATTTCTTGGTATGTACCTTGACCAGAAATTAACTTGGAAACGACATATAAAAGAACTCAAAATCAATGCTTTTAAATCCTTTAACATCCTTAAAGTCATGTCTAACCGTCAATGGGGAGTTGACCAAACGTTACTACTTAGATTATACCGGGTTTTTATTCGTTCCAAATTAGACTACGGAGCTCCCATCTATGCAGCAGCCACTCCCGCAATACTCCATACCCTAGATCTAGTGCAAAATGCTGCTTTACGACTAGCGCTTGGTGCTCTACGAACATTCCCAGTGGACAGTCTACAAATTGAAGCTAGCATACCATCACTCACCATTCGCCGAAACATTCTCACAACAAACTACGCTATTAAAATCCTAACGCATCCTGAACATCCATCACATAAAAACATTCTATTCCAAGATCAGCATATTGAATATCACAATCGTCCACGTATTAACAAACCCTTCCATACTCGCCTCTCCCAGCTCCAACAACAACTTCACACTAAGCTCCCAAACCTTTACCGTTCATCACCACACCGAAATATTCCTTGGATTCTACCTTCCTACAAAATAAATACCACGCTCCTCAAATTGAACAAACACACCACGCCGCCGATTCTACTTAAAATCGAGCTTCGGAAACTCCTCACCACCTTTGATGGCCAGAAGAAATTTATACAGATGGAAGCAAAATGAAACACCAAGCCACATGCGCCGTATTAACACAAAATGGACAGGAGAAGATACAACTCCCAGATTTTACATCGATCTACACAGCTGAGTTAACAGCCATTCATCAAGCACTGATGTATTCGCAACAGAGCTTAAACAGCAACATAGTCATATTAACAGACTCATACAGTGCACTTCAATCAATTCAGCAACTATATCCTGACAATGTCCTGCTTCAAGATATCCATCATCTCCTACAGCAGCTTTATCTACAAAATAAGACCATCACCTTCATATGGATTCCATCACATGTCGGCATTTCCAAAAATGAAGAGGTCGACCAATTAGCAAAAGAAGCCTTTCACAATCCAGCCACGGTTATAAATAAAATGATATATCACGATGCACAACAAAAACTACAGCATATCATTCTACAACACTGGCAAACCCTATGGGCCCGATCAAATAGTCAACTCAAATTCATCAAACCCACTGTGCACCCATGGAAACACATACACTGCTTTACTCGTCATCAACAAATATTACTTACCCGCCTCCGAATTGGACATACCAACATCACACGCGGTCATCTCTTCCTCAAAAGTCCAACACCAAACTGCCCTCAGTGTGCCACACCACTTACGATACAGCACCTCTTAATTATCTGTCCGCAATATGCTACTCAACGGAAGAATCTCCAACTTCCCAATACCCTACAAGAGGCTTTCAATCCAGAAATATTCAATCAAAACCGGATCTTGAACTACCTACAACTAACCAAGCTTATTACAAAAATCTAAAAACAGTACTTAAATTATTAGTATATGTATTAGTTGTATTGTGTGATCATACATCTATTTTGTATAGGATAAACCTGTTTTATTTCAATTTTGTATGTAATTAAGCTACTCGTATAACGAAAATTGTACATTGTCAATGGTTTTCGTCTTATATCTTTGTTACGATGCATTTTAGGATAGAAGTGTATTACTTAGTTTTAATCCTTGTTTTATGTACTACAATCCTGTGTTTATAGAATTAAGATTCGTGAAAATTAAGAACAGCTGTGTGGGATAGTGACGTCATAGATTTCCCGTGCTTCGATTTTGTTTTGCAAAAATGTCAGTGCACGCTTTTGTTTCAACAAAATCTATATAAGCTGGAGCCAAATTTAACAAAGGCAGTCGACAAAACGTTTCCGGCAAAGCTATGCCCAACTCCGGATTAAAAATCTGTATCATGAAATAAATAAAGATTATTAAAAGTTTCACAGTTTTATTAAAATATACCTGACAATATTGTTTCGACAGCTATGCTGTCATTATCAAAGGTAATATAATTATAAACAAACACGTCGCTAAGGTAGATACAAAATAGGTAACTAGATAAAATAATAATAATAATAAAAATTAATAATAAAAATCATAATTAAACATCTAATACTTCCAGTAACGGAGAATTACTGAGCTCAAGTTGTTCATTCATTAAAGGTACCCTGAGTTTGTGTTTGTATATCTCAAAGGCTTCTAAAATGTCTAATTTGCGTTTGTTATTACAAAAATGTAGGAATTTAATATTATTTTGAGGAGTCATTGTGTGATTTTGTTCTAAAAGGTGTTTGGCGTAATTCGATTTTTCAGGATGTTTATTTTTGTAATGACGTACGTGTTCTTTATATCTTATGTCAAAATTTCGAAGTGTTTGTCCAATATATACCGAACTACAAAAAGAACAATTTAAACGGTAAATGCCCGATTTCATGATATCATGTGTTCTGTCTTTAGCATTAAATAAAAATGAAAAAGTGTTAGTGTTGGTTTTAAATGTTATTTTATAATTGTTGGTTTTTCTTAGTATATGTGCAATTTTTTCTGATATTTTGCCAAAATATGGTATAGATATGTAATTTGTGTCTTCTGTTTGATTGTCAATGGGATATATTCTTTTGATAGCTAACCTATAATCTTTTTGTTTAATTAAAGTGTCAATCATGTTCGGATTATAATGATTTGCATGTGCTAGTTGTTTAATGGTTGATATCTCTTTGCTAATATTGCATAATAGAAAAAATTGCACATATACTAAGAAAAACCAACAATTATAAAATAACATTTAAAACCAACACTAACACTTTTTCATTTTTATTTAATGCTAAAGACAGAACACATGATATCATGAAATCGGGCATTTACCGTTTAAATTGTTCTTTTTGTAGTTCGGTATATATTGGACAAACACTTCGAAATTTTGACATAAGATATAAAGAACACGTACGTCATTACAAAAATAAACATCCTGAAAAATCGAATTACGCCAAACACCTTTTAGAACAAAATCACACAATGACTCCTCAAAATAATATTAAATTCCTACATTTTTGTAATAACAAACGCAAATTAGACATTTTAGAAGCCTTTGAGATATACAAACACAAACTCAGGGTACCTTTAATGAATGAACAACTTGAGCTCAGTAATTCTCCGTTACTGGAAGTATTAGATGTTTAATTATGATTTTTATTATTAATTTTTATTATTATTATTATTTTATCTAGTTACCTATTTTGTATCTACCTTAGCGACGTGTTTGTTTATAATTATATTACCTTTGATAATGACAGCATAGCTGTCGAAACAATATTGTCAGGTATATTTTAATAAAACTGTGAAACTTTTAATAATCTTTATTTATTTCATGATTATGGAGTTCCACAAAATAAGGCTGGAAACAATAAATAAAAATCTGTAATTTAAAGTGAGGTTAGATGTTTGAACCATATGATTAATGTGTCAACGTTTAATATAAACAAAAGTTCGAATTAAATTAAAGTGTTACCTGAATATTTTTAAAGGTTTAAAGAAGATTTTATTATTGTACCACAATTATTTGAAGTGAACGAGATTATTTAAATAAATTCAGGAGAATTTATTTCCATTATCGATTTATGTATTGACATACTATAACAGGAAATCAGGTGAAAAATACTATTGCCGCAATACCAATTGAGGACAATACTTAAAAGGAAACTATTTTTGTAATATACCAGGTTGGTCGTAATAAAAGGGTTCTTTAATTTGATTGATAATATTAAAATTATAAAGTTTTTCCTTAATAATTTCACATTTATTTGTTTAACCTTAAGGGTTCTTTTAAGAACTTTCAAAAATAAAACAATTCAATTTCTTTTATTTCAATTTATTTTTCATTAAGATAAACATTTTTATTTGTAAATAATTTTGATTTGTGGTGGTTTGTTCAAGTGAATGACTGTAATAGCCCTATGTCAGGCTATTACGACATTTAACTACATTTGAGCAAGCTTGGGAATCAATTTTTTCAATGGTCTTATTGTATAATTTGAACAATTTTTCTTTTTATTTCTTTCATTCTAACATTTCTATTTATTTTCCTTTCAACTAAATAAAGTTTATGTGTTTTTAAAATTACTTATGTGTTTAATTGATGCACATACAAGCATCCAGTTTTATTTCTTTTTGAATTTAGAGTTTAGCAGTGGTTGTCCAGTTTGCAGGAGCCCTAGTGTTTGCAACATAAGTTTTTCTCCTTTTCCAGGCATAAGAGTTAATAAGAGTCTCATAATTCAACCAATTTATGCTCTATCGAATAACCCTGAGCTGGCGGATTGGAATAAAGAAAAATATTTGGGGTGTATTTTTAATTTAATCCACCGTATATAATTTATGTTTTATTTGGAACGGTGGGGCATATTATAATATTTATTTAATACTTAAATATCACCTCAGTATATTCCGACAACGCCAAAAACTTTGTTGGTGCAAACAAAGAGCTGAGTGTATTTGTAAAACGAGTTCACGATCCACAATTTAAAAATTTCTTACTTGATAATAAAATTGATGGCACTTTATTCCCCCACGTTCACCACACTTTGGTGGCTTGTGGGAATCGTCAGTTCGTTTGATGAAATATCATCTTAAAAGAATTATGCATGATAGTAAATTGTCTTACGAAGACTTTTATTCAGTCATTGTACAAATAGAGTCGATTTTAAATTCGCGGCCTTTGTATTCTCTTACGGACGACCCCGAAGATCTTGAAGTGTTAACCCCTGGACACTTCTGAATCGGAAGATCGTTGATGAATCTGCCTGAACCTCCAGTTCTTGATGATCGGCACACCCATGTTCACAAATATAGGCACATGAAGTTTTTGGTGCAGCAATTTTGGTCAAGATGGGCAAAAGACTACTTACAGAGCTTGCAACGACGTTCCAAGTGGAGGTACGAAGAAGGGTTGCAGCTCAAAATAGGCAGCCTTGTACTTATTATGGAAGATAACTTACCTTCCACTTGTTATAAAATTGGACGAATAGAAGAAGTATTCGCGGGTAACGACGGCTTAGTGAGAGTAGTCATAGTTAAAACTAAGGAAGGCTGTTATAAAAGAGCAGCAAGTAAAGTGTGCGTGTTACCTTTAGAAGAACTCCACAATTACCATTGAAAGTAGGAGCTTTCAAGGGTGGCGGTATGTCCACATCCGACATCAATATTGGGCAGTTTACAAAATAGAAGGCGTAAAAAGTTTTTGTTTTGTTGTTATTGACATTTATAATAAAATGTAATTAAATGTACCTACATAATTATAAAAACTATGTTAAGTTACATAAAAATTTTAACCAGAAAATTACAGTCCACAATTTATTCAGCTACCGAGTTAATGGTTAGCAAAGAAAAGCACCAGAAGACTCAACAGTCGTTATTTTGCCAGCTACAATCCTATCTTTTTAGAATTAAGATTTAGTATTAATTATCAACAGCTGTGTTGGTAAAGTAACGTCATAAATAAGCGGGTTGATATTGTTTTTTTTTAAATTTGACATAATCTTCAATTGTTTCACTAAATCATATATAAAGCCCAGCAAAAATTAACAAATTCAGTCGATAAAAAGCCCTTGGAGAATCCATGCTCGGCTCGAGACCAAAAATTTGTAAATTAAGTGAGGTTAAAAGTGTTAACCATATGGTTGGATGTCAACAAAAGAAAATTCAACAAAGTTTAATTTATATTTACCTGAACATTTTAAATTAAAGAAGATTTATTTGTTATTCTACTATTGTATGGAATTGTGAACGAGTTGTTTATTGGATAAATTCAAGAAGCCTTGGATAGCCTAATTAAAGCAGAATAGAATAAAATCGACCCTGAGATAAACATAGTTAAAATTCTTTTATTGTGTGATTGTAGTTAAATTAAAATCAAATTTAAAATTAAACATCAAAATTTTACAACACCACAATATGTTGTACAAGACAATCTTTCCTTGAAGTTTTATATTCACATGTATTACATATAAATTGTTTATTTCTAGTATCATGTTGCTGAGATTTTTTATTATCTTCAGAAATACCTCTAGCAATACAGTCTTCCATTATTTGGTGTTAGTTAACAGTAGTGTGTACTTGATTTTAGAATGTATCATACCTAATATCTGGTTTTTTCAATATTATAAAATTGTTCTAACCTGTAATAGACATAAATAATTTTGCAAACAATAATAAATATAAGAAATGTTGCATTTACTATTTTCATGTGGTTATGTCTTATGCTAATTTTTCAGTAGATGTGAATGTCTGGAAAAATTCAAAATTGTGTTTTACATAGCTTTATTAAACATAGACCTTACGTAAGTTACGTTAAGTGATTCAAGTTTACGTTAGTTCTTGTTAAAAGTATGCAATATTTTAAGTTTTACTGGATTTACATTATTATTATTATTATTATTATTATTATTATTATTATTATTATTATTATTATTATTATTATTATTATTATTATTATTATTATTATTTTTTTTTTCTTTCAGGATAGCGGCATCAATTACTAAGATTATTAGCCGCTTTACTTTATTTAGATTAGATACTAAACCCAGTGTATAATATTTTTGTTATCTACGTTACAGTATCCAGTCTGGATGTTTCCCGTGAGCTATAGCTGTGCACGATTTACAACTGTACTCAATACTATATATCTCAGATGGCATAAATATAAACGACATAAACATAATAAAATATACACATATAAACGCAACTCTTGGGTGAAAATAAAGAAGACGTAAGACAATGAAGGGGATGGGATAAACAGCGATAAGGTTGCATAGTAAAATAATTGTATATATAAAATAATGCTTATAGAGATAAAATAAATATGAATATATGAGCATGAATATGATATGTCTACTATGAAATGAATAAATATATGTATAAAATAAATAAATAGACTTTAAATAAAACCTTATGAGCTATATCACAGTCAAAATATCACAATAAATAGGAGACAATTCTGGTGCATTAGTGACGAGTTATATTTTGAGCAGCAGGTGTGTTAATTTTAAAAACATAATGAGTTTTTGAATAGCATCTGGGTTGTCCGTTAAGCATTCTGTTACATTGTCCGCTAGTTGTAATCTAGCACGAGTAACCGCGTATTGCGGACAGTATATGAGTAAGTGACTCACTCCAAGTATGCCTCCGCAGTGTTCACATACTGGTGGTTGTTCACCTGTTAATAGGTATACACTTGTTAGCCGAGTATGGCCTATTCTTAAGCGGCAAACTGCTACCTGCTCTCGTCTCGTTAATACTAATGGATATTTCCATTTCCCCACTGCTGGTTTAACTAGTTTCAGTTTTGATTGGTTATCCGTCCATATATTTTGCCATACGGCGATGACCTTTTGCTTAAGGTAACACGAGATGTCCTTATGGCGGATGGGAATATCTTGATCTAATGCACCATTATCAGCAGCCAAACGGGCTGCCTCGTCGGCCTTTTCGTTACCCGTAATACCAATATGGCTGGGGACCCATACAAATACAACATTTTTTCCTATGGCTCCTAACCACGCTATAAGTGCCAAAATTTTCTGCAGTAAAGGATCAGCGGTGTATATGTCAGACAGACCTTCGATAGAGCTTCTTGAGTCTGTGCATATTACAGTATCAGTGTATCTAGACATTTCAAAGTACCTCAAAGCCTGCCAGATGGAATATAACTCAGCGGTATAAATGCTAGCAACGGGAGACAAAGACCAAGAGTACGAATTGTCCTGCACATAAATAGCAGATCCTACTCCCAAGTTTGTTTTTGACCCATCCGTGTAGATAATTAGGCTTTGAGGGTACTCACTCAAGACGGTTCTAAATTTTGCTAAAAAGAAACTGGCGCTGATCTCTCCTTTTGTGATTGTGGCACATTCCATTCGACTAATTGGTTTTAGGAGATTCCATGGCGGTACTTCGCACGGACCCAATTGAAACACGGTAGGCAGATCAACCTGGATACCATCCGAGAACTCCCAAAATTTAATTGCCGATGGCCTTGTTATTGTTCGACGAGATACATAAGTATCGCGGTACTCATCAGAGAAAAAAGTAGCGTGAGCAGGATGACGAGATTGCCCCCATATTCTCACTCCATATTGACAGAGAAGGGATAGTCGCCTATGCTCTAAAGGGAGAAAGCCCGATTCGCAACATAAGGACATTGCGGGACTAGTGCGAAAGGCACCGGTTGCTAGTCTTAGTCCCATGTTTTGAATCGGTTCTAAAGCTTGTAAGATTGACTTTCTAGCAGAAGCATGCACGAAACATCCATAATCTAATTTAGATAAGACTGTTGCACGGTATATGTTAAGTAAACACTCTCTATTGCTGCCCCAATTAATATTCGCGACACATCTCATAATATTGAGGGACTGTTGGCACCTAGCACGAAGATTAGTGATGTGCTCTTTCCAATTTAGTTTGATATCGAATATCAGTCCCAAATACCTGATGGACTCTACAAACCGAATAGGGGAACCGTATAAATTGATGGCAGGATTGCCTTGGCAAGACCGTAACCGGCAGAAATGGACGCATGCCGTTTTTTGGGTCGAAAATCTAAACCCTATATTATTGGCCTCTACGGATAATCGGTCTATTGCAGTTTGTAGATCCCTGGATATCTCATTCATTGAGGTGGCAGACTTATAGAGACATAAATCATCGACGTACAACATCTTTTCTACGGATTCGCCCACTGCATCTAATAATTTGTTAACGGCGATGATGAATAGGGTTACACTGAGAGTCGATCCCTGTGGAATACCATTCTCTATGACAACCGAAGATGAAGTTGCATTACCCATTCGGACACTCATCTTTCTTTCTGACAGGAAACTTTCAATTTGTAGACCCATTCTCCCCCTGACTCCCCAATCATGTAAGGTTCTCAAGATGTTGTGGCGCCAGGTCATGTCGTATGCCTTTTCGATATCAAAGAAGACAGCGACAGTATGTTCACGGAGTGCGAAGCTATTTTGAATAGCATTTTCTAGAACTACTAGATTGTCTGCTGTGGACCTATTGCGTCTAAAACCGTGTTGGTATGGAGAGAGCAAATTGTGTTTTTCGATGTACCACACCAACCGGTAATTTATCATTTTTTCTAATAATTTGGCCATACAACATGTGAGAGAAATAGGTCTATAACTTGTAGGCAGTTCCGAATTTTTCCCCGGCTTCAAAAGTGGAACCACTATAGCGGTTTTCCACTGTTCAGGGTATTCGCCGGACTGCCAGATCTTGTTGTAAAGATGTAGTAACGACGTCTTTCCTGTGAATGGTAAGTGTTGCAACAACGAGTATGGTATTCCATCTAAACCAGGAGCTGAATTGGTGCAAGAAGTAAGAGCGTGTTCTAGTTCTGTCATCGTGAAATCTTGGTTATAGTCTAATTCAAGGTCAGTAGCGAAATCTAGTTGCAACTCGACGCCAGCTATATGATTACGAAACTCTGCGCTATAATTATCAGAGCTGCTCACTTTTCTGAAATGTTCTGCCATCATTTCGACTATAGCTACAGGTTCTGATGCCGTTTTGTCATCAGTGCTAATCCTCGACGGCATATTAAAGACCTGTTTACCGGCTATCTTTTTGATCTTATTCCAGATTTCACTAGACGATGATGCAGGTGTGATGGACGAAACATATTCTTGCCAACTCTTGCGTTTCAATGATAATATTAATCGACGTGATTCAGCGCGTAGTCTTTTAAAAATCATACAATTTTCAGGCGTTGGTCTTCGTTTAAACATGTTAAACGCCTGTTTCTTCCTCCTAACTACGTTTGCAATTTCCTCGTTCCACCATGGGACTGTTCTTTTCGGCAAACGTCCCGAAGACTTTGGGATACTAAATGAGGCTGCATCTAATATAGCTTTTGTGATATTATCGACACAATTCGAAATATTATTGTCAAGGGAAACATTAGGTACAGCAGCTGCATATTTTTCCCAATTGGCCTTTTGTATTATCCAGCGTGGTGAAATTGACAAATTATTAACATGCCGAGGAAACAACATACATATCGGGATATGGTCCGAGAAGACTTCCCTTTCCAACGTTGTCCATTCTATGTTTGTCGAGATAGGCGGAGAGCAGATCGATAGATCGATATTTGAGAAGGAGTTAGATCTCGAGTTGACGTATGTAGGCTGTCCCGTGTTTAAAAGAAATAGATCATTATTAGAAATGACATCTTCCACAATTCTACCGCTCACATCGGTGTTTTCCGATCCCCACATTGGATTATGTGCATTAAAGTCTCCTAGAAGGAGAAATGGTGTAGGTAATTGGTCTATTATGGCCTGCAAATCCGCACGGTTCCTAGGTCCATTTGGTAAATAAATGTTGCAGATGGTCATATTGACCGGATATGATACCTTAACAGCTATGACTTGAACGGTAGAATTGAGGCCAACTTCCTCAGAATATATGTTATTTCTAACGAAGACAGCTACGCCGCTGTTCGCTCTACCACCGTCTAATCCGTCGGTCCGAAAACACTTATAGCCTCTCAGGTTAAAGTTTTGATTGGCTTTTAGCCTAGTCTCTTGGAGGCATATACAAAATGGATTTTTATCAACAATAATCTTTTTAATCTCCGGATAGTGGTAAATGAGACCATTACAATTAATCTGGATAAGGTAGTTGTTGGTATTATCCATAAATTGAATGTTTAGATGTATGTGTCTAGTTAAGATTATTGAATAACTGGGAAGGAGAGTTTATTTAGATACAATTAGGAGGAGAACACGAAAGTAAAAAGGTTTTAATAAATAATATTATATTCCATCCGACAGTGAAATCTTTCTTGGACCTCTTGGTTTACCTTTGGGCCAACCTTTCTTTTTCGTCTTAGCAGTGACAAATGACGAAGCTTCGGAGTCAGAAGATAAACTGACGGCTTTAGTTCCGTCAACATTAGAGGTTGGGAAGCTAGGAAGGGATAGGGAGAGTTTGTCGGGAGGTGGAGGGTTTTCAGACTCTGTTGTAGGTTGGGGAGTTATTGTTATTTCTTGGGTTGGAATCTGAGTAAGGGTGTTTTGTAATATGGGTGGGGGTGTGGGTGACATGATAGTTGGTGCTTTTGGTTTAATAACTTTGTAATTCTCAATAGTCGTTTTCACTGCCTCTATAATCATTTTTCTAATTTCTGGCAGCAAAGCAGAAACTGTAGGCTGTTGCTGCGCTACCCTTGCATATGTAACTTGTTGTGTAGGTGGTGATATACGTAAATATTCTTGTTTTGCTTCGAAATAACTCAGTCTCTTTAACGTTTTAATTTTTTGAATTGCTGCTTCTTGTTTATATATAGGGCAGTTAAACGACCTAGCGGAGTGTTCACCTTCACAATGAAGGCATTTTAAAGGCATTTCACAAGACGTACCCTGATGCTCTGGTTTTCCACATACACATACTTGCTGTCTTCTGCAATTCGTGGCTGTATGGCCAAACCTCTGACAGCGGAAACAGCGTAGAGGAGCTGGAATATATGCACGGACTGGTAGCGAATAAAATGCTACTTTAATTCTTTCGGGTAGATTCGTGCCAATGAAAGTAAGAAGGTAAGATGAAGTGTTTTGAATTTCACCCTGACGTCTGACAGTGAGTCGCTTGACGTCTGAAACCTTTTGATGTTTCAGCTCACTTTTTATTTCCTCAATACTGCAGTTATTTAGGTCACTGCACGTAACGACACCTTTTACAAAGTTTAAGCTCCTATGGGGGTACGTCTTCACTTTAAAATTATCAAACATATCGACTTTTAATAAACGTTTAGTCTGATCTCTATCCGTCAATTCAATCAAAAGACCTCCTTTTATCTTTCTAACGTTTTTAACTTCGCCAACTAAATTTTTCAACGTACGACAAATAACAAATGGGCTTACATTGGAGAAATCTCCGTTGTCCTCTCTCTCAATAACAATGTAATTTATTCTAGAATAGCTGATAGCCACTCTTTCTCTGATTGTTTAAACTATCTCAATATCTGGGGATAATGTGGATTTTTTTCTTTTACCAGAAGGAATATTATTGGCAATGTTTGTATTTTCACTGCTGGAACCTGGATAGGGATTTATAGGATTAAAGGAATTGATTGGGGTGGGTGGATTGAAAAGGGTGGAGCCGGGAAGCTCCGTTGGTGCAAGGGGCACTTTTGCAACATTATTCTCTGTATTGTCACTCATGTTTAGTTTTATTAATTTGTTTAAGAAGTGTGTAAGTATAGAGTATGTGTTTTTCTTTCCTTTTTGTGTTTGACAGCTTGAGGAACCAGCAACAGCCAAAGGATTCCTGTGAACCCGACTCTGGTGGCCTCAACGGAGCCCCCCGCATTATACCGCAAGGTTCCCGGTCCAGGCGCCACCTGGCATTACGGCATAAGCGAGATTTTCGCAAGTTGATAGGGCAGCCAGGTCATGTTGGCTAGACCGACCCGGGCCCCTGTACTACCTTGCAGCCTGGGAGTGCACACCCAGGAACCCAGTTTTATCCGCTGTACCCTCCAGCAGGCGAGCCCAAGGATCCCAGACTGCTACTAATTCCCCACGCTGTCAAACAAGGAATGAGTGTGCGTGTTGGTGACCTGCCCGTATGCAGTGTATATGTGTGTAGTGTATATGTGTATGGGTTAAAGTAGAAAAACTGTATGTTTATGTGGTAGTGTGTACGGGCAGGTATGTGTGTTGGAACGAGGTGTACTGAGCTGGTACCCGTGGGGGCGCTACTCCCCAATGGCTGCCCGCTTTCAGCCACCCTGCGGGTTATTATTATTATTATTATTATTATTATTATTATTATTATTATTATTATTATTATTATTATTATTATTATTATTATTATTATTATTATTATTATTATTATTATTATTATTATTATTATTATTATTATTATTATTATTATTATTTTTTTTTTTTTTTTTTAATAAGTAAGCGACTCGACTGCTAAGGTCATTTGTCGCTCTTGCTATACAAATTGCTATTGTATATGATCAGTAAAAGCATGGTGTAATAACATATAAATGTAACTAATGAACAGGTACAACAGTATACACGACTTACATGAACTAAAATATGTAATAGAATACGACACAAAACACTAATAAGACGGTAACAGGTATATAAATATGTAAAATAAATAAAACATGTTAAAATAAGTTGTGTAAATAAATAAACATAATTTAAATATATAAAAATATCACAGTTAATAGCTTTATCACAGACTACGTAGTTTCACAATTTAGAAATTAAATTGGTACATCGCAGGTATTTTAATAATTTTAAAATATTTTCTTTGCTATTGCTCAATATTTCTTTTAAATTGTCAGATAAATCACAAGCGGTTCTCTGATTAGTGTATTCTCGACATTCTATAAGAATATGCTGGACCGTGAGTGGAGTAACGCACGTGGGACAATTAGGTCTATTTCCTTCTGTTAGCAGAAAGGTCGCAGTTAAACAAGTGTGACCTATTCTTAGCCGACAAAGTGTCGCTTGTTCTTTACGGGTAAGTATAGTTTCTTGTGGTTGTAGCTTCAAACTAGTTCTTATCTGTTTCAAAGCGGTGTTTTTGGTATCCCACTCGGCTTGCCAGCGAAGTTCCGACTTGTGCCTTATATATAGTTTGATGTCTTTTGGCCAAATCACATCAACATCGTTCCGGGGTCGAGCCGCTGCCAACTTTGCAGCTTCGTCCGCTTTCTCGTTTCCGGGGATGCCTATGTGACTTGGTATCCAAATCCAAGCGACATATTTACCTTCACTGACTAGAGTAGCTAGTAATGAATGTATATCTTGTATTATTGCGTCACTATTGAATTTTCTACTTATGGCTAGCAAGGAAGACATAGAGTCAGTGCAAATTATTTGAGTGACCGATGTTGACTCGCGGCACATCAATAAGGCTTGCAATAAAGCGTACATTTCGCAAGTAAATACACTACTAATGTTCGTGAGTGACCAACTATATATGTTATTACCATCGACTACGGCACATCCAGCTCCCGTCTCAGTCTTAGATCCATCCGTATACAGTACTTTACATGATCCGTATGTTTGAAGAATATTTAGAAATTCCGTTTTAATAACACTATTAGCTGTTTCAGTTTTGCTGTATTTCTGAAGATCAAGGCGGATGTTTAGTGATGGAGTAGTCCATGGACCAATTTCAGGGAAGGTGTTTTCATAGAAACCTGATTCAGGTATTTCCCATGCCCTAGAGGCGAAAATAGATCTGACAGTTGCTGGTCTTGTATGTGTGTTTTTCGCTTCATAGTGGTCTAAGAGAGCATTATTGAGAAAATATGCTCGAATGTGATTGTGTCTGCGAGATAATGCTGCGACACGGTAATTTAGTAGTAACTTTTTGCGTCGTAGCCAAAGGGGTTTTAAACCCGATTCCACATATAAACTTTCCGCTGGACTGGTAACAAAGGCTCCTGTTATATAACGAATTGCAGTGTTATGTACAGAATCTAAAACACGCAGACGAGATGGTTTGGCAGATGAATATATAACACTGCCGTAGTCTATACGGGATAGAACCATAGATTTGTATAACATCAACAGTGTCTGACAGTCAGATCCCCAATTTATATTGGATAGACATCTGAGTATGTTTAGAACATTATTACAACGAGCTTTCAAGTTGTTAATGTGTAGTGTCCAGGTAAGCTTAGAGTCGAGTATTATGCCTAAATAACATATATTATCAACATTTCTTACAGGTATCGAGTTTAATTGAAAAGAATGTTGTTGTCGACAGGTACTTCGTTTGCGACAAAAGTGTAGCGAAACTGTTTTCTCAATGGAGATTTGAAAACCTCTGTTGGAAGCCTCCGAGGATAACTTGGTAAGTGCATTTTGCAAATTTACTTCAATATTATTGAAAGAGTTTTCAAAATCAAATATGACAATATCATCTGCATAGGCACAGTATCGAACAGTTCTGTCAATGGATGCCAGCAGTCCTTGTATCGCTATTAAAAACAGAGTGGCGCTTAGTGAGGAACCTTGAGGTGTTCCGTTTTTAATCTCATGATTTTCTGACATAACGTTACCGACTCTGACTCTAATAATGCGATTTTCTAGAAAGGATTTAATAAATTTAGGTAAATATCCTTTTATGTTCCATTTATGTAACTGTTCTAGTATTGTACTGTGCCTAGCAGTATCGAATGCACTTTTAAGGTCTATAAAAACCGCTGTTAAGTGAAGGCCCGTAAGAAAACTCCCTTGGATGGCATTTTCAATGTATATTAATGCATCAGTCGTAGAATGGTCTTTGCGAAAACCGAATTGGTATTTGCTCAACAGTTGTTTAGATTCAAGTAACCATGAAAGTCTTTTTGTAACCATCCTTTCCATTAATTTGCATATACAACTTGTAAGGGATATTGGCCTGAAGCTTGACGGGTTTGTTGGTGTTTTGCCTGGTTTCAGTATAGGAACTATGGTAGCTTCTTTCCAGGACTCTGGTAGAATACCAGTTGTCCATACGTTATTGTACGCATTTAACAAGTTTATTTTTGCATTTTCAGATAAATGCTGAAGGAATGCATTCACGATACCATCACTGCCTGGAGCCGTGTTGCTGCTTTTTTCAAGAGCCTCATTTAATTCTTCAATACTGAAGGGGCAGTTGTAGACTAATTCTTCGTTCGTATGAAAATCTAGAGTTTCTTCTGTATTAGTTTCAGCATGTGCTAAGTTACATAGCTGCGCAAAGTGTTGTGCTAGGTGATTAGCTACTTCGTGTTGATCGGTTATAATCTGATCATCTCTATTTACAGTGATATTAAAAGAACTACGGTTTCCAGCGATGGCTCGTACTCTTTTCCATACTTCACCAACATCAGCAGAGGCGGACATAGTGGAGACGTATTCGCGCCAAGACTTCCTTTTTGCTTCCTGAATAGTTTTGCGACATATTGCACGAGCTTTTTTAAATTTAATTAAGTTGTCGATGGTTGAGTTTCTTTTTAGGAGAGTAAGTGCACGTTTCTTTTCGACAATGACAGATCGTATCTGTTCATTCCACCACGGAACTATTCGCTTATGACAAGTACCTTTTGTTTTTGGCACATATTTTGATGCCGCCTCTGTTATAATGTTGGTGATATCAGACATCGTTAATTCTGTATCTAAGGAGGAAATCGATGTATCAACGAATTCTTTATATGCATCCCAGTCAGCTTTTGATAAAATCCATCTTTGTGGAATTGCCGTGGGAAGGTGTCCAGAGTTAATCTTACTGATGACAATAGGATAGTGGTCGCTGAAATGTAGATCAGAGTCAGTAGAGAAGTCTAAGGTAGTAGATAGAGTGGGAGTGCACAATGTCAAATCTATAGCGCTAAACTGTCCAGTGGAGATATCGAGATGTGTTGGGTTACCGTTATTTAAAAGGCATATATCTAGTCTGTCAATCAGACTCTCAACAGCTCTGCCCTGAAGGTCGTTTTTATTGGACCCCCAAGTTGGACCCAAAAGCCCTTGGAGAATCCATGCTCGGCTCGAGACCAAAAATTTGTAAATTAAGTGAGGTTAAAAGTGTTAACCATATGGTTGGATGTCAACAAAAGAAAATTCAACAAAGTTTAATTTATATTTACCTGAACATTTTAAATTAAAGAAGATTTATTTGTTATTCTACTATTGTATGGAATTGTGAACGAGTTGTTTATTGGATAAATTCAAGAAGCCTTGGATAGCCTAATTAAAGCAGAATAGAATAAAATCGACCCTGAGATAAACATAGTTAAAATTCTTTTATTGTGTGATTGTAGTTAAATTAAAATCAAATTTAAAATTAAACATCAAAATTTTACAACACCACAATATGTTGTACAAGACAATCTTTCCTTGAAGTTTTATATTCACATGTATTACATATAAATTGTTTATTTCTAGTATCATGTTGCTGAGATTTTTTATTATCTTCAGAAATACCTCTAGCAATACAGTCTTCCATTATTTGGTGTTAGTTAACAGTAGTGTGTACTTGATTTTAGAATGTATCATACCTAATATCTGGTTTTTTCAATATTATAAAATTGTTCTAACCTGTAATAGACATAAATAATTTTGCAAACAATAATAAATATAAGAAATGTTGCATTTACTATTTTCATGTGGTTATGTCTTATGCTAATTTTTCAGTAGATGTGAATGTCTGGAAAAATTCAAAATTGTGTTTTACATAGCTTTATTAAACATAGACCTTACGTAAGTTACGTTAAGTGATTCAAGTTTACGTTAGTTCTTGTTAAAAGTATGCAATATTTTAAGTTTTACTGGATTTACATTATTATTATTATTATTATTATTATTATTATTATTATTATTTTTTTTTTTTTTTATTGTGGTGGTGGGGGAAAATCTGCTCGTCAGACACCCTGCAGTCCGTGCTGCAAGGTAGTGTGGGGTTGGCGACCCACTAAAAACCCCTGTCCACTGTGCCGATGTTTCCCTCCGTCCTGGAACCGCCGATAGCATTACTTCGGGACGGGGAATGGCCGAGTGAAATAGATGTTCATCACCCTGGATGACTGCCAATTGATTTAATAGTCTGGTGTCTTTGCTACTGTTGTCTGTCTCGTGCTTCTTTCTCTTTTGTTTTAATTATCGCCACTAGCCTCTTATGGATCTCTTTCCACCTATCTTCGGATTTCAGCATACTCGGTATTAAGTTCTCGGGCTAGGGCAATTCCTCCATTATTATTTCTAGGTGAAGCCTTTCGGTACTCCATCTTGGACATGCAAAGATGGTATGGTGCGGACTGTCTTGTTCTCTGCAATACGCACACTCATCGTTGTCTGCGAGGTGCATCTTTTTGAGATATGTACCGAAACAACCGTGACCCGTTAATATTTGGGTGAAATAGTAATCCAGTTCTCCGAAATCTCTCTTACTCCATTTTGAGATATCTGGTATTAATACCTTAGTCCATGCCGCTTTGCTTTCTAGCAGGTTCCATCTGTTTTGCCACTTGTTCATTGTGTCTGTCTTGGCTTGTATCTTCGTGTTTGGGTCTCGTGATTCATAACAAACGCATCTTTCTTCGATGAGTAAATCGATAGGTGCAATACCCGCTATCACCTGCAACGCCTCTGTCGAGGAGGTTCTATAGGCAGAGCATATCTTAAGGAGAGCTCTTCGCTGTACCTTTATTAATATATTTTTGTATTTCCTCCTGCGGATCACCTCATGCCATATGGGAGCTCCGTATAATAACTTCGAGTGGATTATTGTTGAATATAGTTTTCTTTTACTATATTTAGGTCCCTGTATGTTGGTCATGACTCGAGAGAGTGAATGTACCGTTTGTTCTGCCCTTCTCCCTGTATTAACTATGTGGGAGGTCATTTTCATGTTACGGTCGATATATACACCTAAGTGTTTAATATTGTCGACCACTTTAATAAGACGGTCACCAATGTGCACATTTACTGATTTTAATTTGTTCCTTCCTGCTAGTATTACTACTGCTGTCTTTTCTGGTGCTATTTCTAGCCCATTTTCGGCCAACCATCTGTTGGTTCTTATCATGGCGGTATTTAGTTTTGCTTCTAGTTGTTCCTTTGTTTTTGCTTTTCCAACAAGAGCTAGATCGTCGGCATAAGCAATTAAGTGCACGTCTCTTGGAACCTCCATTCGTAAAAGTGGATCATAGAAAATGTTCCACAGGAGCGGACCGAGAACTGATCCCTGAGGAACTCCTCTCGATAATTTTATCGCAGCTTGGTTTCCAATAAGCAGTGTTCTGTTATTGAAATAATCTTTGGTTATCCGGATCAAGTATGCGCTAATGTTTCTGCGTTCTAGTTCATTTATTATACCCCTCCACGGGATGGTATTGAAAGCATTGCGGATATCCACTACAACCATGGCACTATATTCTCTTCTCCCGTAGTTCTTTCTGTCTGCACTTTCTGCAATAAGTTTAATAGCTTTCAGGGCTCCTATTGTAGAATAATTGGGACGGAAACCGTGTTGATTGTCTGATAAACCCCCTTTGTTCTTAATTTCTTCCTCTAGCCGGGTATATACCATTCGTTCTAATATTTTTCCTGCTGTGTTTAGGAGACACAGAGGTCGATATGTGGTAACGTCGTTCGAACTTTTTTTTGGTTTTTCTATTAATATTAGCTGAGCTTTCTTCCATTCCGTGGGTATGTGTCCCGTACTTAATATGTTATTATAAGCAGCTACACAATATTCGTGGTATAATGTAACGGCAATTTTAATTAGTTCTGTGGTTATACCGTTTGGTCCCGGGGCAGTGTTCCTCTTTAACCTTGTTACGGCTGCCAGTAATTCTTCCACTGTGAAATTCTCAATTTCTATATTGACTTCGGACTGCGTCCAAGTTTCTGTAGGTGCTGTAGGAAATAAGTTCTTCGCTATCTGTGTCTGTTGTTCGTCCGTTAACCTTATGGTCGGAAGTAAACGCAATTTCTTCATTGCTATCTTATACGCGTCGCCCCATACATTTTGGTTGAGTTCGCTACAGAGTTTCTTCCACGCCTCCTTCTTGGATTTCTTGATTGCTTTTGTTAATACGTGTTTTTGGTTAGTATATTCTATTTTGTATAATAGTTTTTCTTCTCGAGTTACATTATTTCTAGAATTTTTCCGAGTCATTATACGCTTCTTAGCAAGGCAATCTTTCCTCAGCTGTTGTATATCAGAATTCCACCAGTATAATCCTTTTCTTTTCTTATTGTTTTGTTCTGATCGTCTTGTAAATGTTTCGTCACAAGCTTTGTTTATACTTTCTGTAATTTTTTCCGGCAGAGGTTCTGCTCGTAACGCTTCTTGCATATGCACCCTTAATCTGTCGGTGTATTTATCAATAAAGTTGGCCTTCACTTTCCAACCTTTACGATTATAACAACCTAATTGGTTGTCTTGCCCATTGGTTGGTGTTCGCTGCACAGTAAAATAAATGTATTGATGGTAGCTGAGTGATTCGTCGCTGAGTACTTTCCAATTACTAATGGCATCGTTCATTCCCGCAGAGTATAATGTTACGTTTATATATGAGGTCGAATCACCTCTTATAAATGTCGGTGCGTCCCCCGTGTTTGCAACCATCCATCCCATAAACGTGAGCCATTCTATGATGATCTCTCCACGCCTGTCTTCTACGGGGGATCCCCAAAGCCACGATTTTGCGTTCAGATCGCCACCTAGGATAATTCTGTCTGAATTTTGTTTCCCAATATCCACATGTATCATATTCATATACTCTTCGAATATGGATATGTCTATATTAGGAGACGCATAGCATCCGTACAATATAAATTCTTGGGTCTTAACCCACAGGAATCCCTCTTCGGCTCCGTAGTCAGTTATTTGAATGTTGTTTCCAAAAGATTTGATCGCAACATCTTTCCTTTTGTCGCTAAGCCATCCTTCGTTAGTTACCCTGTTTTTATTTGGTTCTACCAGCACTACTAAAACAATTTCTAACTCATTTACTTTTTTATACATCAAATCAGTCGCCGCGTGAGCACGTCCAATGTTTATTTGGAGTATCTTAGTCATTGTTGCTATTCTCCTTCATTCTGTCCATCTCGCGCGTGTCTTTGCCCAATGTTTGCTTCTTCTTCTTCTCACGAAGTTGTAGAACTAATTCTTTATATATAGGGCAGGACATGGTAGCCGCTTGATGTCCGACACTCTTACATTCATAACAATGAGCCTGATTGTTGCAATTTTTAAGCACATGTCCCGTTTCTCCACACTTTAAACATGTTGTACTTCTATCCATTCTACTCGCAGTACATTCAGAGGCCTTATGTCCGTGCATCATGCAGTTTCCACATCGCAGTGGTGTTATTATTTCGGTCACTCTGCAGCGGGTCCAGCCAATTTTAATTCTACTTCGCTTCAAAATTTCATACGCAGCTTCAATGGACATACCTACTGTAGCAACTTTTGTGTACCCATCTCTAGTGTTCTTAAGCGTATGTACTTTAATATTCTGTTTTTCCACTTTTGTTTCTAATTCTTTCGATACCGATTCTGTAATTTCTTCTTCTGTAACTGCAGCGTCCATATCTCTAATCAAAATAACCTTCTTCTTTCCTTCTGCTTCAGATATTGCAGCATGTTCTTTAAGCTTTTCTGTTGCAATTTTCTTGAACTCTTTGACAGCTCCATCCTTACTTTCTTTCATCGTTATTCTTAGATCTCCTCCCACTGTTTTTTTAATGTTATCTATTCTAACGCCGATTGCACCGATGTCTATATTGGTTTTCAAATCTTTAAGGACTTGTGCATATGAAGTCTTTTCTCTGTCCGTTATTTTAATGTCCACGATTGTTTTCCCTTGTCGGGACTTGTGTTTTCTACCTTGTAGTTGCCACTGTTCATTATTGTTTCCTATCCCAGGAGATGCTTTCTTCTCTTTTGTTTTGGTTTCGTCTATTTTCTTTTTGGTTGTTAATAACCTAACTTCGATATCTGTATCGTATAACGCGCACTCTATTGCCTTTCTTACTTCTTCTAGGTCGTGACCAGCAGTCATTGACATTATGTACGTCCTTGTTTCCATACTTAATAAAATATCTTTAACTTTTCCTAACGATTCGTAAATGTTATAACTGTACACTTCATTCTGTGCTGTATTATTATTATTATTATTATTATTATTATTATTATTATTATTATTATTATTATTATTATTATTATTTTTTTTTTTTTTTTTTTATTGTGGTGGTCGGGGAAAATCTGCTCGTCAGACACCCTGCAGTCCGTGCTGCAAGGTAGTGTGGGGTTGGCGACCCACTAAAAACCCCTGTCCACTGTGCCGATGTTTCCCTCCGTCCTGGAACCGCCGATAGCATTACTTCGGGACGGGGAATGGCCGAGTGAAATAGATGTTCATCACCCTGGATGACTGCCAATTGATTTAATAGTCTGGTGTCTTTGCTACTGTTGTCTGTCTCGTGCTTCTTTCTCTTTTGTTTTAATTATCGCCACTAGCCTCTTATGGATCTCTTTCCACCTATCTTCGGATTTCAGCATACTCGGTATTAAGTTCTCGGGCTAGGGCAATTCCTCCATTATTATTTCTAGGTGAAGCCTTTCGGTACTCCATCTTGGACATGCAAAGATGGTATGGTGCGGACTGTCTTGTTCTCTGCAATACGCACACTCATCGTTGTCTGCGAGGTGCATCTTTTTGAGATATGTACCGAAACAACCGTGACCCGTTAATATTTGGGTGAAATAGTAATCCAGTTCTCCGAAATCTCTCTTACTCCATTTTGAGATATCTGGTATTAATACCTTAGTCCATGCCGCTTTGCTTTCTAGCAGGTTCCATCTGTTTTGCCACTTGTTCATTGTGTCTGTCTTGGCTTGTATCTTCGTGTTTGGGTCTCGTGATTCATAACAAACGCATCTTTCTTCGATGAGTAAATCGATAGGTGCAATACCCGCTATCACCTGCAACGCCTCTGTCGAGGAGGTTCTATAGGCAGAGCATATCTTAAGGAGAGCTCTTCGCTGTACCTTTATTAATATATTTTTGTATTTCCTCCTGCGGATCACCTCATGCCATATGGGAGCTCCGTATAATAACTTCGAGTGGATTATTGTTGAATATAGTTTTCTTTTACTATATTTAGGTCCCTGTATGTTGGTCATGACTCGAGAGAGTGAATGTACCGTTTGTTCTGCCCTTCTCCCTGTATTAACTATGTGGGAGGTCATTTTCATGTTACGGTCGATATATACACCTAAGTGTTTAATATTGTCGACCACTTTAATAAGACGGTCACCAATGTGCACATTTACTGATTTTAATTTGTTCCTTCCTGCTAGTATTACTACTGCTGTCTTTTCTGGTGCTATTTCTAGCCCATTTTCGGCCAACCATCTGTTGGTTCTTATCATGGCGGTATTTAGTTTTGCTTCTAGTTGTTCCTTTGTTTTTGCTTTTCCAACAAGAGCTAGATCGTCGGCATAAGCAATTAAGTGCACGTCTCTTGGAACCTCCATTCGTAAAAGTGGATTATAGAAAATGTTCCACAGGAGCGGACCGAGAACTGATCCCTGAGGAACTCCTCTCGATAATTTTATCGCAGCTTGGTTTCCAATAAGCAGTGTTCTGTTATTGAAATAATCTTTGGTTATCCGGATCAAGTATGCGCTAATGTTTCTGCGTTCTAGTTCATTTATTATACCCCTCCACGGGATGGTATTGAAAGCATTGCGGATATCCACTACAACCATGGCACTATATTCTCTTCTCCCGTAGTTCTTTCTGTCTGCACTTTCTGCAATAAGTTTAATAGCTTTCAGGGCTCCTATTGTAGAATAATTGGGACGGAAACCGTGTTGATTGTCTGATAAACCCCCTTTGTTCTTAATTTCTTCCTCTAGCCGGGTATATACCATTCGTTCTAATATTTTTCCTGCTGTGTTTAGGAGACACAGAGGTCGATATGTGGTAACGTCGTTCGAACTTTTTTTTGGTTTTTCTATTAATATTAGCTGAGCTTTCTTCCATTCCGTGGGTATGTGTCCCGTACTTAATATGTTATTATAAGCAGCTACACAATATTCGTGGTATAATGTAACGGCAATTTTAATTAGTTCTGTGGTTATACCGTTTGGTCCCGGGGCAGTGTTCCTCTTTAACCTTGTTACGGCTGCCAGTAATTCTTCCACTGTGAAATTCTCAATTTCTATATTGACTTCGGACTGCGTCCAAGTTTCTGTAGGTGCTGTAGGAAATAAGTTCTTCGCTATCTGTGTCTGTTGTTCGTCCGTTAACCTTATGGTCGGAAGTAAACGCAATTTCTTCATTGCTATCTTATACGCGTCGCCCCATACATTTTGGTTGAGTTCGCTACAGAGTTTCTTCCACGCCTCCTTCTTGGATTTCTTGATTGCTTTTGTTAATACGTGTTTTTGGTTAGTATATTCTATTTTGTATAATAGTTTTTCTTCTCGAGTTACATTATTTCTAGAATTTTTCCGAGTCATTATACGCTTCTTAGCAAGGCAATCTTTCCTCAGCTGTTGTATATCAGAATTCCACCAGTATAATCCTTTTCTTTTCTTATTGTTTTGTTCTGATCGTCTTGTAAATGTTTCGTCACAAGCTTTGTTTATACTTTCTGTAATTTTTTCCGGCAGAGGTTCTGCTCGTAACGCTTCTTGCATATGCACCCTTAATCTGTCGGTGTATTTATCAATAAAGTTGGCCTTCACTTTCCAACCTTTACGATTATAACAACCTAATTGGTTGTCTTGCCCATTGGTTGGTGTTCGCTGCACAGTAAAATAAATGTATTGATGGTAGCTGAGTGATTCGTCGCTGAGTACTTTCCAATTACTAATGGCATCGTTCATTCCCGCAGAGTATAATGTTACGTTTATATATGAGGTCGAATCACCTCTTATAAATGTCGGTGCGTCCCCCGTGTTTGCAACCATCCATCCCATAAACGTGAGCCATTCTATGATGATCTCTCCACGCCTGTCTTCTACGGGGGATCCCCAAAGCCACGATTTTGCGTTCAGATCGCCACCTAGGATAATTCTGTCTGAATTTTGTTTCCCAATATCCACATGTATCATATTCATATACTCTTCGAATATGGATATGTCTATATTAGGAGACGCATAGCATCCGTACAATATAAATTCTTGGGTCTTAACCCACAGGAATCCCTCTTCGGCTCCGTAGTCAGTTATTTGAATGTTGTTTCCAAAAGATTTGATCGCAACATCTTTCCTTTTGTCGCTAAGCCATCCTTCGTTAGTTACCCTGTTTTTATTTGGTTCTACCAGCACTACTAAAACAATTTCTAACTCATTTACTTTTTTATACATCAAATCAGTCGCCGCGTGAGCACGTCCAATGTTTATTTGGAGTATCTTAGTCATTGTTGCTATTCTCCTTCATTCTGTCCATCTCGCGCGTGTCTTTGCCCAATGTTTGCTTCTTCTTCTTCTCACGAAGTTGTAGAACTAATTCTTTATATATAGGGCAGGACATGGTAGCCGCTTGATGTCCGACACTCTTACATTCATAACAATGAGCCTGATTGTTGCAATTTTTAAGCACATGTCCCGTTTCTCCACACTTTAAACATGTTGTACTTCTATCCATTCTACTCGCAGTACATTCAGAGGCCTTATGTCCGTGCATCATGCAGTTTCCACATCGCAGTGGTGTTATTATTTCGGTCACTCTGCAGCGGGTCCAGCCAATTTTAATTCTACTTCGCTTCAAAATTTCATACGCAGCTTCAATGGACATACCTACTGTAGCAACTTTTGTGTACCCATCTCTAGTGTTCTTAAGCGTATGTACTTTAATATTCTGTTTTTCCACTTTTGTTTCTAATTCTTTCGATACCGATTCTGTAATTTCTTCTTCTGTAACTGCAGCGTCCATATCTCTAATCAAAATAACCTTCTTCTTTCCTTCTGCTTCAGATATTGCAGCATGTTCTTTAAGCTTTTCTGTTGCAATTTTCTTGAACTCTTTGACAGCTCCATCCTTACTTTCTTTCATCGTTATTCTTAGATCTCCTCCCACTGTTTTTTTAATGTTATCTATTCTAACGCCGATTGCACCGATGTCTATATTGGTTTTCAAATCTTTAAGGACTTGTGCATATGAAGTCTTTTCTCTGTCCGTTATTTTAATGTCCACGATTGTTTTCCCTTGTCGGGACTTGTGTTTTCTACCTTGTAGTTGCCACTGTTCATTATTGTTTCCTATCCCAGGAGATGCTTTCTTCTCTTTTGTTTTGGTTTCGTCTATTTTCTTTTTGGTTGTTAATAACCTAACTTCGATATCTGTATCGTATAACGCGCACTCTATTGCCTTTCTTACTTCTTCTAGGTCGTGACCAGCAGTCATTGACATTATGTACGTCCTTGTTTCCATACTTAATAAAATATCTTTAACTTTTCCTAACGATTCGTAAATGTTATAACTGTACACTTCATTCTGTGCTGTATTATTATTATTATTATTATTATTATTATTATTATTATTATTATTATTATTATTGTTACGAATGATAATAATTTTATTGTTACGAAGCTAGATTCGCTTCGTTCTTACTTGTCTCCACCATGTTATGAATAAAAATAAATGCAAAAATAAATACACTCACTCTTCGTCTAATCTATTGATTTTATTTCCTAAATTTACTTAACTTATAACTAAGACTAATTCTAAATATAATTAACATAATTTTTGCTTACCAACTAATTATAACTTTTAGGGCCATTTCCCTCACACTGGGTATGACAATCGAGAAGGACTTTTCTGCTTGTATTTCACCATGTAACTGCCTATCCTTTTCGATTGTCACTTTCCATCTTGACTCTTCATCCCTACTATCATTATTTCTTCTTGCAATCAAGCATGGCCAACTTGTCCCAATTAATCAGGGCAGTGTCATAATGCTAGAGTCAGCATTACTTACTTTTGTGAGCAATAATGCTGTGCTAGTATTATGACACACTTTACAAATTGCAGAGTAGCTTCATGTCATACTTGAAATCAATTTGTTTATCTTTATTACTGGGTCAAATAATTTAGAAATGAGTTTTGTAATAATTGTTGTAACATATTTTTGGAATAATAAATTTTTAGAATAATGAATTGATTTAATTTTGTTATGAGGTTTTTCTTTTATTTTATACTTCGTTACATGACCCGGCCTGGTAAGCGTGACGCCCCTGGCACGCACTCCGCTCCTTCAGCAATTAACTTCTGTAGCCTTCAGCCTGACTGCAAGTTTGTCTATACCTACATCAATATGGATCTAACTTAATTTGAAATAATTATTGTTCATTTAAAAAGAATTGAGAATTGGCCCTTTACAATTTTAATTTAACCTATCCTAAAAAAAAAAATCTTATAATTATAACACAATTTTCATGAAAAAGAAAAAAATGGAAATAGATGTGATTACAATTACAAATTAAAATTAACAGTATCTAGTTTTACATTTAAACGTCTATTAATAATTTTAAATTAAAACTTATTAAATCTAATATTTATCAGTTTATGCATGGAACGCAACCTTTGTCTTTATGGTCTACCACTGTACATTACGGAACGCACTTCATTTTTCGAGTTACAGTCATTCTGTCTATTGCGCACACGCGACTTATTCAAAAGTGCAAGATCAACAATTTCAAATGTCTTTCTACGTGAACAGTTTTAGTAAAAGTTTTTCCACGCAATTTTTCGAGAAAAGTTGCACAAAATCACACACGAACTGGTAAGTTGAATAAGTTTTTTGTTTTCGTCCATCACTAATTCAGAATTGAATAATGCATGCCTTTAACTGAAGTTAGACATAAAAGCTGATGTCGTTTACCAAAGTATATATTTGTATGACACGTTGCAAATACAACGCAACGATTTCTACGAAAATCCATTATTTCTTGTCTTCAGGTGCCAATATGTGTATGCCAAATCCCAATGCACATTGAACATGTTAAATGTGCGGTAATTATGAAAATTCATGAACAGTCCATCCAGAATGTGAAGTGATGCTGCTTGAAATGAAGATTTGAATTGCCAACACTGATTTGTAATGAAGTAACTGGCTTCCTCATACAATGTAGACAAACATGTGTCTACTGGATTGTTGACTTCGGCATAGGTAGGTATGATTTTATCTGTGTTCCTTTAATGTATTGGCAACATTTCAGCTGGTGTTTATCGGTGATGAACTTCAGAAGGCGTTTTTTCCACCCTTAGATTGGTTGCATTATGGTTATTCCCTTTTTGTGATGATGCGATCTTGGTGCTGTGTGGTATGTTGTCTGCTCCACTTGTAGATGGTAAGTTCCATGCAATTGTTGTTTCATGCAAAGAAACAAGTGTGTTACAAATTTGTTTTATCTTAACTTAAAGAGTTATAATATCTTTTCCTTAATTATTTTATTAATTACCTACTTATTCTATTAAACCTCAAATATTACCTATTTCAACTTTTCTGTTAATGTTTAATAATTATATATCTTACTACATTTTAGCAAAAGTAATGCCAAGCACTATAAGAATTTTATTAACTAATGGTTTGAAAATGGTAATTATTTGACATGGAATACTTATGAATATTGTTTGACCTTTATTGCTTAATTAGGTGTTTAGAGTTTTACACTAGGTATTTGGTGTATCTAACACATGTTTTACATTTTTAAACAATTTATACTTGCCTTCTTGGCTAACTTTAAAAACCTAATTTGTTTTATCCATGATAAATCTTTGTTAAAATTTAATAATTTAAACATTGAAACTGGACTCTATTCACTCTTTATTTGCTCTCATCAGTCATTTACCTAAATTTGTATCATTTCTCACACATTTCATTTAAATCCTCTATCCCAAAATTTGACACCTATGTCCAAGTATATCTCAAATTACATTCATTCATCTAATTTCTCATTGTCTCACATATTACTCAGTGGACATACTTTATTCATCTTTTTTCCTATTGTCCCACATATTACTCAGTGGGCATACTTTCATTTGTGCATTTATTCATTTATTCATTCATTCATCTTGTATATTTTCTGACTATCAGTGAATTACAAATTCTTTCCGCAGCATTTTGTATTTTTAGTAAGATGTAAATTTGTTTGCCGGCTTTGAAACACAAAGTGCTGTTGGATAATTTGCAATGCAGTGATGTCATGGGCCCTATTCATCAATGAATTTCTCTTATTATTCAAATTATTCTTATTTTGCACCTTTTAATACATAATAAACATAAATTATAATTACCTTTTTTATCTTTAATTGATCCAGTATATAACCAACACCTGATACAGTCCAAGGTCCTATCCTAGAGGTGTCAACCAAGGTAGGCTGTTAAGGTTTCCATTTGAACCATACCGCTCAAAGGTTACGCTAACGCTCTTTGCTTTGGACAGGGATAAGAGGTTATTGTGATCCGTTATCTCTAAGATAACTTTTTTTCCATCTTCTGAAACCATTAATTGGTGAATAGACTCGCAGTTTTCCCACTTCTTTGTGTTGTTCACATAGTCGAGGGACTTAGATCGGGGCATTAGAGGTATTCTGTGACCTCCATTCTCTTGCTTTAGTGTGCCTCGAGTTTTTTTCTCTATTGGGGCGTGTTGCAATACTCTTTGTAATTTTGGTTTTTTATTTATCATGTGGAAGATGAACCACAACGCTCCAGTTATCACAAATGCTGCTAGAGTTACCCAAGTACAAGTGATAAGAATGTGGTGATGTATTTTGGTGTTGTCAAGTGCCTCTGCTCTTGGTACAGCGGCAAATATAGTCGCTGGGTTTCTCTTGAAGATGAAATAAGCTAAGATCGTGGAATTAATCACATGCCATATGAAGGATGCCATGCTCATATGAAAGCCATGTGTATCACTGAACGACTTTGTTTCTGAAACTTCTTGTTTAATTTTCCATGTCATGGTTTCCATAGCTTCTTGTGTGGTACTTAAGTTTAAATGAGGGATAGTAAGCGTCCAATTTGGATTCAAACATTCTGACAAATTTTTGTAGGTTGGAACATTAATTGATTCTATGGGGTTTATCACAAACGATTTTAAGGATGACCATGTGGCTGGTAAGATATGTATAAAGTTGGCTTCATGTGGTGCACTAGTTCCACAGGGGTATCTCGTGGGAATATAAATTTGACCATTGACTCCAAGTTGACAGTTGCATGGAAGATTGACTTTGATAGCACCAGGCTTATTGTGCATCTGTACAGGTAGGAATAGTGATTCTCTGGGACATTTAATAACTGTTGAGGGAGGTGGATGTGTGATGAGGTACTGCTCTTCATTGACAACTGTAATTTCCATTTCTTGCGTAGGTAAACAAGTCATCGGACATGCCCTGCCTAGCTCCTCAACAGTAGCGCCTGAATACATTTTGATTGCACACGAGGGTCCTCGTAAATCGTCAGATGCGAAGCGAGGAAGATAACACAGTTTATCATGATACGGACGGCATTGATGTAGGGCTGCTCCTGTAATGGATCGAATTACTGGCTTATGTCCTGTTGAAGACTCAGCTATGGCCAAAAATAAGCTGCCATGATTGATGGTGCAGGTGTTATCGTGCCATGCAAATGGAGCCTTGATGAGTTGATATAATCTCCAGCTGTTGTCCTTCTGGATGATTGGAATGCGAAGATTAATGGTGAGAGTGTCTGCATTCACTATGGTGCAATCACAGATTGGTAGTTCATAATACTTGCTTAAGTCTGTGATGGGAATTGCCAGCAAGTGATCTGCATCTAGAAGTTCTTCTTGAAGTTTACGGAGGTCATCTTGCAAATTGACTGGCTCCAGAACATTAATAGGTAACTGATGTTGCTTGCATGAATGAAGAATGTTGCTAGCCCGCATTAATTTTGTTATATCGATGATCCTTCTTAAATTTTGATATGTTTGACTGTATAAATGAACTGTTGATTTTTTGTGATCATTGGTCATTTGGTGCACCTCCTCCACAGTTCTGGCAGTAATATTTTCGATTAAGTGTGTTTTGTTTTCAAGTAGGCCTAAGGATGAGCTGAGTTCGTGTTCATAACGTTGGAAATGTGTTGAATCTTCACCGATTCTTTTAAGGGTTTCTGTTAGTCCTTCCTGCATTACCTTTATGTTTGTATTTAGTGTATTTTCATTGTTCACTAATGAATCGAGTTTTCTTTGGGTGGCTACTCCGCAGCACCATGACAATCCATCTCCCAGGAAATCTAGTGCACGTCTTCTTCTGTTATTGTCGTTAATTTTGAATTCTTCTATGTCCCAATTCCTTTTTAAAATTGCCAGGTTTCTATCATACACCTCACCTAATTGATTTATACCTTGAGCCAGAGGACACTCGACATCACTAGAAGTGCAATCAGTGGTAGCACTGCGACTAGGCCTGCTGTGGTTTATTCGAATCCATTTTGTTTTGTAAACTAAAGGTATTGTGGCTTCATATATTACTGCTTTGGGTAATTCCTTCCAGAATGCTCCGGCCGTTACCTGGACATATGGATGGGGTCCTACCTGGGCCGTGATAGCTCCAAAGAAAATCCTGAAATGAAGAAACTTTTTTTTCTTCCCTTGACCCCATCCCCAATTGTACTTAGAATAAAAAATTTCATTTAATTTTTTGATGTATATTTAATCTATATCCTATCTATGCAATGTCATCCTACTCTTATTTATTATAACTATTATCTTTATTATAGTTAAATGTCCTATAAAATTAATTAACCAATTCTAATTCATAATTCTATACTTACAATTGTTTTTTGTGGAGTGATCTTTCCTATGGTGTTATGTTTAATCTTCGTCTGAGTTGTAAACTGGTTCTACCTCTGGCGTCCATGGGTCCTCATATCGCAGTATGCGACTAACATGAATTATGTCTACTTTTGACTTTGACGATGGTCCCAGTCTCACTTTATAGTTGACTTCTCCCACCTTGTCCATAATGTAATATGGACCAAACCACCGTAGCATTAGTTTGTCACTTCGTCCGACCTTCCGTATAGGGAAGAATACTTTCACTTGATCACCCTTTTTGAATTCTGCATGTCTGTGTAGGCTGTCGTATCTTTCTTTTGAACCTTGTTGTTTTTCATGCACATTTTGTGCTGCTAAACTTCTAACAGCTAATGCTCGTTCTCTGATTGTTATTGTGTTGTCATTTGAAACATTGCTTGTTAGCATAGCCTCTGTTGGGAGAATTGGTTCACGACCATAGACTAGCATAAAAGGTGATGTCTTTGTGGTATCTTGTCGAGCTGTATTATATGCAAACGTTACGTGGGGAAGGTACTCGTCCCAGTCTGTTTGTTGAGTGTTTGTATACTTTGAAAGCATGTCAACGAGTGTCTTGTTGAATCGTTCCGTCAATCCGTTCGTTTGCGGGTGGTAAGCAGTCGTAAACTGACTTTGGCTTCCCATAATGTGCAGTAATTCCTCCACCATCTGTGACTGGAAAGTTTTCCCGCGGTCACTTAGGATGTATTTTGGTGACGAATGTCTCGTAAAGATATTTTCCAGCAAGAATCGTGCCACATGTTCTGCTTTTCCATTTGGAAGGGCTTTGGTCTCTGCCCAACGGGTTGCATAATCTGTTGCCACAACTATGAAAGTTTTATTGCTGCGACTTTTGTGGATTGGTCCTAGTAGGTCGATACCTATTCGCTCGAATGGAGTACCCACTGGTATGGGCTGTAGTAATCCACTAGGTTTCATGTTGTTGAGTCCCTTTCTTGCTTGACAGTCTTCACAACCTTTCACGAATTTTTCGACATCTTTTTGAAGTCCATCCCAATAAAACCTGTTTTTTATTTTATATAAGGTTTTGGTAATGCCTAAGTGACCTGCAAGAGGTTCACTGTGATGTGTATATAGTATTTCATGTACGTGGCTTTTAGGCACTACTAACAGATTATCTCGTCCTTCAACTGATGGGTTCTTCTTATAAAGGACTCCATTGATTATTTGGAAGTTTTTTGCTCTGCGTGCTAATCCTATACTGACGTCTGGATTCTGAGGATTTAATATAGCTTCTTTCAGGAGTTTTAGTTCTTTATCTTTGTCTTGCATCTTCCCAATGTCTAATTCTGTCAATAGATATGTTGGTATGTCTTGAGCAGTTTCTTCATCATGTGATGTTCCCATTGTAGCTGGATTTCTTGAAAGACAATCCGCATCTCGATGCGCGGTTCCACTCTTGTGAACTATGGTGTACTGATACTCACTGAGTTTGATTGCCCAACGAGCTAATCTGCCACTAGCTTCTTTTAATGTTTTCAGCCAACACAGTGCATGATGGTCCGTGACTATTTTTACTGGTCGTCCATACACTAAGTGTCGTAAGTAGTGTAATCCCCAAATGGCTGCCAGAGCTTCTAGTTCCGAAATTGTATAATTTCGTTCTGCCTTGGTTAGGCTGCGACTAGCATATGCTACAGGATGCATTTGCTTGTCTGATGTTTCCTGCAACAATACCACGCCTAATCCTTCTGTTGATGCATCTGTTCTCAGTTCTGATCCTATATTGGGGTTAAAATGAGCCAAAATGGGTGCACTTACCAATTTATGTTTTAATTTTTCAAAAGCTTGTTGTTGATTTTCATGCCAAACAAATCCTGTGTCCTTTTTCGTGGCTTCATGTAACGGACGGGCTATTTTAGAGAAATCTTTTATAAATTTTCGATAATAGTTGCATAATCCGAGGAAACTCTGCAGTTTTTTCACCGTTTTTGGAATTGGAAAATTATTGATTGCCACTAGCTTATATGAAGATATGCCATTGGCTGATACTTGGTGCCCAAGAATTTTTATTTCTGGTTGTGCGTATGAGCACTTACTGGGCTTCAGTGTGAGTCCTGCAGCTCGTAGTCTATCGAATACTTTTCTTAGTCGAATCAGATGTTCTTGAAATGTGTTTGAGAAAACTAATATGTCATCGACATAAATCATGACTTCAGACCACTTCATTCCTTCAAAGACTCTATCTGCAAGGTGTTGAAATGTACAAGGGGCATTGCACAATCCGAAAGGAAGAACATTGAACTCATACAGACCATGTCCTGGAGCTATGAACGCAGTGAACTCTTTCGATTCCTCAGCGACGTTTACCTGCCAGTAACCGCTATACAGATCCAAACTTGAGAAGAACTTTGAATTTCCCAAATACGTCATAACATCATCGATGTTAGGCAAGGGGTAGCTAGATTTCTTAGTGACTTCGTTTAGTTTACGATAGTCTATGCAGAACCTGGTCTGGTTGTCTTTCTTTTTCACTAATACAACTGGACTGGCCCAGGGGGAGTGGCTAGGTCGTATTACACCGTTTTCCAGCATTTCCTGAATCTGGGAATCAATTATTTCCCTCTCTCTTTGAGATACTCTATAAGGTTTACTCCTTATGGGCGAAGCTCCCTGTACATCTATAGTGTGTTCGGCCAGATTAGTTTTTCCCATTTCTTTTGCATTTTCTGCAAAGACATCTTTGTATTCTTCCACCAATTTTTCAAGTTGTTCTTTTTGTTCATTTGTTAGGTTCTCACTGATGTTGGGTTTAATTGTGTTTATATCCTTTGTCTTTGTTTCTTGCATTATTAATGTGGTATTTGCTTTTTCCACTTTTGCATCTTCACACAGGAATCCTATTGTTGTCCCTCTAAATATTCGCCATGGTATTGCTGAGTAAGATACCAGGTCAATTTCGAATTTTTCATTAACTAAACGTAATTCTGAAGCAATAGTGATTTTTCTGGGTCCTAAAAACTTTTCATTCTCATGTATGTAATGTTCATGTTCATTTACAATTGGCTTATCACGTGATTTCACTTCCATTTTTATTGTTACCTTCACATTTGGTTTTATCGTGTAGTCCTTTTCGGATGTAAGCTTGGTTTTTTGTCTTTCGCTTTCCAGGTTGGGGAAATCTCTGAAGCAGTTGATATTCTCTTCCTGTGGCTCGACCTTCTTTAGACATGATTTCAGGGGAAAGGTGGATTTTTCTGCTTCTTTTTGTATATTTTCCAGAAGTAAGCAGTCTTCCATGTGTTGTATTTTAAATTCAGTTTTCACTCCACGATCATTTTTCATTATTACTATACCTGTTTCATAATTAATATTAACCTTATTTTTAATGAGAAAATCAGTTCCTAAAATTAGTGGTTTGGGCAAATCTCTTATTACTAATGCTTCACACTTGGTCCTATAATCACTGGCTAACTTAATATTTAAGCTTGTCTTTCCTATTACTGATACTCTATTTCCACCTGCAGTTTGTAAGATTTGGTGGCTATCACATACTTCGTAAAATTCGACAAATTTTTCACACACAACATTTTTACTACTACCAGTGTCTAAAACTATTTCTAAGTCTCTATTATTTACTTGCCCTTTTATTATTAAAATGTTATCCTTACGAGCCCTATCCTCATAAATTTGGTAGAGGACGGCGCTAGGGCTTATTCGCGTCGTCCTGTGGCGTTTGGGTTGGGGGAGGGTCCTCTATTAAACGATACCTGTCTTTCTGTGCTCCTACTACTAGAACGTTCTCGTCCTCTCTGTCCTGGCGAGTTTGTTCCTCTTTGCCATTCTCGTCTCTGGTTTCTGTCTCTTGACCTGGGTCTGTAGTACCCATTTCTCTCCCTTCTCATGTTGACAAATTGTGGTGCCCTGTTGCGGCATGATGCAGCATAGTGTCCTTGTCTACCGCAGTTGAAGCATTTGGGCCTGCCATCCCTTGTTCTGCTGTTTGGCCATGCATGGTGATTTCTTTCGTAGTTCCTTTGGTTACCCCTTCGATGCGTTTGTGTCTGGTAATTTTGTTGTAGCTGCTTATGGGTCTGCCGTGATGGGTTGGTTTGTGAATTGCTTATTGTTAGTAACGATGTTTGTGCTACTAGTTCATTAACTGTAGAACGTTCATACATCTCGCTTAACTTTTGCACCACTGCTTTTATTTCTTTTTTCGACATTTTTGACGAGCTGGAAAGAAAGTAATCACGTTGGAATTTTGGATGTAAGCCATTCTCAAAATGGTCAGCAAACGTCTCGTCGCTCATCTTCGGGTCGTATTCGTCTGCTAATGTGACTAGGTCGTAATAGTAACTTTTTATGTCTTCGTTATCCTGTTGTCGTCGTGTATTAAAGCGAAATTTCATTTTTCTTGTGGGGTTGTCGCCACCAAACTCTGCAGTGAAATCATCGCAGATTTCCTTCCATGTTTTATTTGCATTGATCCCGCTACTTGAGTAATCCCTATACCATATATTGGCTGCTCCGTCCAAGAATGATCCGAAATGATTTATTCTACGTACGTAATCCCATCCATTTGCAATGGCTGTTCTGTCGAAACTCCGTATGAACGATACTGGATTTGTTGTAGCCGGATTGAATGTTTCTGGGTAAATGAACTGTGGCATTGTCGGTGTCCTTTCCGCTTGGGACGCTTGTGTGATGGTGATGTTGTGACTCATTTTAATTGGTGTTGCTGGCGTTTGTTCTAATGGCATGACGGTGCTTGATAGTTGTGGATTAAAAGAGGTTTCGCTTGATGGTCGAGGACTATAGAAGTCTGGGTTCGGGGATGGATTAAGAGTGTCTTCTGGATCTTCTTGGTTACTTACTATTGTGATCTTAACAGGTACCCTTTTTGCTTTTTGCCTTGTGTTATATGCAGGGCTTTCCATAAGTGCTTCATGTTATTCTTCACTGATATGTGCCCTAACCTTCCTATCTTTTTAATTCAATTTAATTTATTGTAAGTGTGAGTGCATTGTAATTTTCCAAGATTTATACTAAGTGCATTGTTTAAAATTATGCACTAAACTAAAAAAATTCCTGAAAACATTAAACTATGAACAAACTGATGATGATTCTTAATATTAAAATTTGTTTTCTTTGTTTTAGAATTAACTATTGCACTATGCAAGAGGTGTCTGTTGAAGATTGCGAAGAATCCTCAACACCGGAACAGGAACTCGGCGCCTCCACCATGTTACGAATGATAATAATTTTATTGTTACGAAGCTAGATTCGCTTCGTTCTTACTTGTCTCCACCATGTTATGAATAAAAATAAATGCAAAAATAAATACACTCACTCTTCGTCTAATCTATTGATTTTATTTCCTAAATTTACTTAACTTATAACTAAGACTAATTCTAAATATAATTAACATAATTTTTGCTTACCAACTAATTATAACTTTTAGGGCCATTTCCCTCACACTGGGTATGACAATCGAGAAGGACTTTTCTGCTTGTATTTCACCATGTAACTGCCTATCCTTTTCGATTGTCACTTTCCATCTTGACTCTTCATCCCTACTATCATTATTTCTTCTTGCAATCAAGCATGGCCAACTTGTCCCAATTAATCAGGGCAGTGTCATAATGCTAGAGTCAGCATTACTTACTTTTGTGAGCAATAATGCTGTGCTAGTATTATGACACACTTTACAAATTGCAGAGTAGCTTCATGTCATACTTGAAATCAATTTGTTTATCTTTATTACTGGGTCAAATAATTTAGAAATGAGTTTTGTAATAATTGTTGTAACATATTTTTGGAATAATAAATTTTTAGAATAATGAATTGATTTAATTTTGTTATGAGGTTTTTCTTTTATTTTATACTTCGTTACAATGATTAATATCGTATTTTTTTTTTTTTTTTTTTATTGTGGTGGTCGGGGAAAATCTGCTCGTCAGACACCCTGCAGTCCGTGCTGCAAGGTAGTGTGGGGTTGGCGACCCACTAAAAACCCCTGTCCACTGTGCCGATGTTTCCCTCCGTCCTGGAACCGCCGATAGCATTACTTCGGGACGGGGAATGGCCGAGTGAAATAGATGTTCATCACCCTGGATGACTGCCAATTGATTTAATAGTCTGGTGTCTTTGCTACTGTTGTCTGTCTCGTGCTTCTTTCTCTTTTGTTTTAATTATCGCCACTAGCCTCTTATGGATCTCTTTCCACCTATCTTCGGATTTCAGCATACTCGGTATTAAGTTCTCGGGCTAGGGCAATTCCTCCATTATTATTTCTAGGTGAAGCCTTTCGGTACTCCATCTTGGACATGCAAAGATGGTATGGTGCGGACTGTCTTGTTCTCTGCAATACGCACACTCATCGTTGTCTGCGAGGTGCATCTTTTTGAGATATGTACCGAAACAACCGTGACCCGTTAATATTTGGGTGAAATAGTAATCCAGTTCTCCGAAATCTCTCTTACTCCATTTTGAGATATCTGGTATTAATACCTTAGTCCATGCCGCTTTGCTTTCTAGCAGGTTCCATCTGTTTTGCCACTTGTTCATTGTGTCTGTCTTGGCTTGTATCTTCGTGTTTGGGTCTCGTGATTCATAACAAACGCATCTTTCTTCGATGAGTAAATCGATAGGTGCAATACCCGCTATCACCTGCAACGCCTCTGTCGAGGAGGTTCTATAGGCAGAGCATATCTTAAGGAGAGCTCTTCGCTGTACCTTTATTAATATATTTTTGTATTTCCTCCTGCGGATCACCTCATGCCATATGGGAGCTCCGTATAATAACTTCGAGTGGATTATTGTTGAATATAGTTTTCTTTTACTATATTTAGGTCCCTGTATGTTGGTCATGACTCGAGAGAGTGAATGTACCGTTTGTTCTGCCCTTCTCCCTGTATTAACTATGTGGGAGGTCATTTTCATGTTACGGTCGATATATACACCTAAGTGTTTAATATTGTCGACCACTTTAATAAGACGGTCACCAATGTGCACATTTACTGATTTTAATTTGTTCCTTCCTGCTAGTATTACTACTGCTGTCTTTTCTGGTGCTATTTCTAGCCCATTTTCGGCCAACCATCTGTTGGTTCTTATCATGGCGGTATTTAGTTTTGCTTCTAGTTGTTCCTTTGTTTTTGCTTTTCCAACAAGAGCTAGATCGTCGGCATAAGCAATTAAGTGCACGTCTCTTGGAACCTCCATTCGTAAAAGTGGATCATAGAAAATGTTCCACAGGAGCGGACCGAGAACTGATCCCTGAGGAACTCCTCTCGATAATTTTATCGCAGCTTGGTTTCCAATAAGCAGTGTTCTGTTATTGAAATAATCTTTGGTTATCCGGATCAAGTATGCGCTAATGTTTCTGCGTTCTAGTTCATTTATTATACCCCTCCACGGGATGGTATTGAAAGCATTGCGGATATCCACTACAACCATGGCACTATATTCTCTTCTCCCGTAGTTCTTTCTGTCTGCACTTTCTGCAATAAGTTTAATAGCTTTCAGGGCTCCTATTGTAGAATAATTGGGACGGAAACCGTGTTGATTGTCTGATAAACCCCCTTTGTTCTTAATTTCTTCCTCTAGCCGGGTATATACCATTCGTTCTAATATTTTTCCTGCTGTGTTTAGGAGACACAGAGGTCGATATGTGGTAACGTCGTTCGAACTTTTTTTTGGTTTTTCTATTAATATTAGCTGAGCTTTCTTCCATTCCGTGGGTATGTGTCCCGTACTTAATATGTTATTATAAGCAGCTACACAATATTCGTGGTATAATGTAACGGCAATTTTAATTAGTTCTGTGGTTATACCGTTTGGTCCCGGGGCAGTGTTCCTCTTTAACCTTGTTACGGCTGCCAGTAATTCTTCCACTGTGAAATTCTCAATTTCTATATTGACTTCGGACTGCGTCCAAGTTTCTGTAGGTGCTGTAGGAAATAAGTTCTTCGCTATCTGTGTCTGTTGTTCGTCCGTTAACCTTATGGTCGGAAGTAAACGCAATTTCTTCATTGCTATCTTATACGCGTCGCCCCATACATTTTGGTTGAGTTCGCTACAGAGTTTCTTCCACGCCTCCTTCTTGGATTTCTTGATTGCTTTTGTTAATACGTGTTTTTGGTTAGTATATTCTATTTTGTATAATAGTTTTTCTTCTCGAGTTACATTATTTCTAGAATTTTTCCGAGTCATTATACGCTTCTTAGCAAGGCAATCTTTCCTCAGCTGTTGTATATCAGAATTCCACCAGTATAATCCTTTTCTTTTCTTATTGTTTTGTTCTGATCGTCTTGTAAATGTTTCGTCACAAGCTTTGTTTATACTTTCTGTAATTTTTTCCGGCAGAGGTTCTGCTCGTAACGCTTCTTGCATATGCACCCTTAATCTGTCGGTGTATTTATCAATAAAGTTGGCCTTCACTTTCCAACCTTTACGATTATAACAACCTAATTGGTTGTCTTGCCCATTGGTTGGTGTTCGCTGCACAGTAAAATAAATGTATTGATGGTAGCTGAGTGATTCGTCGCTGAGTACTTTCCAATTACTAATGGCATCGTTCATTCCCGCAGAGTATAATGTTACGTTTATATATGAGGTCGAATCACCTCTTATAAATGTCGGTGCGTCCCCCGTGTTTGCAACCATCCATCCCATAAACGTGAGCCATTCTATGATGATCTCTCCACGCCTGTCTTCTACGGGGGATCCCCAAAGCCACGATTTTGCGTTCAGATCGCCACCTAGGATAATTCTGTCTGAATTTTGTTTCCCAATATCCACATGTATCATATTCATATACTCTTCGAATATGGATATGTCTATATTAGGAGACGCATAGCATCCGTACAATATAAATTCTTGGGTCTTAACCCACAGGAATCCCTCTTCGGCTCCGTAGTCAGTTATTTGAATGTTGTTTCCAAAAGATTTGATCGCAACATCTTTCCTTTTGTCGCTAAGCCATCCTTCGTTAGTTACCCTGTTTTTATTTGGTTCTACCAGCACTACTAAATCAATTTCTAACTCATTTACTTTTTTATACATCAAATCAGTCGCCGCGTGAGCACGTCCAATGTTTATTTGGAGTATCTTAGTCATTGTTGCTATTCTCCTTCATTCTGTCCATCTCGCGCGTGTCTTTGCCCAATGTTTGCTTCTTCTTCTTCTCACGAAGTTGTAGAACTAATTCTTTATATATAGGGCAGGACATGGTAGCCGCTTGATGTCCGACACTCTTACATTCATAACAATGAGCCTGATTGTTGCAATTTTTAAGCACATGTCCCGTTTCTCCACACTTTAAACATGTTGTACTTCTATCCATTCTACTCGCAGTACATTCAGAGGCCTTATGTCCGTGCATCATGCAGTTTCCACATCGCAGTGGTGTTATTATTTCGGTCACTCTGCAGCGGGTCCAGCCAATTTTAATTCTACTTCGCTTCAAAATTTCATACGCAGCTTCAATGGACATACCTACTGTAGCAACTTTTGTGTACCCATCTCTAGTGTTCTTAAGCGTATGTACTTTAATATTCTGTTTTTCCACTTTTGTTTCTAATTCTTTCGATACCGATTCTGTAATTTCTTCTTCTGTAACTGCAGCGTCCATATCTCTAATCAAAATAACCTTCTTCTTTCCTTCTGCTTCAGATATTGCAGCATGTTCTTTAAGCTTTTCTGTTGCAATTTTCTTGAACTCTTTGACAGCTCCATCCTTACTTTCTTTCATCGTTATTCTTAGATCTCCTCCCACTGTTTTTTTAATGTTATCTATTCTAACGCCGATTGCACCGATGTCTATATTGGTTTTCAAATCTTTAAGGACTTGTGCATATGAAGTCTTTTCTCTGTCCGTTATTTTAATGTCCACGATTGTTTTCCCTTGTCGGGACTTGTGTTTTCTACCTTGTAGTTGCCACTGTTCATTATTGTTTCCTATCCCAGGAGATGCTTTCTTCTCTTTTGTTTTGGTTTCGTCTATTTTCTTTTTGGTTGTTAATAACCTAACTTCGATATCTGTATCGTATAACGCGCACTCTATTGCCTTTCTTACTTCTTCTAAGTCGTGACCAGCAGTCATTGACATTATGTACGTCCTTGTTTCCATACTTAATAAAATATCTTTAACTTTTCCTAACGATTCGTAAATGTTATAACTGTACACTTCATTCTGTGCTGTATTATTATTATTATTATTATTATTATTATTATTATTATTATTATTATTATTATTATTATTATTATTATTATTTTTTTTTTTTTTTTTTTTTTTTTTTTTAATGTAAGCGACTCGACTGCCAGGGTCATTTGTCGCTCTTGCTATATGATACTACAGCAGCAAACTGATGCAATAACATATAAATATGACTAACGAAACGAGCACAACAATATATACAACCACCATGAACCAAAATACGTAATAGAATAAGACACAAAACACTAATAGGACGGTAACATGTATATAAATATGCAAAATAAATAAAACGAGATTAAAATTCGATGTGTAAATAAATAAACATAATTTAAATATATAAAATATCACAGTTAATAGTTTTTATCACAGACTAATTTGTATTTGTATAAATAAAATATAGAAAATTAATAAAATATAGAAAATATCACAGGTGCTTCTTAATTCTATACTATAAATCCTTGAATAGCTCTATTCTTTTTATAAATTCTAGGGCTTCTGTACTGCCATTAATCAGGTTTTCAATGTCAAAGGAGGCACGTTGAACATTGTATTGGTGACATTCTAACAATATATGACGAATGGTTAATGGCACTTCACACATATAACACATTGGTTGATTATCACCAGACAACATATATTTTGAGGTCAGGTAGGTATGCCCAGTTCTGATTCTCTGTAATACTACTTGTTCCTTTCTTGTAAGGTGGGGTGGATATGTAAATCCACCGACTTTAGGCTGTAAGCTTCTAAGGTAAGTATTACTTCGGTCCCAATAACTTTGATATTTCTCACGTATTTTGTTTTTAATCACCGTTTTTAGGTCCTGCAATCTAATTGTTTGCTGAATTTCCAACACATCACTTGCAGCTTCCTTTGCGGCTATGTCAGCTTTCTCATTTCCTTGAATATTGCAGTGACTTGGAACCCATACAAATATTATCATTTTATTGTTACTTAACAGGTGATGGCATGTGTGACGTATTTTTTGTATTATTGCATCTCGGGAGAAACGATCATTTATAGCTAATAAAACAGAGAGAGAGTCAACGCAAATTGCGAACTGTGAGTGGATAGATTCTAGACATATGTTGAGAGCATCCTGTACGGCTAATGCTTCGCAGGTAAATATACTTACGAATTTCGGTAAAGAGCACTTCAAAACAATATCATTATGTACAGCAGCATAACCAGCACCATTGTCTGTTTTAGAACCATCCGTAAATATTAGTTGGTAGGTATTTATAGAATCCATTAAATCAAGGTAGGCTTGCCGTATGGTTGCAGAATTGATCTCTCTCTTGTTTAGTTTAATTAGATCCATTTTTATTATTGGAGAGTAACAAATCCATGGTTGTATGTGATCGTTTATTGTGGGACTTACTAAATACTGATGGATATTTAAGTTATTTACGACAGAAGAAGAACGGAATGAAGATGAATGATGTCGACTGGGTTGCTGGGAGTAACAATTAGCGAAGGTGTTTCTTTTGAATAACCTGTGTACTTTATGTCTAGAATCGCGACATAGGTTGACGCGATATTGAGCTATACATCGCTCGCGTCTTAAATCCAAGGGTTCTAACCCAGAATCAGCATATAGACTGTCGACGGGACATGTTCTTATAGCGCCGATAGCATATCTAATTCCGCTGTTATGGATTACATTTAAAGGAGCAAGCCGACTTGGTTTTGCTGATGAGTATGCTACACAAGCATAGTCAAGTCTGGAGAGAATAAGGCTCTTATGAATGCGCAGCAGAACTTCTCGGTCTGATCCCCAACCAGTGTGTGCTAGCACTTTTATTACATTTAAAACGTTTTTGCACTTGGCTATAAGTTGATCGATATGGGATTTCCAGGTAAGTTTTTTATCTAATGTTACTCCAAGATATCTAATATTATCAACATTTTCTATTTCATTGCCTCCCAATATAAAGGTAGGTGGGTTTTGACACGTGCTACGCTTCCTGCAAAAATGTATGGATTTCGTTTTTGATAATGAAATTTCAAGATTTCTTTGTTTTAATAAATCAAAAACGTTTGTGAGTGCAGTTTGTAGTCTTTCCCGTATGTCATCTGCAGATTTTCCGACTGTGAAAAGCACTATATCGTCCGCATAAGCACAATAGTTGACCGAGTTCCTTATAGAAGATAAAACTGAGTTGATAGCAACTAAAAATAAAGTGGCGCTTAGCGGCGACCCTTGAGGAGTACCGTTTTTTAAGTGATATGTATTAGACAGCGTGTTATTTGTTCTGACATTTATGGAGCGATTCTGCAAAAAATGTTTTATAAAACAAGGTAGATTACCTCTAAAACCCCATTGATGTAGCTGCTGCAAAATATCGGTAGATTTTATCGCATTGAAAGCATTTTTCAAGTCAAGAAATACTGCAGAGGCGTGTAGATTAAATAGAAAGCAATTGTTAATAAAGTTTTCAATGCAAACAATTGCGTCCGTCGTAGAGTGGTGTTTCCTGAATCCAAACTGATAAGCCGAGAGCAGGTTTAAATCTTCGAGTGTCCAACATAGTCGATAGTTGACCATCTTCTCCATTAGCTTAGCAATACAACAAGTGATGGAGACAGGTCTAAAATGTGATGGTTCGGATGGGATTGACACTTTTGGTATTGGCATTATAATGGCATTTTTCCAGGATTCAGGAACATCTTCACCCTGCCATACCGCATTTAAAGCAGTAAGCAATTTAACCTTGTTTTCTACCGTCAACTGTTTTATCATTTCTATAGATAAATTATCCGGACCCAAAGCATTACTCTTAGAATTGACGATAGCATGATTTAATTCATCCATTGTGAAAGGGAGGTTATAAGAGAGTTCCTCCTCTATGTGAAAATCCGGCTCTATTGCTGGTAGTGCTTCATCAAATTCTTTGTTATGTGACTGTGCAAAATGTATACCTAAGTTGTCCGCTATTTGTTTAGGATCACTAATCACAACATTATCAACAGTTATTGACAAAATGGATGATGAACAACTGACTCCTTTTATAGATTTGACCTTGTGCCAGATTTCTTTCATAGGTGTGTTACCTCTTATGGACGAAACATACTTTTGCCAAGATTGTTTTTTAGCATTTGCAATGGTTTTACGACAGATGGCTCTTTTTCGTTTAAAAAGTATTAGATTCTCTTGACTAGGTTGTCGCTTGAATTTTTGTAACGCTTTTTTCTTTTCAGCAATAACTACTCTTACAGTGTCAGACCACCACGGAACCTTGCGGCAGCTTTTAATTGTGCCGGATCTTTTTGGTATACAATGGTTTGCTGCCTCAAGGACTGCAGCGGTGAAACCTTCCATCGATGTAGATGGATTTTCTGATAATATTTCAGCTAATCGACTATTGAAATCTATCCAATCTGCTCTTTGGAACATCCAACGCTCAGTTAGATAAGTTACGTTTTTCTTTAAATTATTGAAATCTATAATAATCGGGAAATGATCGCTGTGATGTGAATCTTGCTCAACATGCCACGATAAGTTAGTTAGGATAGATGACGAGCATATGGACAGATCGATAGCCGAAAACGTACCATGTCCTGCTGAGAAATGGGTGGGTGTACCATCGTTCAGAAGTGTTAACTCGATGCTTTCAAGTAAGTTCTCGACAACACGTCCAGTACCGCTAGTTTCTGCTGATCCCCAAGATGGACTGTGGGCATTGAAGTCGCCGACTAGCAGAAAAGGTCTAGGAAGCTGAGAAACCAAATTGGTTAAATCATCGAGGATCCAGTCAGGATTGGGTAAATAAATAGAACAGATAGTGACTTGAATCGGAAATTCTACTCGAACTGCTACTGCTTGTAAATCTGATTGTAATGGTACTATATCACATCGAAAGTTTTGTTTTATCAAAATGGCTACTCCACCATGCGCTCTTTCACCATCTTGAACATCTTTACGATAGATGTTGTAGTTTTTATATTTCACGATTCTTGCTGGAGAAAACCTCGATTCCTGGATGCAAACACTGAAAGGTTGATATTTTTTAATGAGAAGTTCTAATTCGGGAAGCTTGTTGAAAAAACCGTTGCAATTCCATTGTATAAGAACAGCGTCTGTGTTGATAATATTATCGTCAGTTAATTGGATAGTTTGAGTGGGGTCCATTATTAAAGTATTATAAATAGATGTAAACAAGGTTAAAACGGTTTGAAAGATTAAAAATAAACTATTAATTCACGCTGATTATTTGCTTTTCCGAGGCTTACCTTTTGGCCAGCCTTTTTTCTTCTTTATAACTTTCTTTATTACCACCCGATCGATGGAACCTATGCTTGATTCAAAGGCTTGTTCGTCGTCCGACTTGTTACTGAGTTGAGAAAGTTTTCTTTTTTCTTTTGTATCAGGGTTAACATTAGTTATTGCGCTTGTAGAAGGATTTACTAACGGAAAATGATTACGGGGTGGAGGTGAATTTACTTTGGGAGTAGAAGTTTGAATACCATTTCCGTCCTCGTCACTACTGACAAGTTCCGGGGAACTCGGTTTTCTTGTTAAGAGAGCGTTAGTAAATTTTGCAAGTTCCTTTTTAATAATACCACGAATTTCAGGTATTAGAGTGCGTAATGAATCTGCTTCTAATGTAGTTACTTGGGCATATGATCGGGATGGAACAGTGAAAGAGGTAGACATTTTTTTTGCTTCCGTATAAGAGACCCTATGGAGAGTTCTAATTTCCTGAATTTTCATCTCTTGTTTCAATACTGGACATGCTCTTGATAAGGCAGAATGGTTATCTTTACAATTAGGACATGTAAAGGGTTGTGTACAAGGTACTCCTCTATGTGGGGGATTGCCACAAATACATATATCAGGTTTTACACAGCTAGAAGAAACATGACCAAAAGATTGGCATTTATAACAGCGAACAGGAGGTGGTATATAAGGCCTTACGTTTAATAAGTAAAATGCGGCAGAAATGCTCCTGGGCAACTTGGTAGAGTTAAACGTAAGAATATGATTGGGAGTGTCAACCAGTTCTCCATTCTTCCTGCTTTTAATGCGTTTAACTTCTATTACTCCTTCGTGTTTTAGACCTTCTTTTATTTCTTCTAAAGTGCAATTGAGGAAGTCTCGACAGAAAACTACTCCCTTTGATATGTTTAATGACAAATGAGGGTACACTTTAACCTCATATTCACCAAAACGAGTAACTTCTAATAATCGCTGCGATTGAGCGTTAGATACTGTCTCGATTAATAACATTCCCTGCATTCTTTTAACTTGCTTCGTTCTACCTAATAAACCATAAATAACTTTGGAAATAACAAAAGGACTGGTCATGTTAAAATCACCTTCTTTTTTCTGCATGATTAGGAACCGGGGAAAAGAATCCACCGTCTCACTAAGTCTATAAGAATCCCTTAAAGGGGGGAAATCTATACTAGTAGGGGTTGGGATTGGAGGGTTGGGAGGGATTGGGGTAAAGGGAGTGGAGCTGTGAAGCTCCAGATTTAAAATATCTTCATTATCTATCATCTAAATACATCCCTGACTTAGGGGAGCTGTCTCGATGGGGTATACCCATGACGGCGGGATCACCACCGACACCAGCAAGATCCCCTGCTGCACCGAGAATATGCCCTGGTGGGAGGAAAGCTCAACTCCCTAGGACTCCAGTCCCTTACAAGCCGAAGCCTTCGGGGATCCCACGCCTCCGACGACGTGGGCACCCCCCTAAGCGCTTGCCAGGCCGGGGGCCTGCGGAAGCTTGACTCCACTTCAGGTGAAGTGAAGCTACACCCCGCAGCGCCAGCTCGTACGTCAAATCCAAAACCATAATCATTTGCTTAAGCCAGTCCATTGCATAGGTCGTCATAGAAAAAAGAAGGAAAGTTAAAAGGTCCCCTAGCCCTCGAATACTCTAATAGCGTCGGGGCCTGGAAGGAACAAGAGTTGGTCAAGGGAGACCAGATAGAAAAGAGAGACAGAAAGGGACTTGTCCGTAAGGCTAGTTGAAGTATAGACAGGCCCAGCTAGGGTACCTCGGGTTGCCAGCCCCTGTACTCACAAGGTGTGAGCCCCTCAGGGGATTATTATTATTATTATTATTATTATTATTATTATTATTATTATTATTATTATTATTATTATTATTTTTTTTTTTTTAATCACACTTAGTGTTTGGTTGTTACACGTAATCGGACCGTAATAGTCAAGATTTACGTGTGCGCTATTTGGAGAGAGTCTTTCGCACTATAGCAGTTGTTCCTAATAGTACCGCCTTTTGCATCCATAAAATTGCCTTTGTGTGCTCGGTTATGCCTATTTCTTGCAAATTTTTCCTTAGCTCTTTATGTACAATTCCATTCGCACTTATGGGAAGTATTCTCACAGTTCTGACTCTCCACATTTCTTTAATTTCATACGCGAGTGCATCATATTTACTTATTTTTTCCTCGTATGCTTTCGTTATGTTGTCGTCCAATGGGACAGAGAAATCGATTAGTGTAACATTTTTGTTGTTCTTATCCCATATTACTATGTCAGGCCTGTTGTGCATGACAGGACGATCTGTTACTATAGATATATCCCATAACAGCTTGCATTTCTCATTTTCCAACACCGGTTCAGGTGAGTACTTGTAATATGGAGTAAAGTTATTGCTAAATTCCCATTTTTTTCGTAGGTACTGATGGACTACTTTTCCCATGGAATTATGCCTTAGTGAATAATAGGTTGGCGCCAGGTAAGTACAAGCAGATGTTATGTGCTGTATTGTTTCTTCCTCCTTTTTACATAAGCGGCATTTAGTTGTTTCAATGTCTTGTTTCAGGATATACTTCCGGTAATTACGGGTGGGAACTACTTGGTCTTGTATTGCACAGACCGTGCCTTCAGTTTCTGGAAACAGGTATCCTGTACTTAAGTAAATATTGGATTGAGTGAGGTCAGCATCCGGCTGGTGTAATCTGCCATAATATCTGCCATGTAGAGCCTTGTTTTTCCACTTTTCAACCATCGTTCCAAGGTTTGGTTTCTCTTCTTCTTCATCTAAATTAGCCAGGTTGAGGGCTGATAATTTTTGATCGAAGTTGACTAATTTTTGGTGCATTTGAAGGTTCCTACTTGTAAAATATCGTCTAAGACTTAAGATTTGTTTATCATATTGCAGCTTGATATTGATAAGACCTCTTCCTCCTTCAGTTCTTGGTAAGTATAATCTCTCGATAGCCGAATTTGGATGTAGTAACCTATATTTTGTTAGATTTGTTCTTATTTTTCTATCAAGATTTTCCAATTCAGTGGTTGTCCAAGCAAGTACACCAAAGTATTATTATTATTATTATTATTATTATTATTATTATTATTATTATTATTATTATTATTATTATTATTATTATTATTATTATTATTATTATTATTATGTTTTTTAACACAGGTTGCCCTGGTAGTATTTTCAACATAAGCCGGGTTTTAGCCAAGGCTTATATTGTTGGTTTATTGATTAAGGACCCTTCTTACTGTGCGTGTGGTGCCTAAAATCACAGATTATTATTATTATTATTATTATTATTATTATTATTATTATTATTATTATTTTTTTTTTTTTTTTTTTTTTAAATTAGGCGGTTTCGACTGCCAAGGTCATTTTACCGCCATACTAGGATGTCTGTTAATTACAGACAGATGTAACATTCATCAATTTATATAGACTAACAATATGTAGTTAAAATTACAATAATAAAAATACAGTAACGTTATAAAATAGACAAAATAAATAATAGACAAACAATAATTTCTTGTGTAAAGGCAAGAAATGGTGTATATATGTATAATGTTCGTATCACAGATTATATCACATATGCTATAATTCCAGCCTATATCATTTCTGTACAAAAAGTGTGTATCTTATCTTCTAACTACAACTTCGATAGTAAATGTGTTTCTCGTAAATAGGTCATTAAGTTTTTAATATTAGGTTTGTCATTTTTTAGTACTTCTTCCATTGTCATAGCTAGGTTTGAAGTTCTCCGAAGATATTCATAATCTCTGCAATGCAGTAGGATATGCTGTACTGTTAAGGGAACTTGACAGGTAGCACATTCTGATCTCGTTTCTCCACTCAGTAGATAAGAGTGTGTAATGCGTGTATGGCCAATCCGGAGTCGGCAAAAGATCACTTCTTCTATTCGTCTTAAACCTGACTGATATATACAACCTTTGACAGATGGACAAATTGCTTTTAATTTGTCTGTACTCTGGTCCCACGATGACTGCCATTTTATTTGGCACTTATTGCGAATTGCATTTTTAATATCATTTAGTGTTATGACTTTACTGACATTTGGTGTTTGCTTACTTGCAAACTTAGCGGCTTTATCTGCGTTTTCGTTGCCAGGAATGCCGATATGACTTGGAATCCATACGAATATTACCTGTTTATCTTGATTTGCAAGTTCATATAGGAGCGACTGTATTTTACGTACAATAGGTTCTTTTGAGAATTTATGTTTTAAAGCTAGGAGTGATGACATAGAGTCAGTGCATATCAGGTACGTTGAAGATGTTAATGTCCGACAAACGAATAACGCTTTCAAAATAGCATATAGCTCGCAAGTGAAAACGCTCGCAGCTTCAGGAAGGGACCAAGTCATTGTAATTTTTTTAGTTACACACGCACTTCCTGTTCCTGAATTAGTCTTAGACCCGTCAGTGAATAATAATTCACAGGGGTCATATTCACGAACTATCTGCAGAAAATCCATTTTTATAAGAGACCTAACACTATCGTTTTTATCATATTTCTCGAGATCTAGACGACAAACCATATTTGGTATAACCCATGGAGAGACAGAAATAACGTCATCTATTTTAAATAAATCTCTTTCTGGAATGTTCCAACGCCTTGAAAGAATTTCCGACCTTATCGTAGCTGGTTTAGTATACGACATTCTGTTAACGTATCGCTGCAACAAAGAGTTGTTACAGAGCGATTCTCCAACAGGATTGTCTGGTTGGTTTAGCACGGTAATCCGATAATTTAACAAGAGACGGTTACGACGTAACTGTAGCGACTCCAATCTTGATTCTACGTATAAACTCGAGATAGGGCTTGTATAGTAGGCTCCTATAGCGAGCCGGATTCCTGAATGATGAACTGAATCCAATATGCGCAACCGACTAGACTTGGCAGATGAGTAGATGACGCTCCCGTAGTCAATTCTAGAGAGAGCCATTGCTTTATATAACATTAAAAGTGTCTGTCGGTCTGAGCCCCAATTATAATTAGACAAACATTTTAAAACATTAATGATATTGCTACATCTAGTTTTTAAATTATTAATATGGGAGGTCCATGTAAGTTTTGAATCTAGGATTATTCCTAGATACCGGATGCTTTCGGTGTTGCGGACGGGTACAGAATTCAGTTGCAGAGTGTGGCTATGTTGACAAGTACTACGCTTACGACAGAAATGTAGGCAAACGGTTTTCTCTGTCGAAATACATAGCCCTGCTTTGTTCGCTGCAACCGATAGTTTATTTAACGCCGTTTGAAGAGATGTCTCAATATCAGGAAAAGATTGTCCGAATTTGAATAAAACTATGTCGTCTGCATACGCACAATAGTAGACTGATCCGTGAATTGCTTTTAAGACGCGTTGTAAAGCAATAAGAAATAACGTAGCGCTTAAACTTGATCCTTGGGGAGTTCCATTCTTTAAAGGAAAGCTATTTGATAGTGAGTTACCGACTCTAACTCTCATTGATCTCTTACTGAGAAAAGAACAAACGAAATTGGTTAAGTTTCCCCTAATGTTCCATTCGCCAAGCTGCTCTATTATGTTTTGACGCTTCACGGTATCGAAGGCACTTTTAAGATCTACAAAGACAGCAGATAAGTGTAAATTTGTAATGAAACATCCTTGTACGGCATTTTCTAAATATGCCAGCGCATCTATCGTAGAACGGTTCTTTCTAAATCCAAATTGGAATTTGCTAAGAAATTTTCCTGATTCGAGCACCCACGTCAGTCTATTATTGACCATCTTTTCAAAAGTTTTACACAAACAACTTGTAAGTGAGATGGGCCTAAAATTAACCGGCGTTGTTGGAGTTTTACCAGGTTTCAATATGGGAACAACGATTGCTTCTCTCCAACTATCAGGTAGTTCGCCGTTAGCCCATATATTATTGTACGTTCGTAATAGCGCCGCTTTTGCATTTTCCGAAATATGCCTTAAAAAGGCTTTTGTAACGTTATCGTTACCAGGTGCTGTATCGTGGGTGCTATCAAGTGCATTATTAAGCTCGTCAATTGTGAAAACACGATTGTAATCAGCATCATTGTTTGGATATAAGTTCAGATGTTGCATCAGGGGTTCCTCATCGTTGTCTGCGTTGCAAATGTTGGAGAAGTGTTGTGCCATATGGTTTGCGATTTCGAGATCTTCTGACACAGTTTTATCAGCTATCTTAAAGTTTATATCAGGGAAGGTGTGTTTTCCCGTAATACTGCGGATTCTTCTCCATACTTCACCTACATCCGAAGCAGAAGACATGCTAGAAACGTAGTCTTTCCAGGATCTCTTTTTTTCCTCAAGAATTTTCTTCCGACAAGAAGCACGAGCTTTTTTAAAGGTTATTAGGTTGTCTGTAGTAGGATATCGTTTAAATAGTCTGAGTGCTTGTTTCTTATCACGCACACTGCGTGAAACCTGTTCATTCCACCACGGTACAACCTTCTTGAGAACCTTTTCTTTTGATTTAGGAACATACTTGTTTGCAGCTGTTAAGATGATATCAGTTATTTCAGATATTAGAAGGTCTGATTCTGTCCCAATCCTAAGCTCATCTACCTCTTCTCGATAAGAAATCCAATCGGCTTTATTCAGCAGCCATTTTGATGGAATTAATTTTGATTTCTTTGCTGAATCTATCCTGCTGATGATGATAGGAAAATGATCACTGAAATGAAGATCTGTCGTGGTCGACCACTCTAAAGAATTTAGTAATGTCGGGGAGCATAATGTAAGGTCAATCGCACTAAACTTTCCTGTGGATACGTCAAGGTGGGTCTTCTCTCCATTGTTAAGTATAGAAACATTTATTCTTTCGAGAAAGTTCTCTAGGATCCGGCCTTGACGGTCATTTTTGCAAGAACCCCACGTAAGGCTGTGCGAATTAAAATCTCCACATACTACATATGGTGGAGGCAGCTGAGTTAACAAATTTTCAAGTTCATTAGTGTCCCATGGCACACTAGGAAAATATACACAGCAAATAGTCAAACTGGCAGGGAAATTAATACGTGTTGCCACTGCTTGTAAATTAGTATTTAAATTTATAGTTGTATATATAACGTCATTTTTAACGCATATAGCTACTCCACCATGTGCTCTATTTCCATCCATTTCATCTCGCCGAATGATGTTATAATTCCTTAGGTGGTATTGACGATTTGCCCTAAAATGAGTTTCTTGTAAACAAAAACAAGTAGGGTCGTATTCGCTAATAAGTAATTGAATCGAGCTTAGTTTGTTTAAGAAGCCACGACAGTTCCATTGAATGATGCAGTTTTTGTTCATAATGTGAGATGTTAAAATTGAAAAAAATTGGCTTGACCCTTGTTACAATTATTGTGATCAAATTGATCAAGTTTACTTCTTACGCGGTCTTCCCTTCTGCCAACCTTTTTTTTTTCTTTGTTCCAGTCTCATTTTTAATGCTGGTGTCAATAGACTCCAGACTTGTATCCAAGTCCACACTCAAAAGTCTGCTAGAAGGTCCTGGAGAACAATTTATCGGTCGCCTCTCATTAGCGGGGTGGCTATTTTTGATACTGATTGTATTGACTTGTAGAGCCACTTCAGGTGTAGTATTCGCACTCGAATCTTCTTCTATTGTTGTTGACTTTTGCGTTTCTGGCATCCTAATATTGTATTTCTCCAGAATCGAAATAACTACTTCACTCATTATTTTACGAATTTCTGGAAGCAACACTTGTACAATATTAGTATTTACGGAAGGAGTACTTTTCAAAATGTTAGAATACGACACTTGTGTAGGTGTAGGTGACATGCGTTCGTATTCCTGTTTCGCATCTATGTAGCTAATCCTTCTGGTAGTTTTAATTTTCTGAATTGCAGCTTCCCTCTTGTAAACGGGGCAATTAAAAGACCTGGCTGAATGATCACCTTGGCAGTTTACACATACGATAGGATTTTCACAGGGTTGTTCCAAATGAACCGGTTTACCACAAACACATATCTGTTCTTTACGACAATTACTTGCCGTATGGCCAAAATTCTGACATTTAAAACACCTCATGGGTGCTGGAAAGTAGGTATTGGGTCAGTTGAGTCCATCCCCTCTCCTTTTTTTTGGCCACGCCCCTTTCCCCTTCTCCCTTATGTTAGCTCCTCCCCTTGCTTCTGATTGGTCGACGCCATTTTGAATCGCCATTTTTAATCGCCATTTTGAATCGCCATTTTGAATAGCCATTTTGAATCGCCATTTTGAATCGCCATTTTGAATCGCCATCTTGGATCGCCATCTTGGATCGCCATTTTGAATAGCCATTTTGAATCGCCATTTTGAATAGCCATTTTGAAACGCCATTTTGGATCGCCATTTTGAATAGCCATTTTGAATCGCCATTTTGAATAGCCATTTTGAAATGTCATTTTGAATCTGTCAATTTTGAATGTCATTTACATATCCGCCATTTTGTATCTATCATTTTCAATTTGTCACTTTAGATTTCCCGCCCTTGGATTTGAATTTTTAGTACTGCTACTGCCATCTATCGGCGACGTCATGTCATCGGTATAGTAGATTCCTCTCTCTCGCTCTCGCTTGGTTCAGGCCCTCTCTCTCGCTCTCGCTTGGCTCTGCCCTCTCTCTCGCTCTTGCTCTGGCCCTCTCTCTCGCTCTCGCTTGGCTCTGACCCTCTCTCTCGCTCTTGCTCTGGCCCTCTCTCTCGCTCTCGCTTGGTTCAGGCCCTCTCTCTCGATCTCGCTTGGCTCTGACCCTCTCTCTCGCTCTTGCTCTGGCCCTCTCTCTCGCTCTCGCTTGGTTCAGGCCCTCTCTCTCGCTCTCGCTTGGCTCTGGCCCTCTCTCTCGCTCGGCTTTCGCTCTGGCTCTCTCTCTCTCTCTCGCTCTCGCTTGTCATTTCCAACTTGTCATCATTTCCCGCCATTGGATTTGAATTCCTAGCGCTGCTACTGCCATCTATCGGTAACGTCCTGTGATCGGTATAGTAGATTTCTATACACCTGTAGATAGGCAACCTGCTACACTTTTTTATAAAAATTAATGGATCCAACGAGTTTCGAACCAGGGTTCGTAAAGTACGTCTGTTTACAAGTCCGTAGCTTAACCCCGAGACCACGGAGCTTGTCTTTTAAATTACTGCATACGAGTTAGTTATAAAAATGTTTTCACGTATATTTGATTAAATCCAATTTATTTAAAAATAATTCCCGGAAAATATTTATAAATATTGTACATTAATAATATTAAATCTTTAGGATTCAAAAATTATAAGCCAATTATGATTATTATCATGAGTCATTGAGATGAGACAATTATTAACCTTATATGAGCCAATCGTGAAGAAACTCAAGAAATTTTTCTTGATACATCTTAAATATAACAATTTGAAAACTATATACAGATATTATTGAGGCCCGTAACATCAGTAGATCCGCGGCTTTTTATATCAGTACAAAATAATTAGATATAGTTATATTTACTATCTATTCTTTTAAACAGCAGTTATACTTTCCATGATTACTTTATAGTCGGGTATGTAGTACCGTTATTATCCTACATTAACTTATATGAAAAATGAGATCTGTAAGGTAAAAACATGACGTCTTGATTGTAAAATTTATTCTCTGTAACGATGATTTCACCATTGCTAATGAATTTCCAATTAGCGGGTGTAGAAAGTTAAAATTCAAACATGAAAGACTATTGGTTCAATCGAAATATTTTAAAAGTTGCCGACGGCTAATTATTATTTAATAACAACTGTAAATTCTGAGTAAATCTGTTTGGATATTTCCTGAAGCCTAGATCAATTTTGTTTGTATTAAAATCTAGAAATTTCAGAAAAACTGTTTTAAAATAAATTGTATATAGTTATACATTGTGAAATAAAAAATGCAAGAATAAAATACATACACGGATTAAACTAAACTATATATATTAAGAAATATTAATTACGGCTTTTATAGCATCTTACAGGAAAAAGATTACTGTCAATCAAGATCACAACACATATCATTAACTAGATATCAAAAATAAATATATTATATATTGAAGGTAAAGACATGAGGATATCCATCGTTTGACTAATGTCTATTTATTAAAACAAATAAGTTATGAAATGAAGCAGGGAGTCTATTCAATGAACATTGCCTAATACTTTTATGATTTTTCTAGCCTATAGATCAGCAGTTAGAAACACGGGCCTGCTAAATGCCTGCAATTCACCTACCCTATCAATATGTTGTACAATTTTAGATATGTAATGTATACGTTATGTTTCTTACTTAAGTCTATTTTGTTTGTATGTTTGTAATATTTAGACATTTACGAAAATTAAATCAAGCTGAACAGCAGATTACTATTTTAAATTTAATAGATCATACGAATTATCTTTCTCTGTTCTGAATGACTGCATTGTATATCATGATGTGATATCATACAATTATATTCTAGTAAGAATTGTAATAAAGTCACTGCTATAAATAACAACATTCTTTATCACGATCATCTATCATTATCATAATCATCTAATGTCATGCAGAGTCAGCAGTTAGCTCCTAAGTTCGTATATGCGAGAATCGGTATTATATAACACACACATCAGTCTACATTCAGTGCTCTAATATTGATAGGAACTTTCTAGAATCTATAAAGTTGTACTACATATATTCAACTAATTTGAATATACGATAACTGATACTCATTATACTTCTATGCACACAATCGAGGTATCAGTACACTCCAACCGCGTGATCAAGATTGTAGTATTCAAATCAAGCTTCCTAGCCCCTATACAAGTATTCTAGAACACAGAATATTCATCACTAAACGTATTCTTCATATATGAAATCATAAAATTCGAGTCTAACTACTGACGAGGTGAAAGAATAGGTGCAATCGGTTTATGCCCATACCAGGCTCCCTATGATTATTATAAATGTCTTAACAGAATAAAAAAGGGTGAAATGAATATAACTTATAGGATTTAATCAAACTAGAAGAATATCGATATATCCTACGTTGAGAAAATAATTATACTATGTAAGCAGCGATACGCTACATATGATTGCGAGCCTGAGTATAAGCATAAACCCTATACTACAGATTTTTATCCTTTTTCATTATATCTACTACAGACGAGGTGAATGAATAGGTACATTTAACATGCGTATGCTACAATTATTTAATTTTCTAGGTTTCTAGACGTAATGTAATTTTGAACAGATTTTAACCCTTTTCGTTCTATCTACTACCCCTGTAAGCGATTTCTACATATACGTTCTTATTGTTTATACACCATATAGATATTCGTAGCATCTAAAGTAAACTCTTATTTAAACGTTATTTTACAATATATCATACATTTCAGCAACTCCGAAATATGAAGATATGTAATAATTTACTATATACTTTTGTAGGATATTAACTCGTATAATTAATACTAATTTGTAATTATCTTCGATACCTTCGAAATATAAGTCTATAACATATCTACCCAAAAGATTCGCCGACAAACTTACTGAAGATAAAGTGGTCGATCTCAAATCAAAAGATAGCGAATACAACTCTGTCTCTAGGATTGGTTTACCTAGGTAAAGTAAAGACAGAAAGATATCAACTGTATGCTGACTGTATGTTCATCGAGACGAATAAGGTATGAAATGTAACAGGTAGTCTATTCAATGAACATTGCCTAATACTTTTTTCTGATTCTTCTTCTACCCTATGAATCCGCATTTAGAAACATGGACCTGCTAAATGCCTGCAATTCACCTACCCTATCAGTATGTCGTACAATGCAAACATTTAATATTATTATTAAAATTTTATAAATAAAAACGATAAAAGAAGTTGATAGTTTTCATTTATTTTTATGTTAAACATATACGGTAGCAGGATCTAGATCGATGTATACAAATTCATATATGACAGAAATGTTATGTATCTAAATACATACCTAAAACGTATTCTTCGTATATTCAGTAAGAGCTACCCATTTTTTTTCTTTTTTTTTCTAGACATTCGAATTTTGAACAGCTTAATAATATGTTTTCTCATTTAATCATAATTAGGTTGACTTTATATAGTATTTTTCAGGAAAACCTTCTTCAGAAAAACCCTAATGATTCTTTAATTTACATAAAAAAAAATTAAAACATTTGATTACACAATAATCCCATTTTCGATACCTTCGAAATATAAGTCTATAACATATGTTTAGGTCTTTATAACTTTGAAACACAGGGTAGTTACCTCTTGCAAAATTTACAGTTATGAGAACCCTGAAGACTTAACCTGGAGAAATAAATCAGATAAATATTTTACTTTTATTGAAACGATAACTTTGCATACTAATATATGAAAATAATATAATGTATATCACCTGATAAATAAAATTGAAATTATTCTTATTCTTTTACAATGAAATGTGTTTTGGAAAAACACGATCAAACGTTATGTATATTAATGCAGGAGTTCTGTTAACGCATTCGTTATTTAGAGATTCACTTATAAGTACACTATCTATTTAGCTGATTCAATAAAAATTTCATTATTTTTAAAATTCCTAACGAGGGACCTACTGATAAGCGTTATATTATACCAGGTACGTATGATACTCTACTGCTGATTGCATACCTGATGAACGCAGTTGTACAAAGTAATATAGGATATACGTTACAGAGAAGTTTAATTTTCCGTGCAACAAATGACCTATATATATATATTTTATGTACAATGCTGACATTAACATATTTAGCGCATACCTGTTGAACATAGCTCTACAAAGTAATATTTAAAAGACTTAAAAGGCTTATATTTTAGAGATCGGATACAGGCGCATGTATTCCTGTATATTACCTCTAAATTTTACTTTAACAATACATGTAGTCAGGTTAGGCGTAAATAACAATTAGGGATATCAAAGCCATACTAACTGAACGCTAACATAATATGCTCTACAGGTCAAACTCAATTAATTAACCCTGGGGCTATACATCCTTAGGCTAGAAACAGTCTTAAAACAAAAAAAAAATTGCTGAGTCCACCCTGTTAGACAAGAAATCAGAGTATGGGCGTGATAAATAAAACATATAAAGTTATTTTACAAACATTTATTTAGTATACATAACATAATACAAGAATATAGATCATAAGTTGTTTTCTATGACGACTGTTGTAGTTCTACGGGTCTCTGAGTCGTCGTATGCCCTCGCAGCAATACTAATACGTATAAAGTCCGACGACTGACTTATTGGAACTGTACCGATAGCCCTTTCCTTGTTCAACTCTTCGTTACTATCATAGTTGGTAAACGAGGAACCACATTCATCAATACCCAAATGCATGGCTGAAGTCATACCTTCTTCTTCTTCTTCTTCTTCTGTCTCAACGATATCAGTAGGTCCATTTGCTTCCTTTACCAGAGCTGTCTTTACAACATTTGCGTTATTATGTACGTTTTTTAAATGCCTTTTATAGCTGTCGATGCGTGAAAGATATTTGAAGCAATTAGAACACCGGACTTTGATTGATTCGTGAACGCTTTTAATATGTCTTTTTAAGTGGTCACGACGTGAAAAAGTTTTGACACAGCTAGAACACTGGATTCTGTTTAAATCGTGCTTGGTTTTTACGTGTCTCTTGCAAGTGAATGGCCTCGCGAAAGACTTGAAGCAAACCGGACACTGTATTTTTGCAATCCTGTCGACCAGAGTCATTCTTCTTACATACGTCGTTAGCGTGCTGCTCTATTTCGACTAATGAAGGAACAGGAACACTACCCCGCCTATTTATACTGATCGACCAGCGCAATCGGTTGTTCTCGGTTATAATCGTAAGCGCTAGGAGCAATATGTATGCTCGAGAATGAATCGTAGGTTCTATCCTAAGTGTATGTAACCCGGAACCGATGTCCGTACATTTTAAATTATCAAACTTACCATATAAACATGAATATTTACTACATTTGCTTTAATTCTTGTTCCCTCCCTACCTACCTACCTACCGTAAACAATATGACATATCTGCGTCTAAATACAGTGAACGAAAGTACTAGAGGAACTTAATACCTTAGATCACGGCTGTTTCTGGATACGTGATTTCCTCTTACAATATCTATAGTTATGAGAACCTTGAAGACTTAGCCTGGAGAAATAAAACATCGTCAGTTTAAAAGAAATAAGTCCGTCGCCATCTTTAAACGTTATTTTACAATACATCATACATTTTCAATAGCTTCGAAATACGCAGATATGTAATAATATACTATATACTCTTGTAGGTTATTCAACGTATCTATAGTAAACTCTTATGATTAATAATAATCTGTAACCTTATTGTTTTTTATTACATCACAGGTTAGAGCGTACGAATATAATTTAGATTAGATTAGGTTAGAGCCTACGAATACATTTTTAGGGCAGAACGTAGGGAGCAGAGTAAGTACAAAACAACATACTTTCATACAAGAACGTTTATTGATACGAGTAGTTTCGACGCTACTTAAAACATAATACATAACTTATATATATATAATATCTATTAAAATAGTACATTTCGTATACACTAATAATGGTACTACATACCCGACTATAAAGTAAACATGGTAAGTATAACAGCAGTTTAAAAGAATAGATAGTAAATATAACTATATCTAATTATTTTATAAAATACTATGTTAACTAAGAGGTTATATACAGAATATATACGCCTGTATTCGACCTCTAGAGGGTTCATAAGACTAGATTAGACCACACCAGACCAGACCAGACTAGACCAGACCAGACCAGACCAGACCAGACTAGACCAGACCAGACCAGACCAGACCAGACCAGACCAGACCAGACCAGACCAGGCTAGACCAGACCAGACCAGACCAGACCAGATCAGACCAGACCAGACCAGACTAGACTAGAGTATAGATGATAGACTGTAAAATCATGAACAATTATACCACCTGTAATATAATAGAGCTTACTTGATATTTTAAAATTAGTGGCTGAATCTAATTATTACAGAAATTCAATTGTAGAAACTGAAGATGTAATCTTTAAAACATCTAAAGTTAGAAGTTTTTAGTAGTCAGGTTAGATTAATAGAGGGTGTTATAATCAAATCGTTTTTAGAAACTATTTGTTTTGTAAGATTGGCTCCGTAAGGAAAAACAACATAGCTGTAGTCTTGATTTTGAAATTGAGATAGCTCGGGACAAAACGATGAATACAAAGTTTAGAAGTTTATTTCAAAATTCTGTGATAAAAAACATTAATTCTTCTTTACTTTACTTTAAAACCCAAAATTGCATGATAAATCAATATAATATTAATATAAATGATTAAATTAAATGAAGCAATCTAGGTTAGACCCCCAAAAATTACGAAAAACTTACGAAACTACGAGTCTACGAATATATTTTAGGTTAGATTTAGATCGCACGCGACCTAAATCTAACCTAAAATATATTCGTAGACTGTAACCCAACTAATATTATATGTAAGTTTTTCGAATGTTAATGACGATTTTGTAAGTAACTACAATGGTCTAACCTAATAAATATTTTATGAACTAATTTTAATAGAGATTTTTTGTTGTAAGTAGCTACATGCTCTAACCTAATAAATGTTTTATGAACTAATCTTAATAGAGATTCTTGAATCTTTGCAACAACCGGAGTCTAAAATCTATAACCTTAATATAATTTTTGGGGGTCTAACCTAGATTGCTTCATTTAATTTAATCATTTATATTAATATTATATTGATTTATCATGCAATTTTGGGTTTTAAAGTAAAGTAAAGAAGAATTAATGTTTTTTATCACAGAATTTTGAAATAAACTTCTAAACTTTGTATTCATCGTTTTGTCCCGAGCTATCTCAATTTCAAAATCAAGACTACAGCTATGTTGTTTTTCCTTACGGAGCCAATCTTACAAAACAAATAGTTTCTAAAAACGATTTGATTATAACACCCTCTATTAATCTAACCTGACTACTAAAAACTTCTAACTTTAGATGTTTTAAAGATTACATCTTCAGTTTCTACAATTGAATTTCTGTAATAATTAGATTCAGCCACTAATTTTAAAATATCAAGTAAGCTCTATTATATTACAGGTGGTATAATTGTTCATGATTTTACAGTCTATCATCTATACTCTAGTCTAGTCTGGTCTGGTCTGGTCTGATCTGGTCTGGTCTGGTCTGGTCTGGTCTAGCCTGGTCTGGTCTGGTCTGGTCTGGTCTGGTCTGGTCTGGTCTGGTCTGGTCTAGTCTGGTCTGGTCTGGTCTGGTCTGGTCTAGTCTGGTCTGGTCTGGTGTGGTCTAATCTAGTCTTATGAACCCTCTAGAGGTCGAATACAGGCGTATATATTCTGTATATAACCTCTTAGTTAACATAGTATTTTATAAAATAATTAGATATAGTTATATTTACTATCTATTCTTTTAAACTGCTGTTATACTTACCATGTTTACTTTATAGTCGGGTATGTAGTACCATTATTAGTGTATACGAAATGTACTATTTTAATAGATATTATATATATATAAGTTATGTATTATGTTTTAAGTAGCGTCGAAACTACTCGTATCAATAAACGTTCTTGTATGAAAGTATGTTGTTTTGTACTTACTCTGCTCCCTACGTTCTGCCCTAAAAATGTATTCGTAGGCTCTAACCTAATCTAATCTAAATTATATTCGTACGCTCTAACCTGTGATGTAATAAAAAACAATAAGGTTACAGATTATTATTAATCATAAGAGTTTACTATAGATACGTTGAATAACCTACAAGAGTATATAGTATATTATTACATATCTGCGTATTTCGAAGCTATTGAAAATGTATGATGTATTGTAAAATAACGTTTAAAGATGGCGACGGACTTATTTCTTTTAAACTGACGATGTTTTATTTCTCCAGGCTAAGTCTTCAAGGTTCTCATAACTATAGATATTGTAAGAGGAAATCACGTATCCAGAAACAGCCGTGATCTAAGGTATTAAGTTCCTCTAGTACTTTCGTTCACTGTATTTAGACGCAGATATGTCATATTGTTTACGGTAGGTAGGTAGGTAGGGAGGGAACAAGAATTAAAGCAAATGTAGTAAATATTCATGTTTATATGGTAAGTTTGATAATTTAAAATGTACGGACATCGGTTCCGGGTTACATACACTTAGGATAGAACCTACGATTCATTCTCGAGCATACATATTGCTCCTAGCGCTTACGATTATAACCGAGAACAACCGATTGCGCTGGTCGATCAGTATAAATAGGCGGGGTAGTGTTCCTGTTCCTTCATTAGTCGAAATAGAGCAGCACGCTAACGACGTATGTAAGAAGAATGACTCTGGTCGACAGGATTGCAAAAATACAGTGTCCGGTTTGCTTCAAGTCTTTCGCGAGGCCATTCACTTGCAAGAGACACGTAAAAACCAAGCACGATTTAAACAGAATCCAGTGTTCTAGCTGTGTCAAAACTTTTTCACGTCGTGACCACTTAAAAAGACATATTAAAAGCGTTCATGAATCAATCAAAGTCCGGTGTTCTAATTGCTTCAAATATCTTTCACGCATCGACAGCTATAAAAGGCATTTAAAAAACGTACATAATAACGCAAATGTTGTAAAGACAGCTCTGGTAAAGGAAGCAAATGGACCTACTGATATCGTTGAGACAGAAGAAGAAGAAGAAGAAGAAGGTATGACTTCAGCCATGCATTTGGGTATTGATGAATGTGGTTCCTCGTTTACCAACTATGATAGTAACGAAGAGTTGAACAAGGAAAGGGCTATCGGTACAGTTCCAATAAGTCAGTCGTCGGACTTTATACGTATTAGTATTGCTGCGAGGGCATACGACGACTCAGAGACCCGTAGAACTACAACAGTCGTCATAGAAAACAACTTATGATCTATATTCTTGTATTATGTTATGTATACTAAATAAATGTTTGTAAAATAACTTTATATGTTTTATTTATCACGCCCATACTCTGATTTCTTGTCTAACAGGGTGGACTCAGCAATTTTTTTTTTGTTTTAAGACTGTTTCTAGCCTAAGGATGTATAGCCCCAGGGTTAATTAATTGAGTTTGACCTGTAGAGCATATTATGTTAGCGTTCAGTTAGTATGGCTTTGATATCCCTAATTGTTATTTACGCCTAACCTGACTACATGTATTGTTAAAGTAAAATTTAGAGGTAATATACAGGAATACATGCGCCTGTATCCGATCTCTAAAATATAAGCCTTTTAAGTCTTTTAAATATTACTTTGTAGAGCTATGTTCAACAGGTATGCGCTAAATATGTTAATGTCAGCATTGTACATAAAATATATATATATAGGTCATTTGTTGCACGGAAAATTAAACTTCTCTGTAACGTATATCCTATATTACTTTGTACAACTGCGTTCATCAGGTATGCAATCAGCAGTAGAGTATCATACGTACCTGGTATAATATAACGCTTATCAGTAGGTCCCTCGTTAGGAATTTTAAAAATAATGAAATTTTTATTGAATCAGCTAAATAGATAGTGTACTTATAAGTGAATCTCTAAATAACGAATGCGTTAACAGAACTCCTGCATTAATATACATAACGTTTGATCGTGTTTTTCCAAAACACATTTCATTGTAAAAGAATAAGAATAATTTCAATTTTATTTATCAGGTGATATACATTATATTATTTTCATATATTAGTATGCAAAGTTATCGTTTCAATAAAAGTAAAATATTTATCTGATTTATTTCTCCAGGTTAAGTCTTCAGGGTTCTCATAACTGTAAATTTTGCAAGAGGTAACTACCCTGTGTTTCAAAGTTATAAAGACCTAAACATATGTTATAGACTTATATTTCGAAGGTATCGAAAATGGGATTATTGTGTAATCAAATGTTTTAATTTTTTTTTATGTAAATTAAAGAATCATTAGGGTTTTTCTGAAGAAGGTTTTCCTGAAAAATACTATATAAAGTCAACCTAATTATGATTAAATGAGAAAACATATTATTAAGCTGTTCAAAATTCGAATGTCTAGAAAAAAAAAGAAAAAAAATGGGTAGCTCTTACTGAATATACGAAGAATACGTTTTAGGTATGTATTTAGATACATAACATTTCTGTCATATATGAATTTGTATACATCGATCTAGATCCTGCTACCGTATATGTTTAACATAAAAATAAATGAAAACTATCAACTTCTTTTATCGTTTTTATTTATAAAATTTTAATAATAATATTAAATGTTTGCATTGTACGACATACTGATAGGGTAGGTGAATTGCAGGCATTTAGCAGGTCCATGTTTCTAAATGCGGATTCATAGGGTAGAAGAAGAATCAGAAAAAAGTATTAGGCAATGTTCATTGAATAGACTACCTGTTACATTTCATACCTTATTCGTCTCGATGAACATACAGTCAGCATACAGTTGATATCTTTCTGTCTTTACTTTACCTAGGTAAACCAATCCTAGAGACAGAGTTGTATTCGCTATCTTTTGATTTGAGATCGACCACTTTATCTTCAGTAAGTTTGTCGGCGAATCTTTTGGGTAGATATGTTATAGACTTATATTTCGAAGGTATCGAAGATAATTACAAATTAGTATTAATTATACGAGTTAATATCCTACAAAAGTATATAGTAAATTATTACATATCTTCATATTTCGGAGTTGCTGAAATGTATGATATATTGTAAAATAACGTTTAAATAAGAGTTTACTTTAGATGCTACGAATATCTATATGGTGTATAAACAATAAGAACGTATATGTAGAAATCGCTTACAGGGGTAGTAGATAGAACGAAAAGGGTTAAAATCTGTTCAAAATTACATTACGTCTAGAAACCTAGAAAATTAAATAATTGTAGCATACGCATGTTAAATGTACCTATTCATTCACCTCGTCTGTAGTAGATATAATGAAAAAGGATAAAAATCTGTAGTATAGGGTTTATGCTTATACTCAGGCTCGCAATCATATGTAGCGTATCGCTGCTTACATAGTATAATTATTTTCTCAACGTAGGATATATCGATATTCTTCTAGTTTGATTAAATCCTATAAGTTATATTCATTTCACCCTTTTTTATTCTGTTAAGACATTTATAATAATCATAGGGAGCCTGGTATGGGCATAAACCGATTGCACCTATTCTTTCACCTCGTCAGTAGTTAGACTCGAATTTTATGATTTCATATATGAAGAATACGTTTAGTGATGAATATTCTGTGTTCTAGAATACTTGTATAGGGGCTAGGAAGCTTGATTTGAATACTACAATCTTGATCACGCGGTTGGAGTGTACTGATACCTCGATTGTGTGCATAGAAGTATAATGAGTATCAGTTATCGTATATTCAAATTAGTTGAATATATGTAGTACAACTTTATAGATTCTAGAAAGTTCCTATCAATATTAGAGCACTGAATGTAGACTGATGTGTGTGTTATATAATACCGATTCTCGCATATACGAACTTAGGAGCTAACTGCTGACTCTGCATGACATTAGATGATTATGATAATGATAGATGATCGTGATAAAGAATGTTGTTATTTATAGCAGTGACTTTATTACAATTCTTACTAGAATATAATTGTATGATATCACATCATGATATACAATGCAGTCATTCAGAACAGAGAAAGATAATTCGTATGATCTATTAAATTTAAAATAGTAATCTGCTGTTCAGCTTGATTTAATTTTCGTAAATGTCTAAATATTACAAACATACAAACAAAATAGACTTAAGTAAGAAACATAACGTATACATTACATATCTAAAATTGTACAACATATTGATAGGGTAGGTGAATTGCAGGCATTTAGCAGGCCCGTGTTTCTAACTGCTGATCTATAGGCTAGAAAAATCATAAAAGTATTAGGCAATGTTCATTGAATAGACTCCCTGCTTCATTTCATAACTTATTTGTTTTAATAAATAGACATTAGTCAAACGATGGATATCCTCATGTCTTTACCTTCAATATATAATATATTTATTTTTGATATCTAGTTAATGATATGTGTTGTGATCTTGATTGACAGTAATCTTTTTCCTGTAAGATGCTATAAAAGCCGTAATTAATATTTCTTAATATATATAGTTTAGTTTAATCCGTGTATGTATTTTATTCTTGCATTTTTTATTTCACAATGTATAACTATATACAATTTATTTTAAAACAGTTTTTCTGAAATTTCTAGATTTTAATACAAACAAAATTGATCTAGGCTTCAGGAAATATCCAAACAGATTTACTCAGAATTTACAGTTGTTATTAAATAATAATTAGCCGTCGGCAACTTTTAAAATATTTCGATTGAACCAATAGTCTTTCATGTTTGAATTTTAACTTTCTACACCCGCTAATTGGAAATTCATTAGCAATGGTGAAATCATCGTTACCGAAAATAAATTTTACAATCAAGACGTCATGTTTTTACCTTACAGATCTCATTTTTCATATAAGTTAATGTAGGATAATAACGGTACTACATACCCGACTATAAAGTAATCATGGAAAGTATAACTGCTGTTTAAAAGAATAGATAGTAAATATAACTATATCTAATTATTTTGTACTGATATAAAAAGCCGCGGATCTACTGATGTTACGGGCCTCAATAATATCTGTATATAGTTTTCAAATTGTTATATTTAAGATGTATCAAGAAAAATTTCTTGAGTTTCTTCACGATTGGCTCATATAAGGTTAATAATTGTCTCATCTCAATGACTCATGATAATAATCATAATTGGCTTATAATTTTTGAATCCTAAAGATTTAATATTATTAATGTACAATATTTATAAATATTTTCCGGGAATTATTTTTAAATAAATTGGATTTAATCAAATATACGTGAAAACATTTTTATAACTAACTCGTATGCAGTAATTTAAAAGACAAGCTCCGTGGTCTCGGGGTTAAGCTACGGACTTGTAAACAGACGTACTTTACGAACCCTGGTTCGAAACTCGTTGGATCCATTAATTTTTATAAAAAAGTGTAGCAGGTTGCCTATCTACAGGTGTATAGAAATCTACTATACCGATCACAGGACGTTACCGATAGATGGCAGTAGCAGCGCTAGGAATTCAAATCCAATGGCGGGAAATGATGACAAGTTGGAAATGACAAGCGAGAGCGAGAGAGAGAGAGAGAGCCAGAGCGAAAGCCGAGCGAGAGAGAGGGCCAGAGCCAAGCGAGAGCGAGAGAGAGGGCCTGAACCAAGCGAGAGCGAGAGAGAGGGCCAGAGCAAGAGCGAGAGAGAGGGTCAGAGCCAAGCGAGATCGAGAGAGAGGGCCTGAACCAAGCGAGAGCGAGAGAGAGGGCCAGAGCAAGAGCGAGAGAGAGGGTCAGAGCCAAGCGAGAGCGAGAGAGAGGGCCAGAGCAAGAGCGAGAGAGAGGGCAGAGCCAAGCGAGAGCGAGAGAGAGGGCCTGAACCAAGCGAGAGCGAGAGAGAGGAATCTACTATACCGATGACATGACGTCGCCGATAGATGGCAGTAGCAGTACTAAAAATTCAAATCCAAGGGCGGGAAATCTAAAGTGACAAATTGAAAATGATAGATACAAAATGGCGGATATGTAAATGACATTCAAAATTGACAGATTCAAAATGACATTTCAAAATGGCTATTCAAAATGGCGATTCAAAATGGCTATTCAAAATGGCGATCCAAAATGGCGTTTCAAAATGGCTATTCAAAATGGCGATTCAAAATGGCTATTCAAAATGGCGATCCAAGATGGCGATCCAAGATGGCGATTCAAAATGGCGATTCAAAATGGCGATTCAAAATGGCTATTCAAAATGGCGATTCAAAATGGCGATTAAAAATGGCGATTCAAAATGGCGTCGACCAATCAGAAGCAAGGGGAGGAGCTAACATAAGGGAGAAGGGGAAAGGGGCGTGGCCAAAAAAAAAGGAGAGGGGATGGACTCAACTGACCCAATACCTACTCTGGAATATAGGGGCGTACAGGAAGGCTGTAATACGCAACCTTAATTCGCTCAGGTAATGTAGTACCTTCGAATGTCAATAGGTAAGAGGAAGAGTTGACCACTTCTCCTTGTCGCCTAAAAGTCATCCGTTTTACATGAACTACCCTATATCGCTTCAATTCTGTTTTGATTTCTTCTGTGCTGCAGCTATCGAGATCTCTACATGTAATAACCCCTTTGGTAAAGTTCAGAGTCCCATGGACGGAAGCCTTCACATTGAAGGTTTCAAACTTGGTCATTTCGAGTAACCGAATGGTTTGCTCCTTATTTGCGGTTTCAATTAATAAGCCTTCTTTTATTTTCTTGATAGACTTTACATCACCAACATTATGTTTAATAACTCTCGAAATAAGAAACGGACTAACATTGACAAAATCTCCATCTACTCTCTTTACTACAACAAAATTAACTCTAGAGTAACTAATAGGTACTCTCACAGATACAGACTCATCACCACTACTTTCACGAACAGGAGAATCAGGCATTTTTCTCTTAAAATTTTGATTTATCGCGTTCTCAGACGCTATAGGGTTTAATATGGTGGGATTGAAAGGATTGGGAGGGTTAATTGGGGGTGGGGGATCAAACAAGGAAAAAGGGGTGGAGCCGGGAAGCTCCGGATTTAAAGTATCTTCACTCATGCTTGCATTAAAATCCCTAACTTAGGGGAGCTGCCCCGGTGGGGTATACCCATGACGGCGGGATCACCACCGACACCAGCAAGTTCCCCTGCTGCACCGGGAATATGCCCAGGTGGGAGCTAATTCAACTCCCTAGGACTCCAGTCCCTTACAAGTTAAAATAACCTTCGGGGATCCCACGCCTCCGACGACGTGGGCAACCCCCTAAGCGCTTGCCAGGCCGGGGGCCTACGGAAGCTTGACTCCACTTCAAGAAGTGAAGCTACACCCCGCAGCGCCAGCTCGTACGTCAAATCCAAAACCATAATCATTTGCTTAAGCCAGTCCATTGCATAGGTCGTCATAGAAGAAAGAAGGAAAATTAAAAGGTCCCCTAGCCCTCGAATACTCTAATAGCGTCGGGGCCTGGAAGGAACAAGAGTTGGTCAAGGGAGACCAGATAGAAAAGAAAGACAGAAAGGGACCTGTCCGTAAGGCTAGTTGAAGTATAGACAGGCCCAGCTAGGGTACCTCGGGTTGCCAGCCCCTGTACTCACTAGGTGTGAGCCCCTCAGGGATATTATTATTATTATTATTATTATTATTATTATTATTATTATTATTATTATTATTATTATTATTATTATTATTATTATTATTATTATTATTTTTTTTTTTTTTTTTATTTATTTAACGGCATCAACAGCTTAGGTTATTAGCCGTGTTTCTACTTTAAGAAGATGCTATCTCCTATTTGCAAGGTAAGATATGTAATTGTGTGGAGTTACACAATACACATACAGTACGCATAGATAATACATTTCATATCACACGTAGTACATTTTAAAACGTTGGAACGAGAAACAAAAAACGATACAAACAAGATATTTGAAATAAAATTACTATAAAACGAATCTAAACCTCTTAGCAATTGTATATATAAAATATGTGTATAAATAAAATATGTGTAAAAATATAACTATATAAATGTGTGTATAAATAAATATAAAATATAATAGAAAAATAAAAATAAATATAAAATGATTTGTATAAATATAAATATATGTAAATAAATATAAAATATATATCTTTAAACAGAACACTATGCTTTTACTATTTATCACAGTCAAAGATAACATTTATATACTTATTAATGGCGATCAGTTACAGCTTGCATAACAAACGTGTAGATTTCAGAAATGCTATAAGCCTTATAATGGAGTTTGGGGTATCCTCTAGACATTCTGTCATGTTATCAGGTAGGTGGAAATTCTGACGCTGAATATCATATTGCGGGCAGTCTAAAAGCAGATGCCGAATTCCTAGTGTTACTCCACAATGTTCGCATATTGGTGGCCGTCCGCCTGCCAGCAAGTAAGTATTAGTCAACCGAGTGTGTCCTATTCTAGCTCTACAGACTACCACCTGTTCTCTTCTTGTTAGTGATACTGGATATCTCCATTTCGTCACTTCTGGTTTAACAGCTTTTAATTTCGATTCGCTGTTAGACCAAATGATCTGCCATGAGGAGATTGTTTTTTGTTTCAAATGACACGACAAATCATTATGGCGAATGGGGATGTTTTGGTCGATTACTCCTGTGTTTGCAGCCAGACGGGCTGCCTCGTCGACCTTTTCATTACCCAGTATGCCTATATGGCTGGGTATCCAAGCAAAAACGACTTTTCTTCCTGTAGATTCCAGCCACTGAATTAAGGTTAAAATACTCTGAACCAAAGGATCATCATTAAAAGTGTCAGTTAGACCTTCTGTGGAACTTTTCGAATCCGTACAAATTAGTACTGACGTGTGCGTAGACATTTCAAAATACCTCAAAGCCTGCCATATGGAATAGAGCTCGGCTGTGTATATGCTCGCAATGGGAGGTAATGTCCAAGAGTAAGAACTGTCTTGGACGTAAATTGCAGCTCCCACTCCCGTCCTTGTTTTAGACCCGTCTGTATATATGACTAGGCTTTGAGGATATTTGCTCAGAATAAATTTATATGTTGTTACATAAAAAATGGTACTAATTTCCCCTTTTTTGACTGTAGCACATTCCGTATGACAGATTGGCTTTGACAGGTTCCACGGAGGTACTTCACACGGGCCCAACCGGTATACTAAAGGCAAGTTGTTGACCTGAAAGTCGTTCAAAGATTCTGTAAATTGAATTCTTGACGGTCGAGTTATTGTGCGACGAGAAGAATATATCTCTTCAAGTTCTTCGGAAAAAAAGTTATGGTAGCTAGGGTGATGGGGTTGTCCCCATGTTCTCACTGCGTATTGCATGAGTAAATACACACGTCTTTGTTTAAGTGGAAGAAAACCCGATTCACAACACAGGGATATCGATGGACTAGTACGAAAGGCTCCGGTGGCTAGTCTAAGCCCCATGTTCTGAATCGGTTCCAACTTTTGCAAAACAGATTTCCGTGCAGAAGCGTATATAAAACAGCCGTAATCGAGTTTTGATAAAACTGTTGCACGATATATACTAATAAGAGTGTCTCTGTCGCTTCCCCAATTGATATTTGCCAGGCATCGCATAATATTCAGGGATTGCTGACATCTAGCGCGTAAACCGGTAACATGTTTTCTCCAATTAAGCTTCGAATCAAAGGTAAGTCCGAGGTATCTTATGGAATCTACAAACTGAATAGGCGACCCATTTAAATTAATAACCGGATTCTCTTGGCATGATCGCAGTCGACAAAAGTGAACGCATGCCGTTTTTTGCTCTGAGAATTTAAATCCTATGTTACTGGCTGCGTTATAAAGTCGATCTATTGCAGTTTGTAGTTCTGTAGTTATATCTTCCATTGATGAAGCAGACTTGTAAAGACATAAATCGTCAACGTATAGCATTTTACTTACGGCCTCCCCATCGATTGCTTCTAACAGATTGTTGACGGCAATAATAAACAATGTTACGCTTAATGTTGATCCCTGGGGAATACCATTCTCTAGGACGACTGGAGATGACGTTACATTGCCCATTCTGACATGTATTTTCCGTTCCGACAAAAAAACTCTCTATTAATAGACCCATTTTTCCTTTGACCCCCCAATTATGTAACGTTTTTAAGATGTTGTGGCGCCATGCCATATCATATGCTTTTTCTATGTCGAAAAAGACAGCGACTGTATGTTGGCGTAACGCAAAGCTGTTTTGTATTGCATTATCCAGTGAGACTAAGTTGTCAACTGTTGATCTGTTGCGTCTAAATCCGTGTTGGTATGGAGATAGCAAGTTATGCCTCTCTATATACCATACCAACCGATAATTGATCATCTTTTCGAAGAGTTTACCAATGCAACAAGTAAGAGAGATGGGTCTATAGCTCGTCGGTTGATCTGGATTTTTCCCAGGCTTTAAGATTGGAACTGCTATAGCAGTTTTCCATTGCTCTGGATATTCACCAGCCTGCCAGATTTTGTTATAGAGCTTAAGTAGAGAGTTTTTGCTAGAAAATGGGAGGTGCTTCAACAAAGAATACGGTATTCCGTCAGGGCCCGGAGCTGAATCGGAGCATGACACAAGGGCATGTTCTAGTTCTGATATTGTGAAGTTCTGGTTGTAAGTATAGTCAGAGTCTGCAGTAAAGTCTAGATTTAGCTCGGTGTCAGCAATGTGGCGTTGATATTCTACACTGTAGTTATCGGAGCTACTGACCTTTTTAAAGTGCTCCGCCATAACTTCAACCATGACTGCAGGTTCTGACACCGTCCTATCGTCTATACAAAGGTGCGACGGCAGATTGTTAAATTGTTTACCAGAAATCTTTCTTACCTTCCTCCAGATCTCACTGGGTGGTACAGCTGGAGTAAGTGACGAAACATACCCTTCCCAACTCTTGCGTTTTGACATTTGAATAGCTCTTCTTGCTTCAGCTCGAAGACGTTTAAAAGCTATACAGTTCTCAGTCGTTGGATTTCTTTTAAAACGGTTTAATGCCTGTTTTTTTCTCCTGACTATGTTTTCAATCTCATCACTCCACCATGGAACAACCCGTTTTGGTAAATGTCCCGATGATTTCGGGATGCTGATTGCAGCTGCATTTAAAATGGCTGTGGTAAAGTTGTCGACGCATTCTGATGTATTATTTGAAAAACGTATCTCAGGTATGGCTGCTTCGTATTTTTCCCAATCAGCTTTGTCTACAATCCAACGTGGTGGAAGTGATGAGATTTTTAAACCCCGAGGAAACGACATACATATAGGTATGTGGTCTGAAAAGATTTCCTCTTCCATTGTATCCCATTCTATTTGCAGAGCTAGAGGTGGAGAGCAAACTGAAATGTCCAGATGTGAAAACGAGTTAGACCTGGCATTTATGAACGTAGCCTTCCCTGTGTTTAATAAAACTAATTCATTATCGGAAATAACATCTTCTATAATTCTACCGTTCAAATCCGTAGTTTCAGATCCCCATATCTGATTGTGAGAATTAAAATCTCCCACGAATAGAAATGGCGAAGGAAGTTGATTAATAATATTCTGCATTTCTGCAACGTTTCTGGGACCATTTGGTAGATATACATTACAAATGGTGACTTTTACAGGATGTAGCAAGCTCACTGCTATAACTTGAACGGTAGAATTAAGGACTACTTCCTCAGCGGAAATGCCATTCTTGATAAAAATGGCTACACCTCCATGCGCTCTATCTCCACCTCTAGCATCTGATCGAAAGCATTTAAAACCACGGAGATTGAAGTTTTGATTAGCTTTCAATCTGGTTTCTTGTAAACACAAGCAGAACGGGTCTTTGTCTACAATGATCTTTTTAATTTCCGGATAGTGATTTACTAAACCGTTACAGTTTATCTGTATAAGATTAGTGTTATTATTGTCCATAACTGGAAGGTAATATAATGCGTATTTTAATACCGGTTTAAGGTCATTGCAAGACAAGATAGAGAAATTATGTTTAAAATAGAAGTAGGAAGAAGAAATTAAATAGTACTATATATATTTGATTGCAATATTAATTGCTTGAGCGAGAACCACTGCTTCCTCTTGGCTTTCCCTTAGGCCAGCCTTTCTTTTTAACTTTTGGTGTTGTACCTGTTTTATTACTTATTGAGGATGATTCTGAATCTGACGAGAGGGTTAGGGATAAGGATTTCGTCAGGTCAGGAATTCTAAAGGTGGGAATGGGAGGATTCTCAATAGGAAGCGGGTTACAAGGTTTTGTGGTGTGTTGAGGCACCGGACTTTTATTTTCAGGTGGGGTAAAGGTGGGTAAAATATCTGTTGTGGGTATGGGTGTAATGGGGGTAATATTAAGTATTGGTGTAAGTTGAGTATTGGTGGGTAACGATTCTTGAGCGATTTTATATCCATCCAATGTACTTTTCACAGTTTCGATTATCATCTTTTTTATTTCTGGTAGCAGCAATGAAGCAGGTGATTGTTGTTGCTGCTGAGCTACCCTTGCGTAGGTTATTTGCTGTGTGGATGGAGATAATCGAAGGTACTCCTGTTTTGCCTCCATGTAACTTAGTCGCTTTAAAGTTTTTATTTTTTGTATTGCGACCTCCTGCTTATATACCGGACAGTTAAAGGAACGGGCTGAATGTTCACCACCACAATGTATGCACGTTACTGGGGCTTCACATTGTCTGCCTTTGTGCTCAGGCTTTCCGCAAACACACACTTGCTCCCGGCGACAATTCATAGCCGTATGGCCAAATTTCTGGCATCTGAAACACCGGAGAGGGGAAGGAATGTATGGCCGTACCGTCAACGAATAGAAGGCTACCTTTATTCGCTCTGGTAATCTAGTTCCTATAAACGTCATGAGGTAGGAAGATGTATCTAGAACTTGGCCCTGACGTCTAACCGTAAGTCTTTTCACATCTGTAATCTTCTGCGACTTTAATTCCTGCTTGATTTCGTCGATTGTGCAATTGTCCAAATCTTTGCACGTGACAACACCTTTCACGAAATTTAAAGTTCTGTGCGGGTATACCTTTACTTTATATTTATCAAACATTTCTACTTTAAATAATCGTTTAGCTTGCTCTTTATCGCTTATTTCTACCAAAAGGCCTTCTTTGACTTTTCGGACGTTTTTAACATCTCCTATTAAAGTTTTTAATGTACGAGATATTGTAAAGGGACTGACACTAAAAAAATCTCCGCCGTCTTCTCTCTCAATTACAATGTAATTTATTCTCGAGTAACTGATTCCTATACTCTCTCTAATTGGCTCCACTGTCTCATGCTCGGGCGATGATTCACCGAACTTTTTCCTTTTATGAGGAGAATTATTTTCTCCGCTTGATGAGGGAATGGGATTTGTAAGGGTAGGGTTAATTGGGGATAAAGGAGGGATTTGAGGTACAGGGGTGGAGCCGGGAAGCTCCGTTATCGTCGCCGGGGGCACTTTTAATACGTTATTATCTTCAGTAACATCCATATTAAAAATTTATTATTATTTGGTGTGTGAAGTTGTGGGTGTATGTATAGTGTGCGTGGTTTTTATTCCTTTTTGTGTTTGACAGCTTAAGGAACCAGCGACAGCCAAAGGATTCCAAAGAACCCGACTCTGGTGGCCTCGACGGAGCCCCCCGCATTATACCGCAAGGTTCCCGGTCCAGGCGCCACCTGGCATTACGGCATAAGCGAGATTTTCGCAAGTTGATAGGGCAGCCAGGTCATGTTGGCTAGACCGACCCGGGCCCCTGTACTACCTTGCAGCCTGGGAGTGCACACCCCGGAACCCAGTTTTATCCGCTGTACCCTCCAGCAGGCGAGCCCAAGGCTCTCAGACTGCTACTAGTTCCCCACGCTGTCAAACAAGGAATGAGTGTGCGTGTTGGTGACCTGCCCGTATGCAGTGTATGTGTGTGTAGTGTATGTGTGCTTTAGTTAAAATAGAAAACTGTGTGTTTATATGGTTGTGTTTACGGGCAGGTATGTGTGTTGGAACGAGGTGTACTGAGCTGGTACCCGTGGGGGCGCTACTCCCCAATGGCTGCCCGCTTTCAGCCACCCTGCGGGTGTTTATTATTATTATTATTATTATTATTATTATTATTATTATTATTATTATTATTATTATTATTTTTTTTTTTTTTTTTTTTTTTTTTTTTTTTAATTAGGCTGTTTCGACTGCTGTGGTCATTTTGCCGCCATATTCATGTATTTATTACTAATTACTAATAATCTAGCTAATAGTACACACGATACACAATAAAACATACACCGAGGAAAACATATTATACAATTAATAACAATTTACGAATATAACGAATATAAGATAAAATTAATGTATAAATAAAATAAGTATATATGTATAAAAAATCATTGTATAAATAATATAAAATATGTAGATAAAATATATATAACCAATCAAACATGAAGACAAACATGTTAAATAATAAATTAATTGCTTTGAATCACAGATTTAACGAGATTGAAGTTTTCTATCACAGTCGGTACTTATTTTATAAAATGTATAAGATTGAATATCACAAGTCTATTGTTTATAGCTTTGTATTATTATTATTATTATTATTATTATTATTATTATTATTATTATTATTATTATTATTATTATTATTATTATTATTATTATTATTATTATTATTATTATTTTTTTTTTTTTTTATAAGTAAGCGACTCGACTGCTAGGGTCATTTGTCGCTCTTGCTATACAAATTGCTGTTGTATATGATCAGTAAAAGCACGGTGCAATAACATATAAATATAACTAATGAACAGGTACAACAGTATACACGACTTACATGAACTAAAATATGTAATAGAATACGACACAAAACACTAATAAGACGGTAACAGGTATATAAATATGTAAAATAAATAAAACATGTTAAAATAAGTTGTGTAAATAAATAAACATAATTTAAATATATAAAAATATCACAGTTAATAGCTTTATCACAGACTACGTAGTTTCACAATTTAGAAATTAAATTGGTACATCTCAGGTATTTTAATAATTTTAAAATATTTTCTTTGCTATTGCTCAATATTTCTTTTAAACTGTCAGATAAATCACAAGCGGTTCTCTGATTAGTGTATTCTCGACATTCTATAAGAATATGCTGGACCGTGAGTGGAGTAACGCACGTGGGACAATTAGGTCTATTTCCTTCTGTTAGCAGAAAGGTCGAAGTTAAACAAGTGTGACCTATTCTTAGCCGACAAAGTGTCGCTTGTTCTTTACGGGTAAGTATAGTTTCTTGTGGTTGCAGCTTCACACTAGTTCTTATCTGTTTCAAAGCGGTGTTTTTGGTATCCCACTCGGCTTGCCAGCGAAGTTCCGACTTGTGCCTTATATATAGTTTGATGTCTTTTGGCCAAATCACATCAACATCGTTCCGGGGTCGAGCCGCTGCCAACTTTGCAGCTTCGTCCGCTTTCTCGTTTCCGGGGATGCCTATGTGACTTGGTATCCAAATCCAAGCGACATATTTACCTTCACTGACTAGAGTAGCTAGTAATGAATGTATATCTTGTATTATTGCGTCACTATTGAATTTTCTACTTATGGCTAACAAGGAAGACATAGAGTCAGTGCAAATTATTTGAGTGACCGATGTTGACTCGCGGCACATCAATAAGGCTTGAAATAAAGCGTACATTTCGCAAGTAAATACACTACTAATGTTCGTGAGTGACCAACTATATAGGTTATTACCATCGACTACGGCACATCCAGCTCCCGTCTCAGTCTTAGATCCATCCGTATACAGTACTTTACATGATCCATATGTTTGAAGAATATTTAGAAATTCCGTTTTAATAACACTATTAGCTGTTTCAGTTTTGCTGTATTTCTGAAGATCAAGGCGGATGTTTAGTGATGGAGTAGTCCATGGACCAATTTCAGGGAAGGTGTTTTCATAGAAACCTGATTCAGGTATTTCCCATGCCCTAGAGGCGAAAATAGATCTGACAGTTGCTGGTCTTGTATGTGTGTTTTTCGCTTCATAGTGGTCTAAGAGAGCATTATTGAGAAAATATGCTCGAATGTGATTGTGTCTGCGAGATAATGCTGTGACACGGTAATTTAGTAGTAACTTTTTGCGTCGTAGCCAAAGGGGTTTCAAACCCGATTCCACATATAAACTTTCCGCTGGACTGGTAACAAAGGCTCCTGTTATACAACGAATTGCAGTGTTATGTACAGAATTTAAACACGCAGACGAGATGGTTTGGCAGATGAATATATAACACTGCCATAGTCTATACGGGATAGAACCATAGATTTGTATAACATCAACAGTGTCTGACAGTCAGATCCCCAATTTATATTGGATAGACATCTGAGTATGTTTAGAACATTATTACAGCGAGCTTTCAAGTTGTTAATGTGTAGTGTCCAGGTAAGCTTAGAGTCGAGTATTAGGCCTAAATAACATATATTATCAACATTTCTTGCAGGTATCGAGTTTAATTGAAAAGAATGTTGTCGTCGACAGGTACTTCGTTTGCGACAAAAGTGCAGCGAAACTGTTTTCTCAATGGAGATTTGAAAACCTCTGTTGGAAGCCTCCGAGGATAACTTGGTAAGTGCATTTTGCAAATTTACGTCAATATTATTGAAGGAGTTTTCAAAATCAAATATGACAATATCATCTGCATAGGCACAGTATCGAACAGTTCTGTCAATGGATGCCAGCAGTCCTTGTATCGCTATTAAAAACAGAGTGGCGCTTAGTGAGGAACCTTGAGGTGTTCCGTTTTTAATCTCATGATTTTCTGACATAACGTTACCGACTCTGACTCTAATAATGCGATTTTCTAGAAAGGATTTGATGAACTTAGGTAAATATCCTTTTATGTTCCATTTATGTAACTGTTCTAGTATTGTACTGTGCCTAGCAGTATCGAATGCACTTTTAAGGTCTATAAAAACCGCTGTTAAGTGAAGGCCCGTAAGAAAACTCCCTTGGATGGCATTTTCAATGTATATTAATGCATCAGTCGTAGAATGGTCTTTGCGAAAACCGAATTGGTATTTGCTCAACAGTTGTTTAGATTCAAGTAACCATGAAAGTCTTTTTGTAACCATCCTTTCCATTAATTTGCATATGCAACTTGTAAGGGATATTGGTCTGAAGCTTGACGGGTTTGTTGGTGTTTTGCCTGGTTTCAGTATAGGAACTATGGTAGCTTCTTTCCAGGACTCTGGTAGGATACCAGTTGTCCATACGTTATTGTACGCATTTAACAAGCTCATTTTTGCATTCTCAGATAAATGCTGAAGGAATGCATTCACGATACCATCACTGCCTGGAGCCGTGTTGCTGCTTTTTTCGAGAGCCTCATTTAATTCTTCAATACTGAAGGGGCAGTTGTAGACTAATTCTTCGTTCGTATGAAAATCTAGAATTTCTTCTGTATTAGTTTCAGCATGTTCTAAGTTACATAACTGCGCAAAGTGCTGTGCTAGGTGATTAGCTACTTCGTGTTGATCGGTTATAATTTGATCATCTTTATTTACAGTGATGTTAAAAGAACTACGGTTTCCAGCGATGGCTCGTACTCTTTTCCATACTTCACCAACATCAGCAGAGGCGGACATAGTGGACACGTAATCGCGCCAAGACTTCCTTTTTGCTTCCTGAATAGTTTTGCGACATATTGCACGAGCTTTTTTAAATTTAATTAAGTTGTCGATGGTTGAGTTTCTTTTTAGGAGAGTAAGTGCGCGTTTCTTTTCGACAATGACAGATCGTATCTGTTCATTCCACCACGGAACTATTCGCTTATAACAAGTACCTTTTGTTTTTGGCACATATTTTGATGCCGCCTCTGCTATAATGCTGGTGATATCAGACATCGTTGATTCTGTATCTAAGGAGGAAATCGATGCATCAACGAATTCTTTATATGCATCCCAGTCAGCTTTTGATAAAATCCATCTTTGTGGAATTGCCGTGGGAAGGTGTCCAGAGTTAATCTTACTGATGACAATAGGATAGTGGTCACTGAAATGTAGGTCAGAGTCAGTAGAGAAGTCTAATGTAGTAGATAGAGTGGGAGTGCACAATGTCAAATCTATAGCGCTAAACTGTCCAGTGGAGATATCGAGATGTGTTGGGTTACCGTTATTTAAAAGACATATATCTAGTCTGTCAATCAGACTCTCAACAGCTCTGCCCTGAAGGTCGTTTTTATTGGACCCCCAAGTAAGACTGTGTGCGTTAAAGTCCCCGCAGATCACATATGGATGAGGTAACTGGTTGAGCAAATCTTCGAAATCTTCAATATTCCACGGTACGCTTGGAAAATATACGTTACAAATAGTCACAGGTTTAGGATATAAAGTGCGTATTGCAACGGCCTGCAATTCGGTGTTAAGCGTTAAGACATTATACGACATATTTTCTTTTCCGAATATGGCAACGCCTCCATGAGCACGTTCTCCATCTGTGACATCTTTTCGTATTGTATTATAGTTTTTGAGTTTATAATTATGGACATGATTAAATTTGGTTTCTTGTATACAAAGAAAGTCGGGACTATAGTTTGAGATTAGTAGATCAATTGAACTCAGCTTATTTAGGTATCCACGGCAATTCCATTGTAGGATAAATGTATTATCCATCGTAAAAAGTTGTTAAGATGTAATAGTTATGGGCTCTTACGAGGCTTACCTTTCGGCCAGCCTTTTTTCTTTTTCGTGATTTTTTTTATAATCGCTTGATCAACATGATCTAGACTACAGTCTATACCAGATCTCTCATCTTCTGACTTACTGTTAATTTGGGAGAGTTTTCTTTTATCCTTTATACTTTCATTTATCGTGTTTATTTCGGGTTCTTTACTTGTTGAAGCATGTACGGGTTTATTGGTTTTAGGAGCAGGTGTTTGAACAATAATTGAGGTCTCATCATCACTGGTGGTGGTTTCTAGGGAAGCAGTTCTTTTTATTGAAAGAGCACGGGTTAATTTAGCCAGTTCAGTTTTAATTATTCCTCTAATTTCAGGAATTAGCGACCGAAGTGTTGTCGCTTCTGAAGTAATGGTAGCTTGAGCATACGAACGAGAAGGCACAGTAAGGGTGTTAGACATCCGCTTCGCTTCAGTGTATGTGACCCTATGGATAGTTTTAATTTCCTGAATCTTTGTTTCTTGCTGGTATATAGTACATGATCTCGAAACGGCCGTATGATTCTCCTTACAGTTAGGGCAAGTAAATGGTTGTACACAAGGTTCACCTCTGTGTGGAGGATTGCCGCAAATACAAACTTCCGACTTATTACAAGAAGAGGATACGTGACCAAAAGATTGACACCTAAAACAACGAGTAGGTGGAGGAATATAAGGCCTTACACTTAAAGAATAAAATGCCGCAGTGATACTTTTAGGTAACTTAGGTGTGTTAAAAGTAAGAATGTGATTGGGGGTATCGACAAGTTCCCCGTTTCTTCTACTTTTAATCCTTCTTACTTCAACAACACCCTCATGTTTCAAACCCTGCTTAATTTCTTCCAGACTGCAGTTTAGAAAGTCTCGACAATACACTACTCCCTTAGATATGTTAAGCGTCATGTGAGGATACACCTTAACATCAAATTCGCCAAAGCGGGTAACCTCCAACAGTCGTTGCGACTGTGCATTCGAAACTGTCTCTATCAAAATCATCCCTTGCATTCTTTTAACCATTTTAGTTCTTCCTATTAGACCATAAATAACTTTTGATATAATAAATGGACTAGTAGTTACAAAATCACCATCATTCTTCTCCATGACTAGGAACCGGGGACAATCCACCGTCTCTCTATGCCAAAAACTCTCTCTCATAGGGGGGAAATCTGTATTGGAAAGGGTTGGGATTGAAGGGGTTAATGGGATTGAAGGGGAGGTGGGGATTGGGGTTGGGGTTGGGATTAGGGATTGGGAAGGGGTGGAGCCGGGAAGCTCCGGATTTAAAATATCAACGCTCATGACTAAAATAATCCCTAACTTAGGGGAGCTGCCCCGGTGGGGTATACCCATGACGGCGGGATCACCACCGACACCAGCAAGTTCCCCTGCTGCACCGGGAATATGCCCAGGTGGGAGGAAAATTCAACTCCCTAGGACTCCAGTCCCTTACAAGTTAAAAATAACCTTCGGGGATCCCACGCCTCCGACGACGTGGGCACCCCCCTAAGCGCTTGCCAGGCCGGGGGCCTGCGGAAGCTTGACTCCACTTCAGGTGAAGTGAAGTTACACCCCGCAGCGCCAGCTCGTACGTCAAATCCAAAAACCATAATCATTTGCTTAAGCCAGTCCATTGCATACGTCGTCATAGAAGAAAGAAGGAAAATTAAAAGGTCCCCTAGCCCTCGAATACTCTAATAGCGTCGGGGCCTGGAAGGAACAAGAGTTGGTCAAGGGAGACCAGATAGAACAGATAGATAGAGAGGGACCTGTCCGTAAGGCTAGTTAGCCCCTCAGGGTATTATTATTATTATTTTTTTTTTTTTTTTTTAATCACACTTAGTGTTTGGTTGTTACACGTAATCGGACCGTAATAGTCAAGATTTACGTGTGCGCTATTTGGAGAGAGTCTTTCGCACTATAGCTGTTGTTCCTAATAGTACCGCCTTTTGCATCCATAAAATTGCCTTTGTGTGCTCGGTTATGCCTATTTCTTGCAAATTTTTCCTTAGCTCTTTATGTACAATTCCATTCGCACTTATGATCATGGGAAGTATTCTCACAGTTCTGACTCTCCACATTTCTTTAATTTCATACGCGAGTGCATCATATTTACTTATTTTTTCCTCGTATGCTTTCGTTATGTTGTCGTCCAATGGGACAGAGAAATCGATTAGTGTAACATTTTTGTTGTTCTTATCCCATATTACTATGTCAGGCCTGTTGTGCATGACAGGGCGATCTGTTACTATAGATATATCCCATAACAGCTTGCATTTCTCATTTTCCAACACCGGTTCAGGTGAGTACTTGTAATATGGAGTAAAGTTATTGCTAAATTCCCATTTTTTTCGTAGGTACTGATGGACTACTTTTCCCATGGAATTATGCCTTAGTGAATAATAGGTTGGCGCCAGGTAAGTACAAGCAGATGTTATGTGCTGTATTGTTTCTTCCTCCTTTTTACATAAGCGGCATTTAGTTGTTTCAATGTCTTGTTTCAGGATATACTTCCGGTAATTACGGGTGGGAACTACTTGGTCTTGTATTGCACAGACCGTGCCTTCAGTTTCTGGAAACAGGTATCCTGTACTTAAGTAAATATTGGATTGAGTGAGGTCAGCATCCGGCTGGTGTAATCTGCCATAATATCTGCCATGTAGAGCCTTGTTTTTCCACTTTTCAACCATCGTTCCAAGGTTTGGTTTCTCTTCTTCTTCATCTAAATTAGCCAGGTTGAGGGCTGATAATTTTTGATCGAGGTTGACTAATTTTTGGTGCATTTCAAGGTTACTACTTGTAAAATATCGTCTAAGACTTAAGATTTGTTTATCATATTGCAGCTTGATATTGATAAGACCTCTTCCTCCTTCAGTTCTTGGTAAGTATAATCTCTCGATAGCCGAATTTGGATGTAGTAACCTATATTTTGTTAGATTTGTTCTTATTTTTCTATCAAGATTTTCCAATTCAGTGGTTGTCCAAGCAAGTACACCAAAGGTATATGTTACACTTGGGATAGCCCATGTATTTAGCGCAGCAAACTTATTCTTTGAATTTAGATGGGTTTTTAGCACCTTGACTACCCTATCTAAAAGTTCTTTGGTGGCGTTTTGTTTATTTTCCTTGTGTTGAATTTCAAATGACTGAGTTATGCCCAGGTATTTATATTTGTCTTCTAATCCTAAGCCTGGTATGTTCGTCCCATCAGTAAGGGGCATATACTCAGCATCAAGGATCTTTCCTCTTGCTGCGTGTAAAACTCCGCATTTTTCCACCCCGAGTTTCATTTTTATGTTGTTGCTAAATTGCTTCACTATCTCCATGGCTCCTTGCAGCTGTTGTGGTCCCTTAGTGTATATTTTAAGGTCATCCATGTAAAATAAATGAGATAACTTAGTTTGTTGGTCAATAGAATAACCATATGTACTTCTATTAAGCATTGCGCTTAAAGGGTTTAGAGCAATGCAAAACCAGGTTGGACTGAGGCTGTCCCCTTGGTATATCCCCCTTTTAATGTACACCTCTTGTGTACTATAGGAACGGGTTTCTCCTTTCATGTGCAGTGTGGTGCGCCATGTCGACATAAGATGTTGTAATAGTTGCACGATGTAGGGGTCAATCATGTATAGTTTGAGGACTTCTCTAAGCCATGTGTGTGGGACTGAATCAAACGCCTTTTGATAGTCTACCCACGCCACCGAGAGGTTTCGTTTACGAGTTCTTGCTTGTTTGGTAACTATATTGTCTATAATTAGTAACTCTTTACACCCCCTTGCTCTTTGTTTACACCCATTTTGTTCCCATGCCAGTATGTTATTTGCCTTCAAGTGATTGTTTATCTTTCTGCTAATTATTGACGTTAAGATCTTATAGACTGCAGGCAAACAAGTTATGGGTCTATAATTTTTGGGTGAGTTTAGATCTCCTTGCTTGGGTAGCATGTACGTGATTCCTTTTGATAAATGTTTCGGTGTCAAATGGGGATTGTGAAGGATGTTTTGAAATTGTATAGCTAATGTCTCGTGGCAATTTGTTAATGTCTTCCACCAATAATTATGGATGTTATCAATTCCAGGTGAAGTCCAGTTTTTCAATTTTTTTACGGTATGTTGAACGTCCCGTAATTCTATTGTAGTTTCAGGCATCTGTGGTAGATTTCCTTGTTTTTCTTTTTCCATTTTTAGCCACCCCGCATTATGATCATGATCAACTGGATGTGACCAGATGTCTGACCAGAACTTTACAAGTTCTTCTTCTGTGGGTGGATTCTGTGGGTTGGTGTTTTTGTTGTTTTGTTGTAAATTGCGATAAAACAATTTTTGTGATTGATTAAACATTTTATTTTGCTTGTATCTTGCTATTCGCCGATGATACCTTCTAATTCTATTCCCTAATGCTGCCACTTTTTGTTTCAGATGCTCCAGATGTTGTCGGATTTTGGTTCTGTATCCCGGATCATTAGAGTAAATTTTTACTTTGCAAGCGTAATCTTTAACTTTTTTCTTTAGCTTTCTACTTGGCGTTGCAATATTAAGGTAAGTATGTATAACACCAATTTCTTTTCTAATTTTATTGATTTTGTTTTCCAGACGTCGTTCCCATGGGGGCTGTTTTTGGTCTTTTGTCGTTTTGGTAGATAGCGTTATAGGAGTTTTTGAGAAAATTTGGCATATTGCACTCGCCGCACAATATACTATGTGGGAAGTTTCATTGAGATCATCGGCATCGGAAAACATCTCCTTGAGTTGGTTATTTATTATAGATATTGCGCGTTTTATTTGCCTAGTAAGTTGTAATTTCGGTAATTTGGGTCTTATTTGTATTTCTATGCCTCTAAACTTAAAATCGATCTCTGCATAGATGTTTTTTATTTCATCTGCAGTTGGATGTTCGAATTGATTAATCTCTTCTTGTGTAGGAGTTTGCTCAGTATGTTGAGGGATTTCTAAACTAGGTGGTGTGTTTGGTTCGTCCTGTGAGATTTGTGATTCGTCTGACTCTTCATCTTCTACTATTTGATCAATTGGGTTTTCAATTTGCTGTGTTTCAGTTTTGAGTACGTTTAGCTCATCGACGGATATTGCTTGGCGGTTTATGACAGAGCGAACTTGATCTGTCAGTCTTTGTGCGCTAAGTTGGTTGTTAGGATATTTTTCGTTCCATATCGTTTCTAGTCTCGTACGATAGGCTGCCATGTCGGTCTCTCCTTTTGTAGCTTGATAGTATGCGGTCATGAGGTTTAAATTATTTTCTCTCGTCCACCGCACACGTCCTCTCTTCTGTTGTTGGGTAGCAGCGGGTTGCCCGATTTGGGGTTCCAAGCTGTATTCCCGATTAGAAGTATTAGACCTTGTGGTACCATTTCGCTGGGAGGCGCCACTCGCCCCACGTATCCCAGCTAGAGGCTGTGTGCCAGAACCAGAGGGGCCAGCCTCAAGGGTATCCCTCCCCGCTCCTCTGGGTTCATTTCTTCTAGTACTACCAACGCTTATAAAACACACATTAGGGGGTTGTTGGCCCATCTAACGGCGGGCTAGGGTAACTCGGGATTGCCACACCCGTTGATCTTTACGACCACCTTGCGTTTGTTTTCCTCCCTATTATTTCCCGGAAGAGTGCGGGGGCGGCTCTCCTTTTTGCACACATGAGAGCAAAATAAACTGAGGTCGCTGGCTGTACGGTCTACCTTGTCTTACAGTGAATCTTACCGTAGCAGTTTCAAGAGCCTGGCCAGACATTTTATTATTATTATTATTATTATTATTATTATTATTATTATTATTATTATTATTATTATTATTATTATTATTATTATTATTATTATTATTATTATTATTATTATTATTATTATTATTATTATTATTATTATTATTATTATTCCTTTTTCGTCACAGCTTTAAACTGGTTTGCAATTCTGCACAGACTGGGCATTACCAATGTCCTAAGTTTGTGAATTCTTGATTAATGCAGATGGAAGTAGCTAGTTCTTAGTTCTGAAGTAAGTATTTATTGCAGGTAAGTTAGTTATGTCAGTGTCTTACGTATTATATGTGCTGTCCCTAACATGGCTTCTCTTTGTAGGTCTTCTAATCGATGTTCTCCCGGTAACGTTTCAATATGTTTTTGTATATTTTTCCCAACACTGCCCAACGCACCAATTATTATTGGGAGTACTTGAGTCGACATATGCCACATCCTTTGGATTTCAATGGTAAGGTCTCGATATTTAAGTTTCTTTTCAGCTTCCTTATTTATTATATTGTTATCCGCTGGTATTGATACTTCAATTAAATAGCATTTTCTATTGACGTGATCTTTTACAATGATGTCTGGACGATTTGCTCTAACTTCCCTGTCTGTTTGTACTCCTTGGTTCCACAGAACAGTTAAATCTTTGTAGGTAGTCACTGGTTGCGGTTTATGTTCATACCATTTTTCAGTTACTTCTGTACCAATTGCTTTACAGATCTTATAATGTATTAACCTACCCACGCGATCGTGCCGCTCAACGTATTCCTTGGCTGCTAATATACGACACGCCGAAATAACATGGTCTATCGTCTCTGGTTTTTCTTTGCATAGTCTGCACATAGGGTCTATATTTTCTTTAAGAATGTTTCTCGCATAATAGTTTGTGCGAAGAGCTTGGTCTTGTGCTGCTATTAAAAGACTCTCTGTTTCACCCTTCAGGTTTCCTTTGCTTAGCCATAGCACTGTGTTATTCTTATCTATTAGCTGCTCGTCTATGTGCCTCGCAAATTGCCCGTGCATTCTTTTATTAACCCATTTCTCTTCTATTCTTTTAGCAATATTCGTTTTAACTTTTGCTTTTAATTGTTTTTGTGTTAGAATGGTGTTGTCTGTATTGACATGTTCTTCCTTGAAATCTTGGTTGAATGTTCTTGCCATTTTTGTTATAGACTTCCCTTCCGGTTTGTGGTTTTCATGTCTTTTTATCATGCTTACTATTGGTTTAGTATCGGAGGCATCAAGGTATTGTGCAAGGTTAATTATTGCAGCTCTATATGCACCTTCTAGCTGCAATAGTCCTCTTCCGCCCCTTTTTCTGCTAGTGTACAGTCGATCTATGTCCGCCCTAGGATGGTGTAGGCCATATATTGTTAATAACTTTCTAGTCTTCCTGTCCAATTGTTGAATTTCTCTTATATTCCAATTTAAAATACCAAAACTGTACTGGATAACAGGTACTGCATACGCACCTATCGCTGTTAATTTGTGTTTTCCGTGCAATTCGGTTTTTAATATTTTCCTAATTCGAGCTTTATATTCTCGGGCGATATTTTCTTTCATCTTTTCATGCGCTATACCATCACTTTCTTCCATACCTAAGTATTTGTAAGTTTTACCTTCCTCTAGTTGTTCTATTGCTTTATTGTCTTCGATTTCAATATTTTCTGATTCGACAAGCCTACCTCTTTTAAATACCACTTTGGCACATTTATCGAGCCCAAACTCCATTCTAATGTCATCGCTAAATCTTTTCACCAGTGCTATCTGATTTTTTAGTTCACCTTCATTTTTTGCTATAAGTTTAAGGTCATCCATATACAATAAGTGGTTGATGACCTTTTCTTCATCGTGTAATCGGTAACCAGTTTCGGTGGTGTTTAGTTCTTTGGATAGCGGGATAAGTGCAATGCAAAACAAGATGGGAGATAAAGAATCTCCCTGAAATATTCCTCTTTTGATTTGTACTTTAGATGTTTGGATGGTTTTGGTACTAGTGTTCAAATATAGTTGCGTGTTCCAGTATTTCATCATTCGTTGGCACATGTTTATTATTGAGGGATGAATGCCTATTATTCTCATGGATTCTAAAATCCAACTGTGTGGGACACTATCGTACGCCTTCTTATAATCTATCCACGCACAGCACAAGTTTTTCCTGCGCTTCCTGCTATCTTCCGATATAGCCTTCGTTATTAGCAGTTGGTCAACACATCCCTTTGCCCCTTTACAACATCCCTTTTGCTCTTCGGGCATTAACTTATTCTTGCTAATGTAGTTCTGTATCTTATTTGCAATTATACCTGTAAAATTCTTAAACATGGTTGTAAGACAGGTAATCGGTCTATAGTTTCTTGCTTGTTTTGGATCTCCTGATTTTGGTATTAGGTAGGTAATACCAGTTGACAACCATTCTGGAAATACTTCATTAGTCATTAATTGATTATAACTCTTAGCCATGTATTTATGCGTAGCTTTGATATTTTTCAGCCAAAAATTTGGTATGTAATCGTAACCTGGGGATTTCCAATTTTGTGTTTTTTCTAACGCATCCCTGACGTCTTCAATTGCAATATCTTGCATTAACATACTGCTTTTTTGCTCCCTATTTCGCTCTATCCAGGCTGCTTTATTGTTATGCGTGACTTCTTCCTCATAGATACCTTTCCAAAAGTCTTCTAGCTCGGCTTGACTAGGATGGTTATCGTCTACCTGATTTGACGTTTTTAGGGATCTATAGAACGCTTTAGTATTTTCGTAAAACATTTTATTTTGTTGGAATTGAAGTTTTCTTTTGAGGTAGCGTTTAATTCTCTGAGATTTGGCAGCAATCTTTTGCTTTAGCTCTTCTATTACTCTAGTTTGATCTATCTTGGATTCTATTTTGTATTTATTTAGCAGAATCGTAGCCTTTCTTCTTCTGTTTTTCTTTAGCACGTCTACTGTTACTAGCAATGATAGTTCTTTTCTTAGTTCTGCTATTACACTTTCAAGTCTTCTTTTCCAGGCTGGTTCTTTCTTCCCATTTCCTGACGTTATTTTTACTTTAATTTGACCTTTTAGTTTTTCTGTGATTATTAACGCAGTTGCATATATTAGATGATTAAGTTGTAGTAGGTCATAGTGGTCTTGCTCTAACATATGGGTAAGTACTTCGTTAGACTGTTCAATGAGTCTTCTACATTTTTGTGTCAGATTTACTTTTGGCAGTTTGGCTCTTTCCGACATTTTTAGTTGAGATATTTTTATATATACTATCTTAATATCGTATTCGAGTTGCTGGTCTCGATTTTCACTATCTTGTCTATTCACATTATAGTCATTCAGTTCTCCTGTCTGCTCCGTTCTTTCATTATGTATTATTTCTTGCTCTGGTAACTCTGGTTGTATTACTTCAGTTGTTTCAGCTTCAGTTGTTTGTTCTCTGATTTGTTGAAGTATATGGTCTATTTCAATCTTTGTAACTTTGCCTTTTTTTAGGATGAAATTCTTTTGATTATTAAGTTTCTTAGCATCAATGTTTGGTCTGCTGTTTGGATTTCTATTTCTCCAATATTGGTAAACTGTTTTATAATTCTCTGATTCTTTCTCTTTGCAATAATAGTAACACCATGCTACTTCCAGTATTTCTTCCCTACTCCAGGGCTGTCTTCGTCTGTTTTCAGTATTTTCAATTTCTGCATTATTAGCCCTTTCTGGATGGTCTATGTCAGGTTCACGTTGAGTCTCCTCATTGTGATTACCTTCTTTAGCTTCTTCTACAGTTTCTCCTTTGTGATGTATTGGAGAATTGTTGTTTGGAGTTGAGTTTGATGATGCAATTTCTTCCGCCAATGTCAAGTTGCCCTCCCCAGAATCCATAGGGCAGACCGCTGAAACGGTGTAAGATTGTGAGAAATGATCTCTACTTACCTGGGGTACTAATTCCGTTATATTTCTCGACATTTTCTTTTCATAATATTAAATAAATATATTGGTTTATTTTCTTATACGTTTTACGAGTACGATCTTTTGGCATGTTAAGGAGATCTAAACGATGTTCTGGCGGTGGGACTAACCACGGCGCTACAGAGTAGCTTTCGATTGAGTATAAACCAGTCATGTCAATCGATACATGCAGGCGTTCTAATAACGACCTTGCTCTTACCAACGCTGGTGTGGTGGCGCTCGGACGACGAGCAAAATAATTATGTTGAGCTGGATCGTGAAATAAATTAAAATTAGGATTTGAAGGGCAGGCTGCGACTTTGATGGCGTAATTAGCTAGCAACATGTCTCGTCGGCTTTGCAGCGGAGGGACTCCTGCTTCGCAGAGCAAACTTGAAATTGGGCTTGTTCTAAACGCGCCAATTGCCCATCTTATTCCTGCGTGGTGAATTACATCTATCTGTCGAAGAACGGTCGGTCTCGCCGACCCGTATACTACTGCACCGTAGTCGATCTTGCAGGCAACGACCGCCTTGTACACTTGCAACATCACTTCCCTATCGCCTCCCCATCGCGTGTTTGATAAACACTTCAGGATATTTAAGGTTTTCCTGCAGTGTCCTGCCGTTTCTCTGATGTGCTTTTTCCAATTTAAGCGGCGATCAAGGTGTAGACCGAGAAAACGGACGTCGTCGACAAAGTCAACTGTTTTGCCCTTTAATCTGATAAGAGGATCGGTAGTACAGGAGTATTTCCGACAGAAGTGTACTCCTTTACACTTTGAAGGGGTGAATGTGAAACCTCGTTGCTCTGCTCTCCGCACCAAAGTATCTAGGGAAAACTGTAGTCTAGTTCGTGCTTCTTCGACGGTCGAACTGATTGTATAAATCACAAGGTCGTCTACATATTGGCACACGTAAACGTTAGGGCCAATGTTGCTAAGGATACCCACAGTTGAGATTATGAACAGCGTCACACTAATAGATGAACCTTGTGGTACTCCGTTTTTAACACGAACGCTGTTGGATAGTGTATTTCCAACTCGGACACGGAGAAATCTCTCCTTCATGAAACCCTCCACGAATAATGGCAAATTGCCTTTCAAACCCCAGCCATGAAGTCGTTGCAAAACTCCGTAACGCCACGTGGTGTCGTAAGCCTTATGTAGATCGACGAATACTGAAATCATGTGCTGTTGTCTGCAGAAACTAGCTTGAGCTGCATGTTCTAGTTGTACCAGGGCATCAGTGCATGATCGATGTTTTCGAAAGCCAAACTGGTACGAGTCTAACAGGCTGTTTGATTCGAGGAACCAGACTAGGCGCAAGTTAACCATTCGTTCTAGGACTTTACTCATGGTGCAGGTTAAGGAAATCGGACGATAATTTGAGGCATCCGTTGTTTTGGCGCCATTCTTAGAAAGAGGCACGACTGTTGCCTCTCTCCAACCTGACGGATACTGTCCGCTATTCCAGATCTGGTTAAAAAGATCCAGCAGTATGCGTTTTCCTGTCAGCGGCAGCCGGGTAAGCATATCGTAATGGACGGTATCGGGGCCTGGAGCCGAACCCTTGCAACGTTTTAGAGCTTGAAAGAGCTCTTCTATGGAGAATGGGCGGTTGTAGTACAAAACATCCGTCGTTACAAAGTTTAACGGCTGTTCAAGTTGCCGTCTGCTCTGTTTAAATTCCTCAGTGTACCCGTGGTCGTTACTGACATTTGCAAACTGACGTGCGAGTATATTAGCTACCTCCCCTGCGTCGCCCACGATCTCGTTGCCGCGAGATAGTTGAATGGGCACTGGCCGATTATGCCGACCACGAATGGCGCGTACCTTCCGCCAAATATCTGATGGGGTAGTTTCATTATTAATAGTGGATACGTACTCAACCCAGGATTTGCGCTTGGATTCCAACACGACCCTACGCGCCCTCGCTCTCGCCTTCTTGAAAGCGACTAAATTTTCATTTGTGGGACTAGCCCGAAAACGCCGAAACGACAGGCGCTTTTCTACAACAGCTGCTTTGACTTCCGGATTCCACCAGGGCACCTTTGAGACGCTCAATGGTGTCTTGCTAGAAACGGACTTTGGAATGGCTAGTGTTGCGGCATCGACTATTGCAGACGTGATGCGTTGTACAGAGACTTCAATGTCGTTCGTCACTTCTGGTAGGTTGACAGTTTCTTCGTATAAATGCCAGTCCGCACGTTTTAACAACCACTTGGAGAGTCGTGGGACGTCTAAGTTGACATTGATATCCAAAAAGTTTATAGAAATTGGAAAATGGTCACTATGGTATAGATTACCAATTACGTTCCACTCTAGATTTGGAGTTAATGTTGGAGAACAGAGACTTAGATCAATGGCGGAAAAATTACCTCTTGCGGCTATGAAGTGCGTGGGTTCGCCGTTGTTTAGTATAGATACTTCCTGTTGCTCGAGTAGTTGCTCTATGATCCTTCCGTGACTATCGGTTTTGATGGAGCCCCACGTAGCGCTGTGAGCATTGAAATCACCAGTTAATATAAATGGTGTGGGTAACTGAATTAGAAGTTCCTCTAGATCTTCCTTGGACCAAGTATCCCTCGGTAAGTACACAGAACACACGACCACCTTAAATGGATGCGTTACACGGACTGCAACTGCTTCAAGGTCTGATCTGAGCAACAGTGGTTCATAATGGACGCCATCCTTAATGAAAATGGCTGAGCCACCGCGAACTCTAGGGTTAATACGAGCGTCGCATCTGACGCTTGTGTATCCATTGAGACAATATGTATAGTGTTCTTTAAATAGGGTTTCTTGTAAGCAAAGTAGGTAGGGTTGATGTTCGGCTACCATTAGCTGAAGGTGCGGGAGATTGTTAACAAATCCTAGGCAGTTCCAGGACACGATGTGAGCGTTTGAAATGTTGGTTAAACTGTACATAATTGATAGAAGGGAAAAAGATGTTGGTAATGTAGCCGAGAAAGTAAGTTAAAAAAAAATGCAGGTTACCTATTTCGAGGCTTGCCCTTAGGCCAACCTTTTTTACCCTTCCGAACAGCTGTTTTAAAATCGATATCTGCGGAACCGTCGGCGTCGCTGCATACCGACACTGATTGACTATTGGACATTGATGTACCTGGAGATTGCGACTGAGTGACTACAATGGGTTCAAATTCTGTAGACTGCATGTTGAAACAATTAGACGTTTCTTGCAGGTTAAACAAACCAGGAACCATACTTGGTAGTTGTTCAGTAATAGTAGCAACAGGCTGTTCTTGTGATAATATCTGCTGCGTCTGATTAAGTGGGACAGCTGGGCGAGTCTGACGAATCGATAGCGTGAAGGTTTGAATAAAATCATTAAACAGTTTCTTGATTTCGGGAACGGTTGCATTTAGGAGCGACTGTTGTTGAACTTTGGGTGAAGAGCTAGCAACGACTTTGGCGTAGGCCAGTTGTGGAGTACCTGTCCCCACGACTTCCCTTTTGGCGTCTGCGTAGGATAAGCGTTTCAAAGTTTTAATTCTTTGTATGGCCACCTCCTGCTTATAAATAGGACAGTTCTGTGACCTCGTTGAATGCTGCCCTTCACAATTAATGCACCGAACTGGTGCCTGGCAAGGTTGTCCTTGATGGAGGGGTTTACCACAAACGCACACCTGTTCTCTCTGGCAGTTAATTGCAGAGTGCCCGAATCTCTGACACCTAAAGCACCTTAAAGGTGCTGGTATATACGGTCTAACAGGTAATGAGTAAAAAGCTATTTTTACCTTCTCGGGCAGAACCGTGCCACTGAAGGTAATTAAAAGGGAACCGGTATCTTGGACAACACCGTCGCGCTTGTATGTTAGGCGCTTTACATCCACCACATTATAGGCAGACAAAGACGACTTTATTTCCTCCGTGCTACAATTGATTAAATCTCGGCAGGAAATTACGCCTTTGGAATAATTTAGTGCCTGGTGAGGGCGTACTGTTACCTTAAAATTGTCAAAAGTCGTCAACTCAATAAGACGTTTTGATTGTTTAGCAGAAGTAGTTTCAACTAGAAGTCCCTCCTTTATTTTTCTAATATTTTTAACGTCTCCAACGTTAGACTGTATTATTTTATTAATTAGGAACGGGTTAACTTTAGAAAAGTCTCCTTCCTCTCTTTCAACGATCAAAAAAGTTGGATAATCTAAACTAACACGAATATCTGACGAAACGCTCTCATCTGATCCGACTGGACCAGTTTTCCTTTTCTTACTAATTTTTATAATTTTTTCAGAATCTGGTGGTAAAATATCCGCCAACATAGGATCTTGAGGGGGGTTTTGAGTAGATCCCTCGTTCTCTAGGATAGGTACATTTTCAGGTTCATTTATGGATGACATATATTATGTGTTTGATCCCTGACTAGAGGGGGCTGCCCCGGTGGGGTGTACCCATACCGACGGGATCGCCGCCAGCATCAACAAGTTCCCTTGCTGCACCGGGATATGCTCCGGTGGGAGGAGGGCTCAACTCCCTGGAGCTCCTGTCCCTTACCAACTGAAAGTCTTCGGGGATCCCACGCCTCCGACGACGTGGGCACCCTCCCTAGCGCTTGCCAGGCCGGGGGCCTACGGAAGCTTTACTCCACTCCAAGAAGTGAAACTACACTCCGCAGCGCCAGCTCTTGCGTCTAAATTAACTGTACACCGTTTCGTAAGCCTTTCCATTGCAAGTCGTCGTCGAAGAAATTCCATCGAGAAGAAAGAGAAAAGGAAAATGTAGTAGGAAAAGGAAGGAACAAGAGTTGGTCAAGGGAGACCAGATAGAAAAGAGAGATAGAAAGGGACCTGTCCGTAAGGCTAGTTGAAGTATAGACAGGCCCAGCTAGGGTACCTCGGGTTGCCAGCCCCTGTACTCACAAGGTGTGAGCCCCTCAGGGGATTATTATTATTATTATTATTATTATTATTATTATTATTATTATTATTATTATTATTATTATTATTATTATTATTATTATTATTATTATTATTATTATTATTATTATTATTATTATTATTATTATTATTATTATTTCTTATTTTCACAGAACATATCTGGTGTACATAGAGTGGGGTATTATGCCATTCACTCCATTCTCTTTTAGCCAGGAATATTTAGGCACTTTCTCAATATACGTGTGGTTTCGAGAATCACAGACTTTTGAGCGGTAAGTAACGTTGGTACTATCTTTAGACCTATTTTTTCTATATATTTACTAAAATTTTTGCTTACTAGTCCATGTACAGTAATAATTACCGGTATTGTATAAACTTTTTCGAGTTTGTATATTCGTCGTAATTCTTCTGAAAGGTCGTAATATTTGCTGATTTTGTCTCTTTCAGTTTTGGTGAGATTATGGTTTCCCGGATGAGATACGTCAATAAGGTAAGCAATTTTATTTTTAAAATCAAATAGTGTGATATCTGGTCTGTTTGCGCCTATAGGTTTATCGGTATGTATGGGCAAATCCCAGTATATCTTCACTTGCTGATTTTCTATTACAGGTTCAGGTGCGTAGCGATAATATGGAGTTCGCTGTGTGCTAAGTTTATATTTTAATACTAGCTCTTGGTGTATTATCGCTGCCGTTAGGTTGTGTCGACGTAGATATTCGGTGTTAGCTAAGGCGCTACACCCGCATATTAGGTGTTCAACGGTCTCAGTGCTGGCTTTGCACATTCTGCATTCGTCTTTAACGTTAGGTAGTTTTTCTATATATTTCTTATAGTTATTAGTTCCTACCACATTATCTTGTGCTGCAATAGCAAATCCCTCTGTTTCTGCGTAGAGTTCCCCTCTTCTTAGCCATAAAACCGACATCGTCTTATCTGCATCATCAAGGTGTTGGGGGTATCTTCCGTGTAACGCTTTTTCTCTCCACAAACGTTTCTTTTCATGTTTCGAAAATCGATTGGCAACTTGATCTTCTACGTTGCGGATAGGCGAGTATTCGTCGCAGGTACTGACAGCTGCAAGAAGAGGGGATTCTTGGGCTGTTTGCGTAAAATATTTGTGCAGATTTGTCAGTTGTATAGCGCATAGGTATGTTAGATCTAATAAGCCTCTGCCCCCGTCTTTCCTGGATATGTAAAGTCTTTCCATGCAGGCTTTAGGATGATGTGCTCTGTGTTTAGTTAGTAGTACTCGTATTTGTCTATTTAACTTTTCGGTTTCTGTGACTGACCATGGTATAACCCCAAACGAGTACGAGACTACAGGGATAGCCCAGGTGTTGATGGCTTTTATTTTTTGCATTGCTGTAATGTGGGTGTTTAAGATTTTTGTTACTCTTTGATTTAATTTGTTCCTGAGGGATTTTTTGATCTTTTCGTTGTTCTTTTCTAGTGCCTGTTCAAATCCAAGATAACGGTATGTTTCTTCTGCTCTTAGTGAACTTATATCGCCCACAGGAGTTTCAGTCTCCATAATCTTTCCCCTATGTATAGTTATCTTCGCACATTTGTCAAGGCCAAGTTTCATTCTTATGTCGTTCGAAAAGATAGTAACGCAGTCTATTAGTTTTAGGATATCGTTCTCCGATGAAGCATACAGCTTTAGATCATCTACATAAAATAGATGAGACACAATGCCTACTTTTCTTTGATGTTTTTTAAGTTGATACCCTGTGGTAGTGTTATGAAGGGTTCGGGAAAGTGGATTCATTGCTAGTATGAACCATAAAGGACTGAGACTGTCTCCTTGGTATATACCTCTGGCAATAGTAATTTCTTCAGTTTCTATGATGTTAGTGTTAGTAGTTGTTCGTAATTTGGTCTTCCATTGCGGCATTGCGGTTTTTAGAAATTCAATAATTTTTGGATCGATTTTATATATGTTTAGAATTTCGATTAACCAAGAATGAGGCACGCTGTCGAATGCCTTTTGGTAATCGATCCAGCACATAGATAGATTTCTTTTTTGTTTTTTGACCTGCTGTGTGATAACGTGGTCAATAATGAGTTGTTCTTTGCATCCCATTGTTCGCGGTCGACATCCTTTTTGCTCGTCCGTGAGTACATAGTTAGATTCACAATGCGCGTTAATTTTAGCTGCCACTATTGATGTAATAATTTTGTAAATCGTTGGGAGACAGGTTATCGGCCTATAATTCTTTGGATTTTTTAGGTCTCCACTTTTTTGGAATCATAAAAGTAATACCTTTCATAAAACTGATCGGCATATTTTTAGGATGATTGATCACATTATTTATACATATTTTCATCCACGTATGTAATTCACTAAGTGATTTCCACCAGTAATTGTGGATATAATCACATCCAGGTGCTTTCCAATTATGAAGACGTTTTAAGGTTTTTTTGATGTCTAATAAGGTGACTTCAATTTCTTGCATTTGGGTCACATGGTTTACAGCTCTTCGTTCATCTTCTATCCATTTCGCTTGCTTGTTATGATCTCCCTTACTTTCCCATACATTTTCCCAGTATGCTACTAGTTCCTCGGAGTCTATACTTACATTCTCATTATGATGGTTGTTTTGTTGTTCTAGAGAACTGTAAAAGGCTTTCTCGTGTGTCATCATCATTTTTATTTGGTTTTTTCGTTTATATTGTAAGTTATATCTTCGTAGTCGTTTTCCCAATGCAGCTATCTTCTGTTTATATTCTTCTATCACTATATTCACATTCCGATCATTTCTGTCAGTTTCCGTACTTAACTTATGTTCAAACAGTGCTTGTTTAGCTCTTTGAGTGATTTTCTCATTAACATTACCTTTTTTCCATTCCCACAGACATGTTAATGTTCCTCGTAATTTTCCTATTTTATTTTCTAATCTTGTTCTCCATTTAGGTACATTGTTGTTGTTTCTTGGAGTCTTTTCTTTAACCAGTGCATTTGTTATAGTTTTTGCCGCACAATACACCACTAAGTGAAGCCTTATGATATCGTCTTCTAAGATATAGGATTTTACGATGTTATTCATATATTGTAGATATTGCTCACTGACAAAATTGGGTTTTATTTTAGGTAGTCTTGGTCTAATTTCCGGGCTAGTATTCTCATATATTGATATGTTTTTATTGAAGTTAAAAAGTAATTGGTCATATATATCGGTGTTTTCTTGGTTTTCTGTATATGTACTCCGGTTTGTCTCATCTAAGTCGGCGTTTCTTTGTTCTTCTACTTGTTCTTTCTGGTGTGTTTGTCTTTCATCTATGGGTTGTTCAGGGGTGTGTACATTTTCGGTCGCCCCTTCTGCTGAATTAAGTTTAACTCTAATATCTTGTTTCAACTTTTCAATTTGCATATTTGTAAGTAGTTTGTTGATTTTTATACTTCTTATTTGATCCGCTAATCTCTGTTCTGTGACATCTCGATCAGGTCTTAGTTTTTTCCATTCCAATAGCATTTTTTTACGATAACCCATTTTATTGGTTTCACATTGCGTCGCAAGGAAGTATGCTTTCATAATATCAGAATTATCTTTGTTACTCCATTTATTGCGGCCTGTAGTTCTAACTCGTGGAGGGTCAGTCAGCACTTGCTGCGACAATCTCCCCAAATTCTCTTGCAGTTGCTGTGGAATTCTTTGTTCTACGGATGTATTTGTTTCGTTATTATCGATGTTTTGAGAGGTTATTCTAATTATAGGAACACTCTCTTGTGCTAACGTCAAGTTGCCCTCTTCTAAGTCCATAGGGCTGACTGCCTGAGCAGTATATTTGGGAATTCGGGTTCGCGGGCCTGCCACATCCCGTAACCGCGTGGTTACGAGATTATTTCTTGGTATCTGCTCTGTTTCATAACTTTTGTTAGTTTTCTCTTTATTTTGTAATTGCTCATTCTCCTTGTTTGTTTTATTATTCCCAATTTTAACCTTAGAGGTGATATTTTGATTGCTTTTAATACCTAAAACAAAATTTTCATTATTTCTATTAAAGGAGGCATTTGATGTATTGGCCTGATATTTTTCTTGAGTTCCTATGTGGAACGGAATATATAATCCATCGCGCAGCTGGTTGTGACGAGGAAATCTTCTCATGCATTTTTCATCATCATCATTAAAAGATGACACTGACATATCATTTTTTGACATAGAATTTTTAAAATTTATATGGTTAGGATTTATTATTGCTTTTCCTTTTTTCGTATTTGATCTAGAATTCCCTTTTATTTTGCTATTTGTTGCTTTCATTTCTTGAAGACTTCTGTCCACGATGTTCTTATTAAATTTATCACTGCGTTTTTGATTAACATTCGATGATTTATTGGAGGATGAGCGTAATGTCATTAAAAGGGGAAATTTTCCCAGTTCCTTTATTTTTCGTTCATGCTGACCTATGCTTCTGTCTTCTTGGCCGCAAGACAACGATTTCTTCGTTTGCTCTTCTTCAAATTCAAAAGAAACATTCTGGACTTTTGGCATTGACATTCGGATGCTGTCAATTATTATTATTATATTATATTATATTATATATTATTATTATTATTATTATTATTATTATTATTATTATTATTATTCCTTTTTCGTCACAGCTTTAAACTGGTTTGCAATTCTGCACAGACTGGGCATTACCAATGTCCTAAGTTTGTGAATTCTTGATTAATGCAGATGGAAGTAGCTAGTTCTTAGTTCTGAAGTAAGTATTTATTGCAGGTAAGTTAGTTATGTCAGTGTCTTACGTATTATATGTGCTGTCCCTAACATGGCTTCTCTTTGTAGGTCTTCTAATCGATGTTCTCCCGGCAACGTTTCAATATGTTTTTGTATATTTTTCCCAACACTGCCCAAGGCACCAATTATTATTGGGAGTACTTGAGTTGACATATGCCACATCCTTTGGATTTCAATGGTAAGGTCTCGATATTTAAGTTTCTTTTCAGCTTCCTTATTTATTATATTGTTATCCGCTGGTATTGATACTTCAATTAAATAGCATTTTCTATTGACGTGATCTTTTACAATGATGTCTGGACGATTTGCTCTAACTTCCCTGTCTGTTTGTACTCCTTGGTTCCACAGAACAGTTAAATCTTTGTAGGTAGTCACTGGTTGCGGTTTATGTTCATACCATTTTTCAGTTACTTCTGTACCAATTGCTTTACAGATCTTATAATGTATTAACCTACCCACGCGATCGTGCCGCTCAACATATTCCTTGGCTGCTAATATACGACACGCCGAAATAACATGGTCTATCGTCTCTGGTTTTTCTTTGCATAGTCTGCACATAGGGTCTATATTTTCTTTAAGAATGTTTCTCGCATAATAGTTTGTGCGAAGAGCTTGGTCTTGTGCTGCTATTAAAAGACTCTCTGTTTCACCCTTCAGGTTTCCTTTGCTTAGCCATAGCACTGTGTTATTCTTATCTATTAGCTGCTCGTCTATGTGCCTCGCAAATTGCCCGTGCATTCTTTTATTAACCCATTTCTCTTCTATTCTTTTAGCAATATTCGTTTTAACTTTTGCTTTTAATTGTTTTTGTGTTAGAATGGTGTTGTCTGTATTGACATGTTCTTCCTTGAAATCTTGGTTGAATGTTCTTGCCATTTTTGTTATAGATTTCCCTTCCGGTTTGTGGTTTTCATGTCTTTTTATCATGCTTACTATTGGTTTAGTATCGGAGGCATCAAGGTATTGTGCAAGGTTAATTATTGCAGCTCTATATGCACCTTCTAGCTGCAATAGTCCTCTTCCGCCCCTTTTTCTGCTAGTGTACAGTCGATCTATGTCCGCCCTAGGATGGTGTAGGCCATATATTGTTAATAACTTTCTAGTCTTCCTGTCCAATTGTTGAATTTCTCTTATATTCCAATTTAAAATACCAAAACTGTACTGGATAACAGGTACTGCATACGCACCTATCGCTGTTAATTTGTGTTTTCCGTGCAATTCGGTTTTTAATATTTTCCTAATTCGAGCTTTATATTCTCGGGCGATATTTTCTTTCATCTTTTCATGCGCTATACCATCACTTTCTTCCATACCTAAGTATTTGTAAGTTTTACCTTCCTCTAGTTGTTCTATTGCTTTATTGTCTTCGATTTCAATATTTTCTGATTCGACAAGCCTACCTCTTTTAAATACCACTTTGGCACATTTATCGAGCCCAAACTCCATTCTAATGTCATCGCTAAATCTTTTCACCAGTGCTATCTGATTTTTTAGTTCACCTTCATTTTTTGCTATAAGTTTAAGGTCATCCATATACAATAAGTGGTTGATGACCTTTTCTTCATCGTGTAATCGGTAACCAGTTTCGGTGGTGTTTAGTTCTTTGGATAGCGGGATAAGTGCAATGCAAAACAAGATGGGAGATAAAGAATCTCCCTGAAATATTCCTCTTTTGATTTGTACTTTAGATGTTTGGATGGTTTTGGTACTAGTGTTCAAATATAGTTGCGTGTTCCAGTATTTCATAATTATTATTATTATTATTATTATTATTATTATTATTATTATTATTATTATTATTATTATTATTATTATTATTATTATTATTATTATTATTTTTGCGTATCTCGTGACTTCGCACGGTAAGTATAACTTACTCACGGGTCTATTGACCAAGGTGAAAGTAAGTATTTATCTATTGTTTAGGTATTTGTATTGTTTAGATATAATTTATGATTCACCTAAAAATTTCCTAACCATATTGCAGGTGCTTAATATTACAGATTTTTGCATGTTCATGTACATAAGCGGTGGCATATCTAGTTTTCGTAGAGAGTCGTGGATTGTCTTTGGAATTACTCCAGTGGCTGATATGATAATAGGTAATATATAGACATATTCCATTTTCCACATTTTTTTTATTTCAATTCCTAATTCTGTGTATTTTCTTATTTTTTCAGCATGTGCATTTTGCAGGTTACCAGTGTTCGGGATAGTGATATCTATAAGGTACGTTGTTTTATTGGATTTGTTTACTAGAGTAATATCTGGTCTATTATGAATGATAGTCTTATCGGTGATTATTCCCCTGTCCCAGTACAGTTTTATATTTTCATTTTCTAATACTTTTTCAGGGTTGTATTTGTAATAAGGTATGTGCTCATGTATAAAGGAGTATTTATTGGCCAGTTTGTCATGTAATATTTTTGCCACATTATCGTGTCTGGCCTTATAGTCTTCTTTGGTTATAGCTTGGCACCCTGATATAATGTGCTGAATGTTCTCCACTGCTTGATTACAGCGTCTGCATGTGTCGTTTTGCGTACCATCTTTAATAATGTGTTTTTTGTAATTTCTTGTGTTTACAACCTGGTCTTGTATGGAACACATAAAACCTTCTGTTTCTGGAAATAGACCAGCGTGTGTTAGCCAGGCGTTAGAGGCTTTCTTATCAACGTGTGGTTGACTTAATTCGTACACATGTTTTCCGTGCAGCGCCTTCCCTGTCCACCTTCTATGTTTTTCTTCGTTATTATTATTATTATTATTATTATTATTATTATTATTATTATTATTATTATTATTATTATTATTATTATTATTATTATTATTATTATTATTATTATTATTATTTTTTTTTTTTTTTTTTTTAATTGATTTAGGCGGTTTCGACTGCTATGGTCATTTTACCGCCATTCTAGTGTACTAAAACTAGTTCATAAAAGTCTAACTAACACTATTTACAATATAGTATAACACATACGACAGAAACAAGGTGAAGATCATAATAATTTATGTATAAATCGAATGGAAAGAAAAGAATTATTGTATAAGTAAAATGACGTGTATATATATATATATATATATATATATATATATATATATATATAAAAACTAATATATAATTAAAATAGAATATATAGTTAAAATGTAAATAAGTAGCCATATAGTTTGTATATATTGAAAACAACATTGACATGAAAACAAACATGATAAATAAACGCCTTCAAAACATAAAACATAAAAATGTATAAAATAAAAGTATATTAACTATATCTTCTGAAACAGACGAGTTACTTGCAGGTATTTTAGTATTTTATTAATATTGGATTTTTCATTTTTTAGTATTTGTTCCATTGATGCAGATAAGTTACAAGTTCTTCTGAATTGTTCGTATTCAATGCAGTCAAGCAGGATATGCTGCACTGTTAAAGGTACTTGACAGATGACACATTCAGGTCTGTCTTCTTCGCTTAGCAGATACGAATGTGTCATACGTGTATGACCGATTCAAAGTCGGCAGTAGACAACTTCTTCTCGGCGTGTTAATTTTTTCTGGTATGTGCAGTATTTAACTGATTCATTTACAGTTTTCAACTTGTCTGCACTCTGGTCCCACAAGGACTGCCATTCCATTTGACATTTTATTCTAATGTAATTTTTAAGGTCTCTTTGTGTAATGGCTTTATTAACATTTGGTGGCCGTCTGCTTGCGAATTTAGCACCTTTATCTGCATTTTCATTACCAGCGATACCTACATGGCTAGGAACCCATACAAAAACTATTATTTTCCCCTGATTTGCACATTCATATATTAAAGAATGCATTTCACGCACAATAGGCTCTTTCGAGAATTTGTCTTTTAATGTTAAGAGCGATGACATAGAATCAGTACAAATCAGGAGCGTTGCTGATAATGATTCCCGACAAACCAAGAGTGCTTGCAGAATAGCATACATCTCGCATGTATACACGCTTGCGGCTCCCGGGAGCGACCAGGTCATTGTTGAATCCGGAGTTACTACTGCGCATCCGGTACCTGAGTGAGATTTGGAACCGTCAGTAAATAGTACTTCACAAGGCTTATAACTATTAATGATTTGCAGTAGGTCTTGTTTTATAAGTACGCTAGCAGTATCTTTATTATGTCTTTCTAGATCCAAGCGGCAAACCACGTTTGGAGTAATCCACGGGGCGACAAAATTAGCATCATCCGTAGTATATAAATTACCTTCTGGAATATTCAAGCGCACCGAGAGAATTTTAGATCTTATTGCAGCTGGTTTCGTAGACGATGTTCTATTAACATACCGCTGCAGCAAAGGAGAACTACAGAATGACATCCTATTAGGACTAGCCTGTTGATTAAGTACTGTCATCCTATAATTCAACAATAGGCGTTCACGGCGTAACTGTAGTGACTCAAGTCCCGACTCTACGTACAAACTTGAGACAGGGCTCGTATAATAGGCGCCTGTAGAGAGTCGGATTCCAGAATGGTGGACTGAGTCTAATACACGTAGACGACTTGGTTTAGCGGCTGAATATATGACGCTTCCATAATCAATTCTTGATAAAACCATTGCCTTGTAAATCATTAAAAGCGTTTGTCGATCAGAGCCCCAATTAATATTCGAAAGCGATTTTAATATATTAATGATATTGTTGCACCTGGCTTTTAAGTCATTAATATGTGCAATCCAGCTGAGTTTTGAGTCTAGAACCATTCCTAGATATCGAGTACTATCTGTGTTGCGTATGGGCATCGAGTTAAGTTGTAGAATGTGATTACGTTGGCATGTACTCCGTTTGCGACAGAAATGCAGACATACAGTCTTGAGATACACAATCCTGCATTCCTCGCCTCGACTGCGAGTGTGTTTAATGCAGTTTGTAGGGATGCTTCTATATTATTAAAACATTTTCCAAATTGGAATAAAACTATATCATCTGCATATGCGCAGTAGTAGACCGACCTTTGAACAGACTTTAAAATGGGCTGTAGCGCGATCAGAAATAGTGTTGCACTTAGACTGGATCCTTGGGGAGTTCCATTCGTTAAAGGGAAACTATTAGACACGGAATTACCGACTTTAACCCGCATTGACCTTCCACTAAGAAATGAACAAATAAATCTGGTTAAGTTTCCCTTTATATTCCAAGCATACAGTTGTTCTATTATGTTTCGACGCTTCACTGTATCAAAGGCACTTTTAAGGTCTACAAAAACGGCTGACAAATGTAGATTTGTATTAAAACATCCCTGTATCGCATTCTCTAAGTACGTCAACGCATCCACGGTCGAACGGTTTTTTCTAAATCCAAATTGAAATTTACTAAGTAATTTCCTCGATTCTAGTACATACGTTAGTCTTCTATTTATCATTTTTTCAAAAATTTTACACAAGCAACTTGTAAGTGATATGGGCCTGAAGTGTACTGGTGTCGTTGGTGTTTTTCCAGATTTTAAAATAGGAACCACAATTGCTTCCTTCCAACTGTCAGGTAGTTCACCATCAGTCCATATATTGTTGTAAGCACTTAGTAAGGTTACTTTTGCGTCATCCGACATATGCCTTAAAAAGGCATTTGTAACATGGTCGTTGCCAGGTGCAGTGTCGCGACTATTTTCAAGTGCATCATTTAGTTCATCAACTGTGAATAAGCGATTGTGATCAGCATCATCGTTATGAGGTAGGTTTAAATTTTCTATTAACAATTCTTCATCGTCGGTGTTGCATATGTTGGAGAAATGACGTGCCATATGATTTGCAATTTCTGTGTCTTCTGATACGATTGTATTGCCTATTTTGAAATTGATATCAGGAAAGGTCTTTTTTCCTGTAATACTCCGAATTCTCCTCCATACTTCACCAACGTCTGAAGCAGAAGACATGCTCGAAACATATTCTCTCCATGAACTCTTTTTCGCTTCAACAATTTTCCTCCGACAAGAGGCTCTAGCTTTCTTGAAGGCTATTAAGTGGTCCATGGTGGGATCACGTCTGAAAAGTTTAAAAGCTTCCTTTTTTTCTCGAATACTGTGTGAAATCTCTTCGTTCCACCACGGAACAACCTTCTTGTAATTTCTTTCTCTTGATTTGGGAACATGTTTGTTTGCTGCTACTAATATAATATCTGTGATTTCAGATATTGAAAGGTCCAATTCTGTTGAAGCTATAAGTTCATCTACCTCGTTCCGATAAGCGTTCCAATCAGCTTTGCTCAATAACCATTTAGATGAGATTACTTTAGATTTGTTTATAGAGTCTATTTTGCTAATAACAATAGGAAAATGATCACTAAAGTGTGGATCTGACGTGGATGACCACTCTAAAGAATTTAATAAGGTCGGAGAACATAAACTGAGGTCAATCGCACCAAGTTTTCCTGTAGATGCGTCAAGGTGAGTTTTATCTCCATTATTGAGTATACAGACATTTAGCTTGTCTAAAAAACTCTCTAGAATTTTACCTTGACGATCATTTTTAAAAGAGCCCCATGTAAGATTGTGCGAATTGAAATCCCCACATATTATATATGGTGGAGGTAGCTGATTCAACAAAGCTTGAAGATCACTAGTGTCCCATGGCACACTAGGAAAATATACACAGCAAATAGTCAAACTGGCAGGGAAATTAATACGTGTTGCCACTGCTTGTAAATTGGTATTTAGATTTATAGCTGTATGTATAACGTCATTTTTAACGCATATAGCTACTCCACCATGTGCTCTATTTCCATCTATCGCGTCTCGACGAATAATGTGATAATTCTTTAGGTGGTATTGACGATTTTCCCTAAAATGTGTTTTTTGTAAACAGAAACAAGTAGGGTCGTACTCATTAATAAGTATTTGAATTGAGCTTAGTTTGTTTAAAAAACCACGGCAGTTCCATTGAATAATGCACTTTTTGTTCATAATGAGAATTAATTAATTAAAAAAAAATTGACTTGACCCTTGTTACAATTATGATCAAATTGATCAAGTTGTCTTCTTACGGGGTCTTCCCTTCTGCCAACCTTTCTTTTTCTTTGTTCTAGTCTTATTTAAAATGCTGGTGTTAATAGACTCCAGACTTGTATCCAAATCTACGCTTATAGACCTGCAGGAAGGTCCAGGAGAAGAGTGTATGAATCGCGTTTCATTTATGGGTTGGCTATTTGTGATATTAACTTTATTGAATTTTTGAGGCACTTCAGGTGTTGCATTCGCACTCAAATTTTCTTCTGTTGTTGTTAACTTTTCTGTTTCTGGCTTTTCTGTTTCCGGCATCCTAATATTGTATTTCTCTAGAATCGAAGTAACTACTTCACTCATTATTTTACGTATTTCCGGAAGCAATACTTGTACAATATTGGTATTCACGGAAGGGGTACTTTTCAATATGTTAGAATACGACACATGTGTAGGTGTAGGTGACATGCGTTCGTATTCTTGTTTCGCATCCATGTAGCTAATCCTTTTAGTAGTTTTAAGTTTCTGAATTGCAGCTTCTCTCTTGTATACAGGGCAATTAAATGATCGGGCTGAATGGTCACCTTGGCAGTTTACACACACGATCGGATTTTCACATGGTTTTCCCAAATGAACCGGTTTTCCACAAACACATATTTGTTCTTTACGACAATTACTTGCCGTATGGCCGAAACTTTGACATTTAAAACATCTCATGGGTGCAGGAATATAGGGGCGTACAGGAAGGTTGTAATAGGCAACCTTAATTCGCTCAGGCAATGTAGTACCTTCGAATGTCAGTAGATAAGAGGAAGAGTTGACCACTTCTCCCTGTCGCCTAACCGTCATACGTTTTACAAAAACTACCCTGTATCGATTCAGTTCTGTTTTAATTTCCTCTATGCTGCAGTTCTCAAGATCTTTACATGTGATAACACCTTTGGTAAAGTTCAAAGTCCCATGGACGTAAGCCTTCACGTTGAGATTTCCAAACGTGGTCATTTCAAGTAAACGAATGGTTTGCTCTTTGTTCATGGTTTCAATTAATAAGCCTTCTTTTATCTTCTTAATTGACTTTACATCACCCACATTATGTTTAATAACTTTCGAAATAAGAAACGGACTAACATTGACAAAATCTCCATCTACTCTCTTTACTACAACAAAATTAATTTTAGAGTAACTAATAGGTACTCTCACAGACACAGACTCATCACCACTACTTTCACGAACAGGAGAATCAGGCATTTTTCTCTTAAAATTCGGATTTGCCGCGTTCTCAGACGCTATAGGGTTTAATAAGGGAGGATTAAAAGGATTGGGAGGATTGGGAGGATTAATTGGAGGTGGGGGATCAAACAAAGAGAAGGGGGTAGAGCCGGGAAGCTCCGTTTCTAGGGTAAGGGGCACTTTTGTAACATCATTTTCTATATCATCATCCATCATATTTAATTTAGTTATTTGTGTGTAAATTGTGTATGGATATTGCAGAGCGTGTTTTTCATTCCTTTTAGTGTTTGACAGATTAAGGAACCAGCAACAGCCAAAGGATTCCAAAGAACCCGACTCTGGTGGCCTCGACGGAGCCCCCCGCATTATACCGCAAGGTTCCCGGTCCAGGCGCCACCTGGCATTACGGCATAAGCGAGATTTTCGCAAGTTGATAGGGCAGCCAGGTCATGTTGGCTAGACCGACCCGGGCCCCTGTACTACCTTGCAGCCTGGGAGTGCACACCCCGGAACCCAGTTTTATCCGCTGTACCCTCCAGCAGGCGAGCCCAAGGCTCTCAGACTGCTACTAGTTCCCCACGCTGCCAAACAAGGAATGAGTGTGCGTGTTGGTGACCTGCCCGTATGCAGTGTATATGTGTGTAGTGTATATGTGTATGGGTTAAAGTAGAAAAACTGTATGTTTATGTGGTAGTGTGTACGGGCAGGTATGTGTGTTGGAACGAGGTGTACTGAGCTGGTACCCGTGGGGGCGCTACTCCCCAATGGCTGCCCGCTTTCAGCCACCCTGCGGGTTATATTATTATTATTATTATTATTATTATTATTATTATTATTATTATTATTATTATTATTATTATTATTATTATTATTATTATTATTATTATTATTATTATTATTATTATTATTATTATTATTATTATTATTATTATTATTATTATTATTATTATTATTATTATTATTATTATTATTATTATTATTATTATTTTTTTTTTTTTTTTTTTTATAAGTAAGCGACTCGACTGCTAGGGTCATTTGTCGCTCTTGCTACACAAATTGCTGTTGTATATGATCAGTAAAAGCACGGTGCAATAACATATAAATATAACTAATGAACAGGTACAACATTATACACGACTTACATGAACTAAAATATGTAATAGAATACGACACAAAACACTAATAAGACGGTAACAGGTATATAAATATGTAAAATAAATAAAACATGTTAAAATAAGTTGTGTAAATAAATAAACATAATTTAAATATATAAAAATATCACAGTTAATAGCTTTATCACAGACTACGTAGTTTCACAATTTAGAAATTAAATTGGTACATCTCAGGTATTTTAATAATTTTAAAATATTTTCTTTGCTATTGCTCAATATTTCTTTTAAACTGTCAGATAAATCACAAGCGGTTCTCTGATTAGTGTATTCTCGACATTCTATAAGAATATGCTGGACCGTGAGTGGAGTAACGCACGTGGGACAATTAGGTCTATTTCCTTCTGTTAGCAGAAAGGTCGAAGTTAAACAAGTGTGACCTATTCTTAGCCGACAAAGTGTCGCTTGTTCTTTACGGGTAAGTATAGTTTCTTGTAGTTGTAGCTTCACGCTAGTTCTTATCTGTTTCAAAGCGGTGTTTTTGGTATCCCACTCGGCTTGCCAGCGAAGTTCCGACTTGTGCCTTATATATAGTTTGATGTCTTTTGGCCAAATCACATCAACATCGTTCCGGGGTCGAGCCGCTGCCAACTTTGCAGCTTCGTCCGCTTTCTCGTTTCCGGGGATGCCTATGTGACTTGGTATCCAAATCCAAGCGACATATTTACCTTCACTGACTAGAGTAGCTAGTAATGAATGTATATCTTGTATTATTGCGTCACTATTGAATTTTCTACTTATGGCTAACAAGGAAGACATAGAGTCAGTGCAAATTATTTGAGTGACCGATGTTGACTCGCGGCACATCAATAAGGCTTGAAATAAAGCGTACATTTCGCAAGTAAATACACTACTAATGTTCGTGAGTGACCAACTATATAGGTTATTACCATCGACTACGGCACATCCAGCTCCCGTCTCAGTCTTAGATCCATCCGTATACAGTACTTTACATGATCCGTATGTTTGAAGAATATTTAGAAATTCCGTTTTAATAACACTATTAGCTGTTTCAGTTTTGCTGTATTTCTGAAGATCAAGGCGGATGTTTAGTGATGGAGTAGTCCATGGACCAATTTCAGGGAAGGTGTTTTCATAGAAACCTGATTCAGGTATTTCCCATGCCCTAGAGGCGAAAATAGATCTGACAGTTGCTGGTCTTGTATGTGTGTTTTTCGCTTCATAGTGGTCTAAGAGAGCATTATTGAGAAAATATGCTCGAATGTGATTGTGTCTGCGAGATAATGCTGTGACACGGTAATTTAGTAGTAACTTTTTGCGTCGTAGCCAAAGGGGTTTCAAACCCGATTCCACATATAAACTTTCCGCTGGACTGGTAACAAAGGCTCCTGTTATACAACGAATTGCAGTGTTATGTACAGAATCTAAAACACGCAGACGAGATGGTTTGGCAGATGAATATATAACACTGCCGTAGTCTATACGGGATAGAACCATAGATTTGTATAACATCAACAGTGTCTGACAGTCAGATCCCCAATTTATATTGGATAGACATCTGAGTATGTTTATAACATTATTACAGCGAGCTTTCAAGTTGTTAATGTGTAGTGTCCAGGTAAGCTTAGAGTCGAGTATTAGGCCTAAATAACATATATTATCAACATTTCTTACAGGTATCGAGTTTAATTGAAAAGAATGTTGTCGTCGACAGGTACTTCGTTTGCGACAAAAGTGCAGCGAAACTGTTTTCTCAATGGAGATTTGAAAACCTCTGTTGGAAGCCTCCGAGGATAACTTGGTAAGTGCATTTTGCAAATTTACTTCAATATTATTGAAGGAGTTTTCAAAATCAAATATGACAATATCATCTGCATAGGCACAGTATCGAACAGTTCTGTCAATGGATGCCAGCAGTCCTTGTATCGCTATTAGAAACAGAGTGGCGCTTAGTGAGGAACCTTGAGGTGTTCCGTTTTTAATCTCATGATTTTCTGACATAACGTTACCGACTCTGACTCTAATAATGCGATTTTCTAGAAAGGATTTAATGAACTTAGGTAAATATCCTTTTATGTTCCATTTATGTAACTGTTCTAGTATTGTACTGTGCCTAGCAGTATCGAATGCACTTTTAAGGTCTATAAAAACCGCTGTTAAGTGAAGGCCCGTAAGAAAACTCCCTTGGATGGCATTTTCAATGTATATTAATGCATCAGTCGTAGAATGGTCTTTGCGAAAACCGAATTGGTATTTGCTCAACAGTTGTTTAGATTCAAGTAACCATGAAAGTCTTTTTGTAACCATCCTTTCCATTAATTTGCATATACAACTTGTAAGGGATATTGGCCTGAAGCTTGACGGGTTTGTTGGTGTTTTGCCTGGTTTCAGTATAGGAACTATGGTAGCTTCTTTCCAGGACTCTGGTAGAATACCAGTTGTCCATACGTTATTGTACGCATTTAACAAGTTTATTTTTGCATTTTCAGATAAATGCTGAAGGAATGCATTCACGATACCATCTCTGCCTGGAGCCGTGTTGCTGCTTTTTTCAAGAGCCTCATTTAATTCTTCAATACTGTAGGGGCAGTTGTAGACTAATTCTTCGTTCGTATGAAAATCTAGAGTTTCTTCTGTATTAGTTTCAGCATGTTCTAAGTTACATAGCTGCGCAAAGTGCTGTGCTAGGTAATTAGCTACTTCGTGTTGATCGGTTATAATCTGATCATCTCTATTTACAGTGATATTAAAAGAACTACGGTTTCCAGCGATGGCTCGTACTCTTTTCCATACTTCACCAACATCAGCAGAGGCGGACATAGTGGAGACGTATTCGCGCCAAGACTTCCTTTTTGCTTCCTGAATAGTTTTGCGACATATTGCACGAGCTTTTTTAAATTTGATTAAGTTGTCGATGGTTGAGTTTCTTTTTAGGAGAGTAAGTGCGCGTTTCTTTTCGACAATGACAGATCGTATCTGTTCATTCCACCACGGAACTATTCGTTTATGACAAGTACCTTTTGTTTTTGGCACATATTTTGATGCCGCCTCTGTTATAATGTTGGTGATATCAGACATCGTTAATTCTGTATCTAAGGAGGAAATCGATGTATCAACGAATTCTTTATATGCATCCCAGTCAGCTTTTGATAAAATCCATCTTTGTGGAATTGCCGTGGGAAGGTGTCCAGAGTTAATCTTATTGATGACAATAGGATAGTGGTCGCTGAAATGTAGGTCAGAGTCAGTAGAGAAGTCTAATGTAGTAGATAGAGTGGGAGTGCACAATGTCAAATCTATAGCGCTAAACTGTCCAGTGGAGATATCGAGATGTGTTGGGTTACCGTTATTTAAAAGGCATATATCTAGTCTGTCAATCAGACTCTCAACAGCTCTGCCCTGAAGGTCGTTTTTATTGGACCCCCAAGTAAGACTGTGTGCGTTAAAGTCCCCGCAGATCACATATGGATGAGGTAACTGGTTGAGCAAATCCTCGAAATCTTCAATATTCCACGGTACGCTTGGAAAATATACGTTGCAAATAGTCACAGGTTTAGGATGTAAAGTGCGTATTGCAACGGCCTGCAATTCGGTGTTAAGCGTTAAGACATTATACGACATATTTTCTTTCCCGAATATGGCAACGCCTCCATGAGCACGTTCTCCATCTGTGACATCTTTTCGTATTGTATTATAATTTTTGAGTTTATAATTATGGACATGATTAAATTTGGTTTCTTGTATACAAATAAAGTCGGGACTATAGTTTGAGATTAGTAAATCAATTGAACTCAGCTTATTTAGGTATCCACGGCAATTCCATTGTATGATAAATGTATTATCCATCGTAAAAGGTTGTTAAGATGTAATAGTTATGGGCTCTTACGAGGCTTACCTTTCGGCCAGCCTTTTTTCTTTTTTGTGATTTTTTTTATAATCGCTTGATCAACATGATCTAGACTACAGTCTATACCAGATCTCTCATCTTCTGACTTACTGTTAATTTGGGAGAGTTTTCTTTTATCCTTTGTACTTTCATTTATCGTGTTTATTTCGGGTTCTTTACTTGTTGAAGCATGTACGGGTTTATTGGTTTTAGGAGCAGGTGTTTGAACAATAATTGAGGTCTCATCATCACTGGTGGTGGTTTCTAGAGAAGCAGTTCTTTTTATTGAAAGAGCACTGGTTAATTTAGCCAGTTCAGTTTTAATTATTCCTCTAATTTCAGGAATTAGCGACCTAAGTGTTGTCGCTTCTGAAGGAGTAGTAGCTTGGGCATAGGAACGGGAAGGGACTACAAGGGTATTAGACATGCGTTTTGCTTCGATATAGGTAACTCTGTGTACGGTCTTGATTTCCTGTATCTTAATTTCTTGTTGGAATACTGGACAAGTCTTTGATATCGCTGAGTGGTTTCCCTTGCAATTAGGGCAAGTGAAGGGTTGGGTACAAGCTTCACCTCTATGCGGAGGGTTACCACATATACATATTTCAGTCTTGTTACAAGCAGACGACACATGACCAAATGATTGGCATTTGTAACAGCGGATAGGTGGAGGTATATAGGGTCTCACACTTAAGGAATAAAAAGCTGCAGTGATAGTTTTCGGTAACTTAGGTGTGCTAAAAGTAAGAATGTGATTGGGGGTATCGACAAGTTCCCCGTTTCTTCTACTTTTAATCCTTCTTACTTCAACAACGCCCTCATGTTTCAAACCCTGCTTGATCTCATCTAGACTGCAGTTAAGGAAGTCTCGACAGTACACTACTCCCTTAGATATGTTAAGTGTCATATGAGGATACACTTTAACATCAAATTCGCCAAATCGGGTAACTTCTAAGAGTCGTTTCGACTGTGCATTCGAAACTGTCTCTATCAAAATCATCCCTTGCATTCTTTTAACCATTTTCGTTCTTCCAATTAAACCATAAATAACCTTGGATATGATAAATGGACTAATCGTTAAAAAATCACCATCATTCTTCTCCATGACTAGGAACCGGGGACAATCCACCGTCTCTCTATGCCAAAAACTCTCTCTTATAGGGGGGAAATCTGTATTGGAAAGGGTTGGGTTGGGAAGGACTGAAGGGGTTAATGGGATTGAAGGGGAGGTTGGGATTGGGGTTGGGGTTGGGATTAGGGATTGGGAAGGGGTGGAGCCGGGAAGCTCCGGATTTAAAATATCAACACTCATGACAAAATTATCCCTAACTTAGGGGAGCTGCCCCGGTGGGGTATACCCATGACGGCGGGATCACCACCGACACCAGCAAGTTCCCCTGCTGCACCGGGAATATGCCCAGGTGGGAGGAAAATTCAACTCCCTAGGACTCCAGTCCCTTACAAGTTAAAATAACCTTCGGGGATCCCACGCCTCCGACGACGTGGGCACCCCCCTAAGCGCTTGCCAGGCCGGGGGCCTGCGGAAGCTTGACTCCACTTCAGGTGAAGTGAAGCTACACCCCGCAGCGCCAGCTCGTACGTCAAATCCAAAAACCATAATCATTTGCGTAAGCCAGTCCATTGCATACGTCGTCATACAAGAAAGAAGGAAAATTAAAAGGTCCCCTAGCCCTCGAATACTCTAATAGCGTCGGGGCCTGGAAGGAACAAGAGTTGGTCAAGGGAGACCAGATAGAACAGAAGAATAGAGAGGGACCTGTCCGTAAGGCTAGTTGAAGTATAGACAGGCCCAGCTAGGGTACCTCGGGTTGCCAGCCCCTGTACTCACAAGGTGTGAGCCCCTCAGGGGATTATTATTATTATTATTATTATTATTATTATTATTATTATTATTATTATTATTATTATTATTATTATTATTATTATTATTATTATTATTATTATTATTATTATTATTATTATTATTATTATTATTATTATTATTATTATTATTATTATTATTATTATTATTATTATTATTATTATTATTTTTTTTTTTTCTTTTTTAAGGCGGTTTCGACTGCTATGGTCATTTTGCCGCCATACCCATGTATTAGTACTAATTAGTAATAATCTAGCTAATAGTACACACGATACACAATAAAACATACACCGAGGAAAACATATACAAATAACAACAATTTACGAATATAACGAATATAAGATAAAATTAATGTATAAATAAAATAAGTATATATGTATAAAAACCATTGTATAAATAATATAAAATATGTAGATAAAATATAAATAACCAATCAAACATGAAGACAAACATGTTAAATAGTAGATTAATTGCTTTGAATCACAAATTTACGAAATTGAAGTTTTCTATCACAGTCGGTACTTATTTTATAAAATGTATAATTTTAAATATCACAAGTCTATTGTTTATAGCTTTGGTAGCAAGTGGGTTATACGTATGTATCTTAGTAATTGTTGGATACTAGATTCTTCATTTCTTAGTACTTGCTCTATTAACACAGGTAGGTTACATGTTCTTCTGAGTTGTTCATACTCCCTGCAGTTCAGCAGGATATGCTGCACTGTCAGGGGAACTCGACAGGTGGTACATTCTGGACTTTCTTCTCCACTTAGCAAGTAGGAATGTGTCATACGTGTATGACCAATTCGTAGTCGACAGAAGACTGCTTCTTCTCTGCGTGTTAATTTTGTCTTGTACGTACAGTATTTAACTGAATTATTTACAGCTTTTAACTTATCTGTACTTTGATTCCACAATGACTGCCATTCCATTTGACACTTTGTCCTAATATAAATTTTCAGATCTCGTTGTGTAATGGCTTTGATAACGTTTGGTAGTTGTTTACTTGCGAATTTAGCGGCTCTATCTGCGTTCTCATTGCCAGCAATACCTATGTGGCTTGGCACCCATACAAATATTATTATTTTTCCCTGATTTACAAATTCGTATAACAAAGAATGTATTTGCTTCACTATAGGCTGTCTCGAAAACTTATCTTTTAATGTCAGAAGTGATGACATGGAATCAGAGCAAATCAGTAGCGTTGTTGTTAATGATTCCTGGTAAACAAGTAGCGCTTGCAGAATAGCGTACAGTTCGCAAGTAAAGACGCTTGCAGCTCCAGGGAGCGACCAAGTCATTGTGGAGTCTCGAGTCACTACTGCACTTCCTGTACCTGAATTAGTTTTGGACCCATCAGTAAATATTACGTCACAAGGCTTATAACTTTCAATTATTTGTAGTAGGTCCTGTTTTATAAGTATATTAGGGGTACTGTCCTTATTATGTATTTTTAGATCCAAGCGGCAAACCACGTCTGGAATAATCCACGGAGCAACAAGATCAGTATTATCTGCTGAATATAAGCTATCTTCTGGAATGTTCCAGTGCATCGAAAGTATTTTCGATCTTATTGCAGCTGGTTTAGTAGATGACGCCCTGTTAACATATCGCTGCAGCAAGGGAGAATTAAAGAATGATTCCTTATTAGGACTATCTTCTCTACTAAGTACTGCTACTCTATAATTCAACAGAAGGCGCTCACGGCGTAATTGTAGCGACTCAAATCCCGATTCGACATATAAACTCGAGACAGGACTTGTATAGTAGGCACCTGTAACGAGTCTGATTCCCGAGTGGTGAACCGAATCTAATACTCGTAAACGACTGGGTTTGGCAGATGAATATACGATGCTACCATAATCAATTCTGGACAGAACCATTGCCTTGTATATCATTGAGAGCGTTTGTCGATCTGAGCCCCAATTGATATTGGAAAGAGTTTTTAGTAAATTAATAATGTTGCTGCATCTGGCTTTTAAGTCATCTATATGTGCAGTCCACCTAAGTTTTGAATCTAGAACCATTCCTAAATATCTAGTACTGTCTACGTTGCGTATAGGCATAGCATTGAGTTGTAGAGCGTGAATACGCTGACATGTACTGCGTTTTCTACAGAAATGCAGGCATACAGTTTTCTCTGTTGAAATACACAGACCTGCTTTTTCCGCTTCTACAGACAATTTGTTTAATGCGGTTTGTAGGGATGTTTCAATGGTATTAAAATCTTTTTCAAACTTAAATAAAACTATATCATCTGCGTATGCGCAGTAATAGACCGACCTTTCAACAGATTTTAATACACGTTGTAGTGCGATAAGAAATAATGTTGCGCTTAGACTCGAACCTTGGGGAGTTCCATTCATTAACGGGAAGCTATTAGATACAGAGTTACCGATTTTAACCCTCATTGACCTTCCACTAAGAAAAGAATAAATGAATCTGATTAAATTCCCCTTTATATTCCAAGTATGCAGTTGTTCTATGATGTTTCGGCGCTTCACAGTATCAAAGGCACTTTTAAGGTCTACAAAAATAGCTGACATATGCATATTTGAATTAAAACATCCCTGTACTGCATTCTCTAAGTACGCCAACGCATCCACGGTTGAACGGTATTTCCTGAATCCAAATTGAAATTTGCTCAGTAGTTTTCTAGATTCTAGTACGTATGTCAGTCTTTTATTGATCATTCTTTCAAATGTTTTACAAAGACAACTAGTGAGTGAAATAGGCCTAAAATGAACAGGTGTCGTTGGTGTTTTACCAGGTTTTAGAATAGGAATCACGATTGCTTCCTTCCAACTATCCGGTAATTCACCATTAACCCATACCTTGTTGTAAGCACTCAATAGGACTATTTTAGCGTTTTCTGACATGTGTTTTAAAAAAGCATTTGTAATGTTATCATTACCAGGTGCAGTATCGTGGGCATTGTCAAGTGCATCATTGAGTTCGTCAATTGTAAATAGAAGGTTATGGTCAGCATCATCATTAAAAGGTAAGTCTAAATACTCTATCGGAAGTTCTTCTGCACCGTCTGTATTACATATGTTCGAGAAATGTTGTGCCATGTGATTGGCGATTTCAGTGTCTTCTGACACAGTTTCATCACCGTCTTTAAAGTTAATATCAGGGAAGGCCTGTTTCCCTGTAATGCTCCGTATTCTCTTCCATACTTCCCCAACATCTGATGCAGTTGATATGTTAGAGACATACTCTCTCCAGGAACTCTTTTTGGCTTCAATAATTTTTCTTCGACAAAAAGCGCGAACTTTTTTAAAGGCTATTAGGTTGTTCATGGTGGGATTACGTCTGTAAAGTTTAAGAGCATGCTTCTTTTCGCGAATACTGCGCGATATCTCTTCGTTCCACCATGGAACAGCTTTCTTGTAAATCCTTTCTTTAGTTTTAGGGACATATTTGTCTGCAGCTGCTAGTATAATATCACTTATTTCAGATATTGAACATTCTGATTCTGCTGCAAGTATAAGCTCATCTACTTTTCCTCGATAGGAGTTCCAATCGGATTTATTCAGCGACCATTTCGATGGAACCACTTTGGTTTTATTAATGGAGTCTATACTTTTAATAATTATAGGAAAATGATCGCTGAAATATAGATCTGATGATGCTGACCATTCTAAACAATTTAATAAGGGCGGAGAGCATAAAGTTAAATCAATCGCACTAAGTTTGCCAGTAGATGGGTCAAGGTGAGTTTTATCTCCGTTATTGAGTATACAAACATTTATTCTGTCTAGAAGACTTTCTAGAGCTCTGCCTTGACGTTCATTTTTATATGAGCCCCACGTAAGACTGTGGGAATTAAAATCTCCGCATACTATGTATGGTGGAGGTAGCTGGTCTAGCAAGGCTTGAAGGTCAGTAACATCCCACGGTACGCTAGGGAAATATACACTACAGATTGTAAAGTTGGTAGGATGCGTAATGCGTATTGCTACAGCTTGCAAGTTGGTATTCAAAGTTATATTTGTATGTAAAATGTCACTTTTAATGCATATAGCTACTCCACCATGTGCTCTGTCTCCAACCATCTCATCATGACGAAGAATACTGTAGTTCTTTAGATAATATTGACGGTTTGCTTTAAAATGCGTTTCTTGCAAACAGAAACAAGTAGGGTCATATTTGCTGACAAGTAGTTGGATCGAACTCAATTTATTTAAGAAGCCACGACAATTCCATTGGATGATGCACTTTTTATTCATTATGTGAGTTATTAATTAAAATTGACTTGACCCTTGTTACACTTATTATAATTATATTCATCAGGTTTATTTCTTACGGGGTCTTCCCTTCTGCCAACCTTTCTTTTTTTTGTACCAGTAGTATTTAAAATGGTGGTGTCGATGGACTCCAAACTGGTGTCCATATCTATGCTGATAGACCTGTTAGAAGGTCCGGGAGAAGAATCAATTCTTCCTCTTTCATCAACACGAGAGCTATTGCTAGTATTTTCATTGGATACTTCAGGTGTAGCTTTTACGAATAGATCTACTTCTCGTGGTATTTCTTTCTCTGTCTCTGCTGTAGTACTACTGTATTTTTTTAAAATCGAATTTACCACTTCACTCATAACTTTCCGAATTTCTGGAAGTAATGCTTGAATTAGATTTGTATTCATGGTCGGTGTACTTTTCAGTACATTTGAATATGACGTTTGTGGAGTGATAGGTGACAAACGTTCGTATTCTTGTCTTGCCTCTGTGTAACTGATTCTCTTTGAAGTTTTAATTTTCTGAATTGCAAATTCTTTTTTGTAGGTTGGGCAATTCGGAGATCTAGCTGAGTGATCGCCTTGACAATTTATACATATTACTGGGCCTTCACAAGGTTTGCCCAAATGCATCGGCTTGCCACAAACACAAATCTGTTCTTTACGGCAGTTAGTCGCCGTATGGCCAAAACTTTGGCACCTGAAACACCTCATAGGTGCTGGATAGTAAGGTCTTACAGGTAGGTTGTAATATGCAACCTTGATTTGCTCAGGCAAGTTGATGCCTTCAAAGGTCAAAAGATATGAAGCAGAATTCATTACTTCTCCTTGTCGTCTAACTGTCATTCTTTTTACATCAACTACTCTGTGACGGAGTAATTCGGCCTTGATCTCTTCTATACTGCAGTTTTCGAGATCCTTGCACGTGATAACGCCTTTCGTGAAATTTAACGTTCCATGGGCGTAAGCTTTTACATTAAAGTTTTCGAACTTCGTCATACCTAACAAACGAACCGTTTGGTCCTTATTCACAGTTTCAATCAACAAACCATCTTTTATTTTCTTAATACTCTTAACATCTCCAACATAACGTTTCACAAATCTCGATATAACAAAAGGACTAACACTAACAAAATCACCATCTTCTCTTTTGACTATTATATAATTTATTCTAGAGTAGCTTATAGGTCTCATAGTTCCCACAGATTCATTAGCACTGTTTTCTAACCCGTGAGAATCGGGTTGTTTTCTTTTATGACTTGACTGAGTAGTAGGCTCAATAGGCGTTGCAAAATTAGGCGTCGTAGGATCAATAAAACCTACCGGAACTGCAATATTTGAATTTATTGGTAATGGGTTATGAGAGGTAGAAAACTCTAATCTCTCATCTTCAACATGCTGTTGGGAAAAAAGGGAAGTTAGAGGAGTATTAGGATTTAGGGAATTGTTAAGGGAAAAGGGGAGAGAGCCGGGAAGCTCTGTTTGTAGCTCAAGGGGCACTTTTGTAACGTTATCTTCTATTTTATCATCCATAATTTATTTTATAAATTTGTTTAAGAAATGTGTATGTACGAGAGTATGTGTTTTTCATTCCTTTTCATGTTTGGCAGCTTGAGGAACCAGCAACAGCCAAAGGATTCCAAAGAACCCGACTCTGGTGGCCTCGACGGAGCCCCCCGCATTATACCGCAAGGTTCCCGGTCCAGGCGCCACCTGGCATTACGGCATAAGCGAGATTTTCGCAAGTTGATAGGGCAGCCAGGTCATGTTGGCTAGACCGACCCGGGCCCCTGTACTACCTTGCAGCCTGGGAGTGCACACCCCGGAACCCAGTTTTATCCGCTGTACCCTCCAGCAGGCGAGCCCAAGGATCCCAGACTGTTACTAGTTCCCCACGCTGTCAAACAAGGAATGAGTGTGCGTGTTGGTGACCTGCCCGTATGCAGTGTACGTGTGTGTAGTGTATGTGTGTTTGGGTTAATCTAGAAAACTGTGTGTTTATATGGTTGAGTTTACGGGCAGGTATGTGTGTTGGAACGAGGTGTACTGAGCTGGTACCCGTGGGGGCGCTACTCCCCAATGGCTGCCCGCTTTCAGCCACCCTGCGGGTTATTATTATTATTATTATTATTATTATTATTATTATTATTATTATTATTATTATTTTTAAATTAGGCGGTTTCGACTACCAGGGTCATTTTACCGCCGTACTAATAAGATATTACTGAGTAATATTATTCTAATGAATAGCCATTATAATAGACAAAGACAACAGATACGCGACAGAAACAATGTATATATAAAACTGTGTATAAATAAATCAATAAAACGTAGAATTAATGTATAAATAAAATGATGTATATATATGTTAAGATCAATATATAAATAAAATAACGTGTGTAAATAGAATAGAATAGAAACATAGACAATTCATAAAACACTTTATATAATAGATAATATCTTTTAAAACACACATTTAAACTGATATTAAAATCAGTATTTTTAATATAACAGTGTAAATATCACAGATAGGCCAACTATATTGTATAAATATAAATATATGTATATAATATAAAATATATATCTTTAAATAGAACTATGCTTTTACTATTTATCACAGTCAAAGATAACATTTATGTACTTATTAATGGCAATCTGTTACAGCTTGCATAACAAACGTGTAGATTTCAGAAATGCTACAAGCCTTATAATGGAGTTTGAGGTATCCCCTAGACATTCTGTCATGTTATCAGGTAGGTGTAAATTCTGACGCTGAATATCATATTGCGGGCAGTCTAAAAGCAGATGCCGAACTCCTAGTGTTACTCCACAATGTTCACATATTGGTGGCCGTCCGCCTGCCAGCAAGTAAGTATTAGTCAACCGAGTGTGTCCTATTCTAGCTCTACAGACTACCACCTGTTCTCTTCTTGTTAGTGATACTGGATATCTCCATTTCCTCACTTCTGGTTTAACAGCTTTTAATTTCGATTCGCTGTTAGACCAAATGATCTGCCATGAGGAGATTGTTTTTTGTTTCAAATGACACGACAAATCATTATGGCGAATGGGGATGTTTTGGTCGATTACTCCTGTGTTTGCAGCCAGACGGGCTGCCTCGTCGACTTTTTCATTACCCAGTATGCCTATGTGGCTGGGTATCCAAGCAAAAACGACTTTTCTTCCTGTAGATTCCAGCCACTGAATTAAAGTTAAAATACTCTGAACCAGAGGATCATCATTAAAAGTGTCAGTTAGACCTTCCGTGGAACTTTTCGAATCTGTACAAATTAGTACTGACGTGTGCGTAGACATTTCAAAATACCTCAAAGCCTGCCATATGGAATAGAGCTCGGCGGTGTATATGCTCGCGATGGGAGGTAATGTCCAAGAGTAAGAACTGTCTTGGACGTAAATTGCAGCTCCCACTCCCGTCCTTGTTTTAGACCCGTCTGTATATATGACTAGGCTTTGAGGATATTTGCTCAGAATAAATTTAAATGTTGTTACATAAAAAATGGTACCAATGTCCCCTTTTTTGACTGTAGCACATTCCGTATGACAGATTGGCTTTGACAGGTTCCACGGAGGTACTTCACACGGGCCCAACTGGTATACTAAAGGTAAGTTGTTGACCTCAAAGTCGTTCAAAGATTTTGTAAATTGGATTCTAGATGGTCGAGTTATTGTGCGACGAGAAAAATATATCTCTTCAAGTTCTTCGGAAAAAAAGTTATCGTAGCTAGGGTGGTGGGGTTGTCCCCATGTTCTCACTGCGTATTGCATGAGTAAATACACACGTCTTTGTTTAAGTGGAAGAAAACCCGATTCACAACACAGGGATATCGATGGACTAGTACGAAAGGCTCCGGTGGCTAGTCTAAGCCCCATGTTCTGAATCGGTTCCAACTTTTGCAAAACAGATTTCCGTGCAGAAGCGTATATAAAACAGCCGTAATCGAGTTTTGATAATACTGTTGCACGATATATACTAATTAGAGTGTCTCTGTCGCTTCCCCAATTGATATTTGCCAGGCATCGCATAATATTCAGGGATTGCTGACATCTAGCGCGTAAACCGGTAACATGCTTTCTCCAATTAAGCTTCGAATCAAAGGTAAGTCCGAGGTATCTTATGGAATCTACAAACTGAATAGGCGACCCATTTAAATTAATAACTGGATTCTCTTGGCATGATCGCAGTCGACAAAAGTGCACGCATGCCGTTTTTTGCTCTGAGAATTTAAATCCTATGTTACTGGCTGCGTTATAAAGTCGATCTATTGCAGTTTGTAGTTCTGTAGTTATATCTTCCATTGATGAAGCAGACTTGTAAAGACACAAATCGTCAACGTACAGCATTTTACTTACGGCCTCCCCATCGATTGCTTCTAACAGATTGTTGACGGCAATAATAAACAATGTTACGCTTAATGTTGATCCCTGGGGAATACCATTCTCTAGGACGACTGGAGATGACGTTACATTGCCCATTCTGACATGTATTTTCCGTTCCGACAAAAAACTCTCTATTAATAGACCCATTTTTCCTTTGACCCCCCAATTATGCAACGTTTTTAAGATGTTATGGCGCCATGCCATATTATATGCTTTTTCTATGTCGAAAAAGACAGCGACTGTATGTTGGCGTAACGCAAAGCTGTTTTGTATGGCATTATCCAGTGAGACTAAGTTGTCAACTGTTGATCTGTTGCGTCTAAATCCGTGTTGGTATGGAGATAGCAAGTTATGCCTTTCTATATACCATACCAACCGATAATTGATCATCTTTTCGAAGAGTTTACCAATGCAACAAGTAAGAGAGATGGGTCTATAGCTCGTCGGTTGATCTGGATTTTTCCCAGGCTTTAAGATTGGAACTGCTATAGCATTTTTCCATTGCTCTGGATATTCACCAGCCTGCCAGATTTTGTTATAGAGCTTAAGTAGAGAGTTTTTGCTAGAAGATGGGAGGTGCTTCAACAAAGAATACGGTATTCCGTCAGGGCCAGGAGCTGAATCGGAGCATGACGCAAGGGCATGTTCTAGTTCTGCTATTGTGAAGTTCTGGTTGTAAGCATAGTCAGAGTCTGTAGTAAAGTCTAGATTTAGCTCGGTGTCAGCAATGTGGCGTTGAAATTCTACGCTGTAGTTATCGGAGCTACTGACCTTTTTAAAGTGCTTCGCCATAACTTCAACCATGACTGCAGGCTCTGACACCGTCCTATCGTCTATACAAAGGTGCGACGGCAGATTGTTAACTTGTTTACCAGAAATCTTTCTTACCTTCCTCCAGATCTCACTGGGTGGTACAGCTGGAGTAAGTGACGAAACATACCCTTGCCAACTCTTGCGTTTTGACATTTGAATAGCTCGTTTTGCTTCAGCTCGAAGACGTTTAAAAGCTATACAGTTCTCAGTCGTTGGATTTCTTTTAAAACGATTTAATGCCTGTTTTTTTCTCCTGACTATGTTTTCAATCTCATCACTCCACCATGGAACAACCCGTTTTGGTAAATGTCCCGATGATTTCGGGATGCTGATTGCAGCTGCATCTAAAATGGCTGTGGTAAAGTTGTCGACGCATTCTGATGTATTATTTGAAAAACGTATCTCAGGTATGGCTGCTTCGTATTTTTCCCAATTAGCTTTGTCTACAACCCAACGTGGTGGAAGTGATGAGATTTTTAAACCCCGAGGAAACGACATACATATAGGTATGTGGTCTGAAAAGATTTCCTCTTCCATTGTATCCCATTCTATTTGCAGAGCTAGAGGTGGAGAGCAAACTGAAATATCCAGATGTGAAAACGAGTTAGACCGGGCATTTATGAACGTAGCCTTCCCTGTGTTTAATAAAACTAATTCATTATCCGAAATAACATCTTCCACAATTCTACCGTTCAAATCCGTAGTTTCAGATCCCCATATCTGATTGTGAGAATTGAAATCTCCCACGAATAGAAACGGCGAAGGGAGTTGATTAATAATATTCTGCATTTCTGCAACGTTTCTGGGGCCATTTGGTAGATATACATTACAAATGGTGACTTTTACAGGATGTAACAAGCTCACTGCTATAACTTGAACGGTAGAATTAAGGACTACTTCCTCAGCGGAAATGCCATTCTTAATAAAAATGGCTACACCTCCATGCGCTCTATCTCCACCTCTAGTATCTGATCGAAAGCATTTAAAACCCCGGAGATTGAAGTTTTGATTAGCTTTCAATCTGGTTTCTTGTAAACACAAGCAGAACGGGTCTTTGTCTACAATGATCTTTTTAATTTCCGGATAGTGTAAAACAAGACCATTACAATTGACTTGAATAAGGAAGTTTGTTTTATTATCCATAATGTAGAGAAGTATGGGTGTTTATAAACGTATAAAGTATAACTATTTATGATCATTGTAGAACAGGAGAGATAAATTAAATTAATAAAATATACCAGGAGAAAAGATAAAGCATGTTTAATATAGTATTATTTCGACTGTAAATTACTAAATACTCATTTTTTAAAAGAGGTTCGTCGACCTCTTGGTTTGCCTTTAGGCCATCCCTTTTTCTTTGCTGTGGTGTTTGTGGGGGGCGAAACTTCCAAATCTGACTGGGATATAGATCCCGCTTTTTCAGAATTTTGGGAATTGGAGAAAGACACTTCTAGGTTCTCAGGGAATAGGTCCTCAGTGTCGGATATTTGTTGAGACGACTGAGTGATTGTTAGGGGTGGAAGGGAAGGTATAATGTTTTGGACTGGTATGGAATTTTGGGATGTAAAAGGTGGTACGAAACAAGAACTAGACAATTTATTCGGGGTATCTACTTCCAACGGTGCAGGGCTAATCAATGGTGCTATTTTTCTTCTTTCATGACGCAGTGATTCCGTGAAGGATTTGACGAAGTCATCAAATAATTTTTTGATTTCAGGAATTATAGCGTTCATACTTTCTGTATTAGGTGTACTACTCACTGCTCTGGAATATAACATACGTGGAGGATTTGTCCCGACGACCTCTCGTTTCGCATCGGCATATGACAGTCTCTTAAGTGTCTTTACTTTCTGAATTGCGATCTCTTCCTTATACACGGGACAGTTTTGAGACCTAGCTGAATGGTCTCCGTTGCAGTTAACACAGATGATTGGTGTCTGACAGGGTTCGCCCTGGTGTGGTGGTTTTCCACAAACACAAACTTGTTGTCGTGCACATCTCGCTGCCGAGTGACCAAACCGCTGGCACCTGAAACATCTAAGAGGGGCCGGTATATAAGGCCTTACAGGAAGAGAGTAAAACGCAACCTTTACTTTATCCGGTAGGACTGTGCCAGCGAACGTTAGTACAAGAGAAGCCGAATTTTGCACAACACCATCTTTCCGGAACGTCATTCTCTTTACCTCTGTTACATTGTATTTACTCAGCGAAGCTTGAATTTCCTCTGTAGAACAATTTACCAAATCGTTACATGAGATTACTCCTTTACAAAAATTTAGTGATTGGTGAGGACGGACAGAAACTTTAAACATATCAAAGGTAGTTATTTGCATTAGCCGTTTTGACTGCTTCGCTGTTGCAGTCTCCACTAACAACCCTTCTCTAACTTTTCGAATATTCTTAACGTCACCAACATGCGACTGAATAAACTTGTTGATTATAAAAGGATTAACCCTTGAAAAATCATCATTTTCTCGTTCAACCACCAAGAACATTGGGACAGCACTGCTGTACGACTCTTCTGCACCGTTGGGTACAGTTTTCCTTTTCTTGCTTTTACTTTTTTCTTCTGTTTCAACTACTGGCGGGTCTACCGTCATATTCAAAACTTGAGGGGAGATTGATGTGGATCCCTCATCCACTGCAATAGCAATAGTTGGGTTAGGGATATCACAACAGGGAATGATAGGGGATGGGATAAAAGGATTATTTTCAATTTCACTTGTATTTGACATGTGTTTGCTCCCTGACTAGGGGGGGCTGCCCTGGTGGGGTGTACCCATGCCGACGGGATCTCCGCCAGCACCAACGAGTTCCCTTGCTGCACCGGGATATGCTCCAATGGGAGGAGGGCTCAACTCCCTAGAGCTCCTGTCCCTTACAAACTAAAAGTCTTCGGGGATCCCACGCCTCCGACGACGTGGGCACCCTCCCTAGCGCTTGCCAGGCCGGGGGCCTACGGAAGCTTGACTCCACTTCAAGAAGTGAAGCTACACCCCGCAGCGCCAGCTCTTGCGTCTAAATCAAATCGTATATCGTTTCGTAAGCCTTTCCATTGCAAGTCGTCGTCGAAGAAATTCCATCAAGAAGAAAGAGAAAAGGAAAATGTAGTCAAGGAAGGAACAAGAGTTGGTCAAGGGAGACCAGATAGAAAAGAAAGACAGAAAGGGACCTGTCCGTAAGGCTAGTTGAAGTATAGACAGGCCCAGCTAGGGTACCTCGGGTTGCCAGCCCCTGTACTCACAAGGTGTGAGCCCCTCAGGGATATTATTATTATTATTATTATTATTATTATTATTATTATTATTATTATTATTATTATTATTATTATTTTTTTTTTTTTTTTTTTTTTTTTTTTTTTTTTTTTTTTTTTTTTTTTTTTTTTTTAACCACAGTTAACCTGGTACCCAATATATATATATGTCGGGTTAGTCACCAAGACATATATTTTCTTAAAATTAATTTATAGATAAAATTGGCCGCTTTCTCTGTTGTTTTGTTTGATCAGTCGGGCGTAGAAGCCAAGACTTTTTCGGTCTTTATTGATTCAGGACTCTTCTTATTATATGGACAGTCCCGAGTATTGCGGCTTTCTGTGCTGGTTGAACTAAACTTGGTGGTAGGTTTAGTTTTATTAAGTTTACAGTAAAATGTTTACTGACTATTCCGTTAGCCGAAATAATAAATGGAATTACCTCCAGTTTATGCAGTTCATACATTGCTCTCATTTCATAGATTAGATCTTGGTATTTGTCTATTTTATCTCTGTATGACCTGCTAATATTATGGTCTAGTGGGACTGCGACATCTATTATAAATGCAGTTTTTTGTGTTTTATTAATTATAGTTATATCTGGCCTGTTATGCGCCAGTGTTCTATCCGTGATTATGTCGGTGTTCCATAGAATCTTGCAGTCCGCATCTTCCTCTACAGATTTAGGTACGTATTTATAGTACGGTAGTTCTTCTTGTAACAATTTTTTATTTTTACAGAGCGCTTGATGTATAATCTTAGCGATGTTATCATGCCTAGTTAAGTACTCTCTCGAAGCGAGGTAAGTACAAGCTGAGCTTATATGTTGTATTGATTCTGTGCTGCTATTACATAAACGGCATGTTTCACTTGCTATATTTTTCTTCATAATGTGTTTCAGGTATGATCTTGTTGGTACTACCTGATCCTGAATAGCAGTTATCATCGCTTCAGTTTCCAGATGAAGGTCTCCTGTTCTTAAATACAGTGTTGAAGAACACGTGTCTGCTTCTTCACCGCTTAGGTCGGCTGGAAACCTACCATGAAGAGCCTTTTCCTTCCATTCCCTCTCAATTGTTTCGAGGGTCAAGCTATCGTGTTCATTTCCCTGTCGGTATTTTAACTGAAGAGGTGAGTATTTCTGTACTTTTTTGTATATACTTGTTACAGATGTTTTGCTTTCAGCCATATATTTATTTAGCTTTTTTGTTTCGTTGTCATGCAGTATTTGTAAATTGAGTAGGCCTCTTCCTCCTTTTTTTCTTTGCAAGTATAATCGGTTAACCGATGAATGTATATAATGACCTTTATACTGCGCCATTATGGTTCGTACCTGTCTATCTAGATTTTCCAAATCTGTCTTTGACCACTTAAGTATTCCAAATGTATATGCTAATAGCGGTGTGGCCCAAGAGTTTATGGCAGAAATCTTGACCTTAGCATTTAATTTAGTTCTTAATACTTTGTGTATTCTGGATATATAAGTAGTTATAATACTGTGCTTCATCTCTGTGTGCTGAATATTTAACGTCTGTTGGATTCCTAAGTACTTGTACGTGGTACCCAATTCTAAGCTGTTTATTACAGATCCGTCCATAAGCTTCATATTTTCTGCCATTTGTTGCACCTTACCGGCTTTAACATGCAATACTGCACATTTCTCTAATCCGAATTGCATATTAATTGATTTACTAAAAGATTTTATTACTTCCAGCATACTCTGCAGTTTATCAGGAGTTGCTGCATAAACCTTCAAATCATCAATGTAGAAAAGATGAGTAATTGTATTATTAGTTGATTTTTCAACATTAATGCCGTATTTTGTGTTTTTCAGCATATAACTTAACGGGTTTATGGACAAGCAAAACCATAGAGGACTTAAACTATCGCCCTGGAATATTCCTCTCTTAATAGGAATCATCGGTGTTGTATATGATGTACCAGCTTCATTGACGACGAGTGCTGTCCTCCAGGATCCCATTAGGTAAGTAAGAGTAGCAACTATCTTAGGATCAACTTTGTACATTTCTAGTATTTTTATCAGCCAGGTGTGTGGCACCGAGTCATAGGCCTTGCGGTAATCCACCCATGCAATCGAAATATTTCTTTTCTTCGATCTAATGTAATTTGTTACTGCTGCATCTACTAAAAGCAATTCTTTGCAGCCTTTACCATATTTCCTACAGCCTCTCTGTTCTGGAGCTAGGATATTATTTGCCTGTATATGTTCGGTAAGCTTTTCTGCAATAATCGAGGTGAGTATTTTATATAAGGTGGATAAACATGTAATGGGCCTGAAATTTTCTGGGCTTTGTATATCCTTAGACTTAGGTACCATATAAGTTCTACCCTCAGTTAAAAACTTAGGTATTTCATTGTGATGGCTTAGAATTCGTTGAAGCTGTATTACTAACACAGGACGTATGTTTTTAAAACTCTTCCACCAATAGTTTTGGATACCATCGGGTCCTGGATTCTTCCAATTGTGTAATTTCTTTAAACAATTTGTTACATCATCATTAGTAATGCACATATCAGGCATTTTCTTTATTGCTGATGTTCTCTCTTCTTCACTTCTTACCCAATATGCATCTTCGTCATGGTTTACTTCTTGTGACCATAGTAGGCTCCAAAAACGATTCATGTCTTCAGGTTTTGGTGGTTCAGAATTTAAACTTGGGGAATTCTTGTTTTCCATTTGTCTGTAAAACCTTTTCTGATCGTTTGCAAACTGTTGATTCTGTTTATACCTTTGGATACGATCATTGTATCTTCGTATTCTGCAAGCATACACAGCTAACTTCTGTTTTAATTTTTCTTTAAGTGTCATTAGCTTGTCAAGGTAATCTTGATGTTTAGGTTTAGTTTTGATTGTTTTCGATAGTGTTTTTATCTTCTTTTTAAGTCTGTTGCTTGCTTCTTGAGGTTTTGCTAAGTACACTTGTAACCACGCTATCTTCTTTCGGGTATCCTCTACTATTTTTGTGAGCCGAGTTTTCCACGGTGGTTCTTCTTTTTTTCCGTGATAGATGGCCTTTTTCTTAACAGTTATATTTAGCATATCACAAACTGTCCTAGCCGCGCAGTAGATGTTATGGTGCATATCTTCTAATGATTTACTACTATTAAATTCATCTGCTAATGTCGCGTCTACTTTCTGGATGCATTCATATGTACATTTATTGTACTTTATTTTCGGCAGCGGCGGTTTACATTTGGGGGGTATGCCTTCATACATTATGTAGTAGGCTAGATATGTTTCCATTATCTCCTCATTCGTTCTTTCCGGTACTATTGCCGGTATTCTAAGCATGCTTGATCTCCTAGATGACCGTCTATCTGGTAGTTCTCCGGCTTCATTGGTATTGTCACTACTTAAATTCAGGTGTAGTCTTGCTTGCTTTTTTAATTCTACAAGTTCTGCTTCAGATAGTACTTTTCTCCTTAAGACAGACCTTACTTGATTAGATAGGATTTCTTTGGAAGCACTTCTATTTGGAAATTGGTTATTCCATAAATTAAGCATTCTAACGGGATAGTTTCTTTTCTCTTGTTCCAATCTCGTAGCAATAAAGTACGCTTTGACTAAATAAATGTTTTCATCCTTGGTCCATCGCGTACGCCCCCTCCTCGATTGCTGGTTAATAACGGGAGCCCCACTCGGAGCATCCAAGCTATTATCGCTGACTGAATTTACTTCAGATGAGGATATGGGCCTTGTGGCTTGTGGGTCCGACCGCAGACGAGTGCCACTCGCTTCACTCTCATTGCCTGCGTGGGGCTGGACATCAGGACGATCCCGAACAGCTGCAACCCCTACATCTGTCACGCCCTGTTTCGCTTGTCTTCTTGTTTTCACAGCGATAATTATAAGACTATTGGCAGGGTTGCTGACCCCACCATAGCACGAACACATTTTATACCTCCTGCCAGGTTTTCCTCCCTATTATTTTTAATTCCCGGGAGAGTGCGGGATAGGATCCCCATGTATATAGAAGTGAGATCAAACATGACTAAGGTCGCTGGCTGTACCGTCTACCCGTCTAACAGTGAATCTTACGGTAGCAGGTCGACAAAAACCTGGCCAGACTATTTATTATTATTATTATTATTATTATTATTATTATTATTATTATTATTATTATTATTATTATTATTATTATTATTATTATTATTATTATTATTATTATTATTATTATTATTATTATTATTATTATTTTTTTTTTTTTTTTTTATCCTCAGCTTTGCACTGGTTGGTTAAAGCGGTTACCGGACGTATTTGCCAAGGTAGCTACTTAGCTTCCAGATATCTTCTGACTAATCGGCAGGTTGATAGAATAACTGCTTTTTGCGCTATTGCTATAATGTAGTTATCTATTTCCATCAGCTTCACGATCTCTTTGCACTTTCTATGTACTAACCCTTTGCAAGATATTACAAATGGTAGTATATATACTTTATTTAGTTGGTATATAGCTGTAATTTCATGTTTAAGGTCTTGATATTTTGTGATTTTCCCTACATATGCATTTGCTACGTTTTCATCAAGCGGTATCGTAACGTCTATAATAAGGGCAGTTTTTAAATCTTTATTTATAAGGAGTATATCAGGTTTATTATGTGTTATCTCCCTATCTGTTATAATCTGTGTGTCCCAATACAGTTTTACTTGGTCGTTTTCTAAGACTGATCTCGGTTGGTACTTATAGTAAATGCTCTCGTTCTGAGCAATTCCCCATTTTTTACCTAATTCTAAATGCAGTATTTTTGCTACATCGTTATGTCTGTAGAGATATTCTCGAGGTGCAAGAAACGAGCAACTTGCAGTGAGATGTTGTATCGTTTCTGGCTGCTGGTTACATAGTCTGCAGACTTCATTTGGTATATTTTCTTTTAATATGTTTTTTCTATACGCTCTAGTAGCTACTACTTGATCTTGAATAGCACTTAGAGATCCTTCGGTTTCTATAAACAATTCGCCTCTCACAAGATATTCTACAGATAGTGTAGTGTCTATTATCTCGTTATTTAATGCTCTTGCATACCGCCCATGCAGTGCTTTTTCTTTCCAACCTCTCTCCCACACAATTTCTTTATTTTCAGGTTGTTCCATATTTGCTTCTGCTAGTGATAGTGGTGTGAGATTTAAATCTATGCTTGTTATTGCTCTATGGACTAATCCTTCGTTGTTTTTAAAATACGTATATAGTTTATATATTTGGGTTTGGTGTTGTTGTTCTAGGTTTTGCAATCCTCTGCCTCCTTTAGCTCTCGGTAGGTATAGTCGATTCATTGAAGATTTTGGGTGATGACATCTGTAAGTTGTCAACATTGTTCTTATCTTTCTGTCAATACCTTCTAAATCAGTTTTTGTCCATTTAAGGATTCCGAAGGTGTATGTCATTACCGGGATTGCCCATGTGTTTATTGCCATTATTTTGGCTTTTAAATTAAGCTCTGTTTTGAGCACTTTTCGAACACGCTGTTCTACTTTTTCTCTAATCTTGTGTTTCATCTCGTTGTTATTTATAGTTAGAGTTTGTTGAAAACCCAAATATTTGTAACTGTCGTCTGTATTTAAAGCGTTGATTGTTATTTGTTCGTTTAGAGTTATGTTACCCCCATTTGTTGGTTTGCCTCTTTTTATGTGTAGTACTGCACACTTATCTAGTCCAAACTCCATTTTTATTGTGCTGCTGAAGTTAGCTACTAATTCCAGTTCTTGATGAAGTTGTTCTGGATTACTGGCGTAGAGTTTTAAGTCATCCATGTAAAACATGTGTGATAGTTTTAATCGGTTTCCTCTTTCAATTAGGTAACCATATGTGCTTCGTTTGAGTATATTACTTAAAGGATTCAGGGCAAGGCAAAACCAAAGCGGGCTCAGACTATCACCCTGAAATATTCCTTTTCGTATATTTAATTGTTGAGTGTTGTATTTGGTTGCATTTAAGTTTACATGAATTTCAGTTGTCCAGTTGCCCATTAAGTGTTTTAGTAGCTCTATTGTTTTATTGTCGATCTTATACAGTTTTAGTACTTCTATTAACCACGTGTGGGGTACAGAGTCATATGCCTTACAATAATCTATCCAGGCTAGGGAGAGGTTTCGCTTCTTTGTCTTGACTTGTCCTGCTAGAGCAGTGTCGATGACTAATGTCTCCTTACATCCTTTTGAACCTCGTTTGCAGCCCACCTGTTCGTCTGCTAGAATGTTATTGTTTAAAACATGTGTAGTGATCTTCTCAGCAAGAATTGACGTCAGGATTTTGTACAGAGTACTAAGGCATGTAATCGGTCTGTAATTTTGTGGCTGTTCGGTATTTAAGGTTTTAGGTATCATCCATGTAATTCCTTCAGTTAGAAATTTTGGAGTAATTTCAGGATGATCAATAATTTCTTGCAGTTGTCGAGCAAGTGCTTGATGTACGGAGGTAAATTTCTTCCACCAGTAATTATGTATTTTGTCTGGACCAGAAGCTTTCCAATTCTTTGCCTTTTTAAGTGTGTTTTTTATATCTTCTGGAGTTATTGTGATGTTTTCCATATTTGGCATGTTTTGTGTTAATCTTTTTTCTTCCCCAATCCAGTTTGCTTGATCTTCGTGTTTATTGGGTTTTGTCCAGATATTAGCCCAAAAATTGTACATTTCCTCTGATGTAGGTGGATTTTTATTTGTCTCTTGTTCTTTCTCTGACGTTCTATAAAAGATCTGTGCATTTTGTTTAAATAATCTATTTTCCTTACGCCTCTTTATTCTCTTATTGTACCTTCGGATTCTGCTCCCTAATGTTGCTATTTTTTGTTTTAAGGTGTCAAGGTACACTTCTAATTTCTGCTTATAGGCCGGGTCAGTTGTCTTGATTTTTGCTGTTTTGGCTATGTTCTTTACTGTTCTTCGTAATTTATTATTGTCGCTAGCGTTAGGATGATCGATATAGGTCTGTAGAGGTCCTATCTTTTTTCTAATTCTGTTTATTTTAAGTTCTAACCTCTTTCTCCATGGTGGTACATCATTTTCTTTGTTCTCATTTGTTTTAGTTATTATTTTGTATTCTAACGTTTCAGCCACAGTCATTGCCGCAGTATACACTAGGTGATATGTGTCTTCTAGTGTTACACTGTTGCATATATTTCGGTTCAGCACTTTGTTTACATGAGCGATTATAGTCTTTATTTTATAATTATATTTAATTCTTGGTATTGCAGGTCTCAGTTTTGGAACAATACCTTCATATTTCATAAAGATCTCCTCGTACTTTTGCTTGACTTTTTCTTCTGCGTCATTGTGAACTTCAAGTAATTCATTGTTTGGAGTCACCTCTCTGTCTATTTGTACTGCATTCTGTGTTTCTTGTTCTCTCTGCGTGATTTCTAGATTTTGTTCTTGATCTTCGTTTAGTGATACTTCAGTGTCTTCTATTTCTTGCCTCACTTGATCTTTAATTCTGTCGAGTACTGCTTCAGACAGAGCTTTCCTTCGTAAAATTGACCGTACTTGATCTGATAGTCGTTGCGCTTCTAACGGCAACTCGGGATGTTCCTCCTGCCATATTTCCGCTAATCTTGTGCGGTATGAAGTAAGATCTGATTATTATTATTATTATTATTATTATTATTATTATTATTATTATTATTATTATTATTATTATTATTATTATTATCATTTTTTTTTTTTAAGTTTTAGCGGCATCAACAGCTGAGGTTATTAGCCGCTTTACGAGTTTTGTTTATGACACGAATGATACTGTGACTCTTATAATCTCATATAATGACATTATATATAGTAAAAATATATAGAAATAAAATATGGATTTAGTAAAATTCACATACATAGACGAACAGTGTGGAGATAATTGAACTTGAAGTTTAGGGATAAAAAAAAAATGGACTACGGACAGTACGAAACAAATTCTCGATAAAATGATTGTATATATAAAATTGTAAATAAATAAATTTGTAAATAGGTAAAATTGTAAATAAATAAAATTGTAAATAATATGTAAAATATATGTAAATAAAATGAATATAAGAATATATGTGTTTAAAATATATAAATAAAAAGCTTTGTGTATACTGAGTAAAATAAATGCGTGTAAAATTATAATTTATTTGCTAGATCTATACTCTTTATAAATTCTAGAACGTTGTCTTCATTTCCAATTGACAGAATTTCCCTAATATTATTTGCAAGAGATGCTCTTAAACGAGCTTCATTATAGGAAGGACAATCCACTAGTATATGCCTTACTGTCAGTTGTCTTTGACAGTGTTGGCAGATGGGGGGTTCGAGAACCTGTAACAGGTAAGATGATGTTAATCTGGTGTGTCCTATACGTAAACGGGTAATAATGGTTTGTTCGTGGCGTGTTAGATGACTTTTTTCCTTCGACGGTTTTATTAGCGGTTTTATTGTTTTAAGTTGTGTGTCAACTTCGTCCCATTTTAATTGCCACAGGTTTAGAACTTTCTCCTTTAAATAATCTTTCAGATCCTTTGGCCGTATGCAGATATCCTCTAGTTGGTCATGTTCCACTGCGAGTTTAGCTGCCTCGTCAGCTTTCTCATTACCCTGGATCCCTACGTGGCCAGGTGTCCAGACTAGAGTTATATCTTTTTCTTTCTTATAGAGCCAGTCAAGTAACGCTTGTATTTCCTGAACTAAAGGATCAAATGAAAATCTATTTGATAACGCCTGCAAAGAACTTAGTGAATCTGTACAAATTAAAAACTTAGATTTATTAGAAAATTCTATACTATGAAGCGCTTGCCATAGTGCATATAACTCCGCTGTAAATGAACTAGCTGCTTCATGTAGCTTCCAGTGATAAGAGTCGTCGAGGATGATAAAGGCACTACCGACTCCCATTTCCGACTTGGAACCATCTGTATATATAATTTCGGCTCTAGGATGGTGATCTAAAATGTTTTTAAAATGGTTGATAAATAATTTCGGATTAACATTTTTTTTCCCTCCTTGCAAGCAAGAGAGGTCCATTTGGGGTAAGTGAATTCGCCAAGGTGGTACTTCATAATTTCCTGTTTGATAAACTGGCTGCAATGTTTCACTGAGTTCTTGCAGTATGGCATCTAGACGTATTCCAGCAGGACGAGTTCTAGTGGGTCTTGCCATGTATAGCGTAGTTTGCTCTTCATTAAATAGCAAAGCATGGTTGGGGTGTCGTGGTTGAGCATATATGTTTATAGCATAATTTATAAGTAAACGGTACCTTCGATATTTCAACGGTGGTACTCCCGATTCGCAGTACAAAGATACGGTAGGGCTGGTTCTAAAAGCGCCTAGAGCGAGTCTTATACCCGTCGAATGGATTTGGTCTAATACTTTTAAGTGTGATTGACGGGCTGCACCGTATACTATCGACCCATAATCCAATTTTGATTGAATTAAGCTTCTGTACACGTTTAGAAGTATGCTCCCATCTGCGCCCCATTTAATGCTAGATAAGCACCTGATAATATTCAATCGCTTCTTGCAACTGGCTGCTAAGTTTTGAATGTGAGGACCCCAAAGTAGTTTTCTGTCGAACGTAACTCCTAAGAATTTTATTTCTGATTTATTTGTTATAGGGAGACCATTTATTGTAAGTTGAGGATTTTGATGACAGGATCTCAACCTGCAGAAATGAACGCACTGTGTTTTTAGCGTGGAGAAACGGAAGCCTCGATTTTCTGCACGATCTACAATTGAGTTTATAGTTTCTTGTAGGACTGAATGGATGGAATTAAAATTGTCTCCTGCATAGAAGATGCAGAGATCATCTACATATAAGCTTCTCCCAACTCTGTGGTCTATACCTGACAACAAAACATTTACGGCTACTGCAAACAAAACCACACTAAGCGTGGATCCTTGGGGTATGCCATTCTCGACAGTAAAGGTGTTAGATTCAGTATTTCCAACACGAGTTCTGATTCTTCTATCGGAAAGAAAACTGGCAATGAAATTTGGCAAACAGCCTCTAAGTCCCCACTCATATAGAGTTTGCAATACGCCATATCGCCACGTCATGTCGTAGGCTTTTTCCAGGTCGAAGAAAACTGCTGTTAGATGATGTCTATTTAGGAACGTTGACTGTATCGCATTTTCGATGTAAACCAGTTGATCGTTTGTTGATCTGAATTTTCTAAAGCCCATTTGGAATTTGGATAGTAAATTGTACTTTTCTAAGACCCACATCAGTCGAAAACTGACCATTTTTTCAAGAGTCTTACTAAGGCAGCTTGTTAGGGATATTGGGCGATAGTTGGAGGCTACTTTGGGGTCCTTACCAGGTTTTAACAATGGGATTATAGTAGATTCCTGCCATTGCTCTGGATAGATTCCTGTCTTCCAAATCTGATTGTATAATTGTAATAATTCGGCTTTGGCAGTTTCAGGTAGATGTTTTAACATATTGTAACTAATAGTATCTCGACCTGGCGACGAGTCTTTAGTTTCCTGTAAAGCTTTTTCTAGTTCCTCCATAGTAAAATGTACGTTATAGAACGACTCTATTCGTTCTGTGAAATCCAATGGAATTTCTATAGCGACCTTATTAAGACGAAAGTTGTCGTTGTAATTTTCAGAATTACTCGTTGATTGAAAGTGGCGAGCAAATTCGTCTGCCAATTTTGGGACATCTGTTATCAACTCTCCGTTGATGTCTAAAACAGGTGATGTAGTAGGAAGTTTCTTTCCTGTTAATGATCTTATTTTCCCCCAAACGTCTGATGGTGATGTTTGTGGGGTGAGAGTTGATACATACGTCTTGAAAGAGCGCCGCTTCTTTTCCAAAATGACACGGCGAGCTCGTGCGCGGAGTCGCTTAAAATTAACGATATTTTCGGCAGTAGGGTGTCTTTTAAAAAGATTAAGTGCTTGTTTTTTAGCTTTAATTGCTTTGGCCACCTCTTCATCCCACCACGGTACTCTTTGCGGTCTCGGTCGGTTTGTGATAACTGGAATACTTTCTTCAGCAGCCAAAAGAATAGATTGAGTAGCGTGGTCTACTGAAGAAGCAACAGTGTCCGTTAAATGCAAGGTAGTAATGTTCTTTTGAAATTTTGACCAATCAGCCTTACTTTCTCTAAACTTCCTACCTGTCGTTAATGGCTGTAGTTGTGAGCGAGTTGTAGCAAGTTGTAACATTACAGGAAAGTGGTTCGAGAAATACAGATCATCAAGCACATCCCATGAAAACAAATGACTAACTTCTGGAGAACTAACGGAAAGATCTATAGAGGAGAAGTCGTTTGATCTTAAGTTCAGGTAAGTACCTTTACCCGTATTAAGAATATTCAACTCCAAATCTTCAAAAAGGTTTTCCAGATTTCGTCCACGAGGATCTAGATGAGCCGATCCCCATATCGGATTGTGAGAATTGAAATCTCCAAGTAGCACAAACGGTCTGGGCAATTGAAGAATCGCATCACGCAAGTCGTCTACTTCCCAGTGAATATCCGGTAAGTATATGTTACAGATGGTTAGAGCAATTGGATAAAACATTTTTACAGCAATTATCTGCAATTCTGTATTTACATTTATAGGTTGTATCGGTATAGTTTCTTTTATAAGTATTGCAACACCGCCCCTAGCTCGAAGATTAGGTACGATATCTTTCCGAACAATGGTATAACCTTTAGTGTCGTATAGGGATTCAGGTTTTAAGTGTGTTTCCTGTAATGCTACAACAAGAGGTAGTTTCTCAACAAGCAACAACTTAAGTTCGCTATTATGGGTTCTAATACCATTAATATTCCATTGGATTATATTGTCCATTTTGAAAGGTTATTAAAATTACTACTGGGAGAGATTCTCCTGAATAGAGGAATCTTTACTTTTAGAACGAGGACCTCTAGGGACCCCTTTTGGCCATCCTTTCTTCTTTTTAGTTGTTCCTGTATAAGAAATAAGTTCATTATCAGAACTTGAGTTCGCTTTCAGCAGAGTATCACTATTGTCCATATTACAGGCGGTTTGGGAAAGTGACTGGGAGTCTTGTGGACGGAATAAACTATGCTGGGTGTCTTTAGGGTTAGTGGATGGATGAAGGGGTTTATGGGGAATTTGGGGTGATATAAACATCGATGGTTGTGAAAGTGGGGGGATTGGGAATGGTAATTGAGGGGTTGATATTGAGGAGATGGGAGTTGGTAGTTGGGGGGAGGGATTAGTATTAATAGGATCAGGCAGAAGGGGTCTTAACGAAGTAGTATTGAATAAATTATTTAAATGCGTCTCGAGTGCTTTTACAATTTCTGGTACGAGAAGATTAACTAGCATGTTTTGATTTAGCACCGCTGGTGGTTGAATAGGCCTAGCCGCAACTCTGGCATATGAAGTAGTCGGACCGGTAACTATCGAAGGTGTATTAAGCATTATTTCGCGCTTGGCGTCAAAATAACTAATACGCTTGGTTACTTTTAGTTTTCGTATTGCAACTTCTTGTTTATAAATTGTACATGTCCTAGAATTTGCTGGATGACTATCTCCACAATTAACACATACTACGGGAGTTTCACAGGGGTTACCTTGGTGCATTGGTTTTCCACAAATACAAACTTGTTCTTTCCGACAATTAACTGCAGCGTGGCCAAACTTCTGGCACCTAAAACAACGCAGAGGTGCTGGAACATAGGCGCGAACTGGGAGGGAATAAAAAGCTATTTTAACCCGTTCCGGAAGAACGGCCCCCGTGAACGTGAGTACATACGACGATGTGTTGATTATCTCACCCTGCCTCTTGTAAGTTAGTCTCTTTACATCTGCGACATGCCTGGATTTTAATAATTCTTCCCTAATCTCTTCTATGGTACAGTTATTAAGGTCTTTGCATGTGATTACTCCCTTAACAAAATTTAGTGTTTTATGAGGTGTTACCTTAACTTTCAGATTGTCAAGATTCGTTATATCTAACAAACGTTTCGTTTGCTCCTTATTCATACTTTCAATTAACAGACCGTCGTTTATCTTTTTAACATTCTTGACTTCACCTACTTGTTTCTTTAAACTGTTAAAAATTAAAAATGGGCTTACGTCATTAAATGAACCTTCTTCTCGTTGCATTAGTAGAAAATTAATTTTTGAGTAGCTAATCTGACATTTCTTATTACTTCCTGTTTCTGTATCATTATCAGTTTCAATTAACGATTCACTAGTCTTCTTTCTTTTTCCTGGAGACCGAGTCTCAGGGGTATTTATTTCAGAGGGTATGGAAAAGGGATTAGGAGGTATTGAAAGGGTTCTAAATTCGTTGTAAGAAGGGAGTTCTAATGGATGGGAAGGGGAATAGGATAAGGTGGGTTGAGGGGTGGAGCCGGGAAGCTCCGTTTGCGACAGGGGCACTTTTGTAACATCATTACCTATACTGTCATTCATTTTTGTTTTTGATAATTTGTTTAAAAAAGTGTGTATGTATAGAATGTGTGTTTTTCATTCCTTTTATGTTTGACAGCTTGAGGAACCAGCAACAGCCAAAGGATTCCTGTGAACTCGACTCTGGTGGCCTCGACGGAGCCCCCCGCATTATACCGCAAGGTTCCCGGTCCAGGCGCCACCTGGCATTACGGCATAAGCGAGATTTTCGCAAGTTGATAGGGCAGCCAGGTCATGTTGGCTAGACCGACCCGGGCCCCTGTACTACCTTGCAGCCTGGGAGTGCACACCCCGGAACCCAGTTTTATCCGCTGTACCCTCCAGCAGGCGAGCCCAAGGATCCCAGACTGAAACTAGTTCCCCGCGCTGTCAAACAAGGAATGAGTGTGCGTGTTGGTGACCTGCCCGTATGCAGTGTACATGTGTGTAGTGTATGTGTGTTTGGGTTAAACTAGAAAAACTGTGTGTTTATATGGTTGTGTTTACGGGCAGGTATGTGTGTTGGAACGAGGTGTACTGAGCTGGTACCCGTGGGGGCGCTACTCCCCAATGGCTGCCCGCTTTCAGCCACCCTGCGGGTTATTATTATTATTATTATTATTATTATTATTATTATTATTTTTTTTTTTTTTATAAGTAAGCGACTCGACTGCTAGGGTCATTTGTCGCTCTTGCTATACAAATTGCTGTTGTATATGATCAGTAAAAGCACGGTGCAATAACATATAAATATAACTAATGAACAGGTACAACAGTATACACGACTTACATGAACTAAAATATGTAATAGAATACGACACAAAACACTAATAAGACGGTAACAGGTATATAAATATGTAAAATAAATAAAACATGTTAAAATAAGTTGTGTAAATAAATAAACATAATTTAAATATATAAAAAATATCACAGTTAATAGCTTTATCACAAACTACGTAGTTTCACAATTTAGAAATTAAATTGGTACATCTCAGGTATTTTAATAATTTTAAAATATTTTCTTTGCTATTGCTCAATATTTCTTTTAAACTGTCAGATAAATCACAAGCGGTTCTCTGATTAGTGTATTCTCGACATTCTATAAGAATATGCTGGACCGTGAGTGGAGTAACGCACGTGGGACAATTAGGTCTATTTCCTTCTGTTAGCAGAAAGGTCGAAGTTAAACAAGTGTGACCTATTCTTAGCCGACAAAGTGTCGCTTGTTCTTTACGGGTAAGTATAGTTTCTTGTGGTTGTAGCTTCACACTAGTTCTTATCTGTTTCAAAGCGGTGTTTTTGGTATCCCACTCGGCTTGCCAGCGAAGTTCCGACTTGTGCCTTATATATAGTTTGATGTCTTTTGGCCAAATCACATCAACATCGTTCCGGGGTCGAGCCGCTGCCAACTTTGCAGCTTCGTCCGCTTTCTCGTTTCCGGGGATGCCTATGTGACTTGGTATCCAAATCCAAGCGACATATTTACCTTCACTGACTAGAGTAGCTAGTAATGAATGTATATCTTGTATTATTGCGTCACTATTGAATTTTCTACTTATGGCTAACAAGGAAGACATAGAGTCAGTGCAAATTATTTGAGTGACCGATGTTGACTCGCGGCACATCAATAAGGCTTGAAATAAAGCGTACATTTCGCAAGTAAATACGCTACTAATGTTCGTGAGTGACCAACTATATAGGTTATTACCATCGACTACGGCACATCCAGCTCCCATCTCAGTCTTAGATCCATCCGTATACAGTACTTTACATGATCCGTATGTTTGAAGAATATTTAGAAATTCCGTTTTAATAACACTATTAGCTGTTTCAGTTTTGCTGTATTTCTGAAGATCAAGGCGGATGTTTAGTGATGGAGTAGTCCATGGACCAATTTCAGGGAAGGTGTTTTCATAGAAACCTGATTCAGGTATTTCCCATGCCCTAGAGGCGAAAATAGATCTGACAGTTGCTGGTCTTGTATGTGTGTTTTTCGCTTCATAGTGGTCTAAGAGAGCATTATTGAGAAAATATGCTCGAATGTGATTGTGTCTGCGAGATAATGCTGTGACACGGTAATTTAGTAGTAACTTTTTGCGTCGTAGCCAAAGGGGTTTCAAACCCGATTCCACATATAAACTTTCCGCTGGACTGGTAACAAAGGCTCCTGTTATACAACGAATTGCAGTGTTATGTACAGAATCTAAAACACGCAGACGAGATGGTTTGGCAGATGAATATATAACACTGCCGTAGTCTATACGGGATAGAACCATAGATTTGTATAACATCAACAGTGTCTGACAGTCAGATCCCCAATTTATATTGGATAGACATCTGAGTATGTTTAGAACATTATTACAGCGAGCTTTCAAGTTGTTAATGTGTAGTGTCCAGGTAAGCTTAGAGTCGAGTATTAGGCCTAAATAACATATATTATCAACATTTCTTACAGGTATCGAGTTTAATTGAAAAGAATGTTGTCGTCGACAGGTACTTCGTTTGCGACAAAAGTGCAGCGAAACTGTTTTCTCAATGGAGATTTGAAAACCTCTGTTGGAAGCCTCCGAGGATAACTTGGTAAGTGCATTTTGCAAATTTACTTCAATATTATTGAAGGAGTTTTCAAAATCAAATATGACAATATCATCTGCATAGGCACAGTATCGAACAGTTCTATCAATGGATGCCAGCAGTCCTTGTATCGCTATTAGAAACAGAGTGGCGCTTAGTGAGGAACCTTGAGGTGTTCCGTTTTTAATTTCATGATTTTCTGACATAACGTTACCTACTCTGACTCTAACAATGCGATTTTCTAGAAAGGATTTAATGAACTTAGGTAAATATCCTTTTATGTTCCATTTATGTAACTGTTCTAGTATTGTACTGTGCCTAGCAGTATCGAATGCACTTTTAAGGTCTATAAAAACCGCTGTTAAGTGAAGGCCCGTAAGAAAACTCCCTTGGATGGCATTTTCAATGTATATTAATGCATCAGTCGTAGAATGGTCTTTGCGAAAACCGAATTGGTATTTGCCCAACAGTTGTTTAGATTCAAGTAACCATGAAAGTCTTTTTGTAACCATCCTTTCCATTAATTTGCATATGCAACTTGTAAGGGATATTGGTCTGAAGCTTGACGGGTTTGTTGGTGTTTTGCCTGGTTTCAGTATAGGAACTATAGTAGCTTCTTTCCAGGACTCTGGTAGGATACCAGTTGTCCATACGTTATTGTACGCATTTAACAAGCTCATTTTTGCATTCTCAGATAAATGCTGAAGGAATGCATTCACGATACCATCACTGCCTGGAGCCGTGTTGCTGCTTTTTTCGAGAGCCTCATTTAATTCTTCAATACTGAAGGGGCAGTTGTAGACTAATTCTTCGTTCGTATGAAAATCTAGAATTTGTTCTGTATTAGTTTCAGCATGTTCTAAGTTACATAACTGCGCAAAGTGCTGTGCTAGGTGATTAGCTACTTCGTGTTGATCGGTTATAATTTGATCATCTTTGTTTACAGTGATGTTAAAAGAACTACGGTTTCCAGCGATGGCTCGTACTCTTTTCCATACTTCACCAACATCAGCAGAGGCGGACATAGTGGACACATAATCGCGCCAAGACTTCCTTTTTGCTTCCTGAATAGTTTTGCGACATATTGCACGAGCTTTTTTAAATTTAATTAAGTTGTCGATGGTTGAGTTTCTTTTTAGGAGAGTAAGTGCGCGTTTCTTTTCGACAATGACAGATCGTATCTGTTCATTCCACCACGGAACTATTCGCTTATGACAAGTACCTTTTGTTTTTGGCACATATTTTGATGCCGCCTCTGCTATAATGCTGGTGATATCAGACATCGTTAATTCTGTATCTAAGAAGGAAATCGATGCATCAACGAATTCTTTATATGCATCCCAGTCAGCTTTTGATAAAATCCATCTTTGTGGAATTGCCGTGGGAAGGTGTCCAGAGTTAATCTTACTGATGACAATAGGATAGTGGTCGCTGAAATGTAGGTCAGAGTCAGTAGAGAAGTCTAATGTAGTAGATAGAGTGGGAGTGCACAATGTCAAATCTATAGCGCTAAACTGTCCAGTGGAGATATCGAGATGTGTTGGGTTACCGTTATTTAAAAGACATATATCTAGTCTGTCAATCAGACTCTCAACAGCTCTGCCCTGAAGGTCGTTTTTATTGGACCCCCAAGTAAGACTGTGTGCGTTAAAGTCCCCGCAGATCACATATGGATGAGGTAACTGGTTGAGCAAATCTTCGAAATCTTCAATATTCCACGGTACGCTTGGAAAATATACGTTACAAATAGTCACAGGTTTAGGATATAAAGTGCGTATTGCAACGGCCTGCAATTCGGTGTTAAGCGTTAAGACATTATACGACATATTTTCTTTTCCGAATATGGCAACGCCTCCATGAGCACGTTCTCCATCTGTGACATCTTTTCGTATTGTATTATAGTTTTTGAGTTTATAATTATGGACATGATTAAATTTGGTTTCTTGTATACAAAGAAAGTCGGGACTATAGTTTGAGATTAGTAGATCAATTGAACTCAGCTTATTTAGGTATCCACGGCAATTCCATTGTAGGATAAATGTATTATCCATCGTAAAAAGTTGTTAAGATGTAATAGTTATGGGCTCTTACGAGGCTTACCTTTCGGCCAGCCTTTTTTCTTTTTCGTGATTTTTTTTATAATCGCTTGATCAACATGATCTAGACTACAGTCTATACCAGATCTCTCATCTTCTGACTTACTGTTAATTTGGGAGAGTTTTCTTTTATCCTTTATACTTTCATTTATCGTGTTTATTTCGGGTTCTTTACTTGTTGAAGCATGTACGGGTTTATTGGTTTTAGGAGCAGGTGTTTGAACAATAATTGAGGTCTCATCATCACTGGTGGTGGTTTCTAGGGAAGCAGTTCTTTTTATTGAAAGAGCACGGGTTAATTTAGCCAGTTCAGTTTTAATTATTCCTCTAATTTCAGGAATTAGCGACCGAAGTGTTGTCGCTTCTGAAGTAATGGTAGCTTGAGCATACGAACGAGAAGGCACAGTAAGGGTGTTAGACATCCGCTTCGCTTCAGTGTATGTGACCCTATGGATAGTTTTAATTTCCTGAATCTTTGTTTCTTGCTGGTATATAGTACATGATCTCGAAACGGCCGTATGATTCTCCTTACAGTTAGGGCAAGTAAATGGTTGTACACAAGGTTCACCTCTGTGTGGAGGATTGCCGCAAATACAAACTTCCGACTTATTACAAGAAGAGGATACGTGACCAAAAGATTGACACCTAAAACAACGAGTAGGTGGAGGAATATAAGGCCTTACACTTAAAGAATAAAATGCCGCAGTGATACTTTTAGGTAACTTAGGTGTGTTAAAAGTAAGAATGTGATTGGGGGTATCGACAAGTTCCCCGTTTCTTCTACTTTTAATCCTTCTTACTTCAACAACACCCTCATGTTTCAAACCCTGCTTAATTTCTTCCAGACTGCAGTTTAGAAAGTCTCGACAATACACTACTCCCTTAGATATGTTAAGCGTCATGTGAGGATACACCTTAACATCAAATTCGCCAAAGCGGGTAACCTCCAACAGTCGTTGCGACTGTGCATTCGAAACTGTCTCTATCAAAATCATCCCTTGCATTCTTTTAACCATTTTAGTTCTTCCTATTAGACCATAAATAACTTTTGATATAATAAATGGACTAGTAGTTACAAAATCACCATCATTCTTCTCCATGACTAGGAACCGGGGACAATCCACCGTCTCTCTATGCCAAAAACTCTCTCTCATAGGGGGGAAATCTGTATTGGAAAGGGTTGGGATTGAAGGGGTTAATGGGATTGAAGGGGAGGTGGGGATTGGGGTTGGGGTTGGGATTAGGGATTGGGAAGGGGTGGAGCCGGGAAGCTCCGGATTTAAAATATCAACGCTCATGACTAAAATAATCCCTTACTTAGGGGAGCTGCCCCGGTGGGGTATACCCATGACGGCGGGATCACCACCGACACCAGCAAGTTCCCCTGCTGCACCGGGAATATGCCCAGGTGGGAGGAAAATTCAACTCCCTAGGACTCCAGTCCCTTACAAGTTAAAAATAACCTTCGGGGATCCCACGCCTCCGACGACGTGGGCACCCCCCTAAGCGCTTGCCAGGCCGGGGGCCTGCGGAAGCTTGACTCCACTTCAGGTGAAGTGAAGCTACACCCCGCAGCGCCAGCTCGTACGTCAAATCCAAAAACCATAATCATTTGCTTAAGCCAGTCCATTGCATACGTCGTCATAGAAGAAAGAAGGAAAATTAAAAGGTCCCCTAGCCCTCGAATACTCTAATAGCGTCGGGGCCTGGAAGGAACAAGAGTTGGTCAAGGGAGACCAGATAGAACAGATAGATAGAGAGGGACCTGTCCGTAAGGCTAGTTGAAGTATAGACAGGCCCAGCTAGGGTACCTCGGGTTGCCAGCCCCTGTACTCACAAGGTGTGAGCCCCTCAGGGGTATTATTATTATTATTATTATTATTTTTTTTTTTTTTTTTTTTTTTGTTTTAGCGGCATCAACAGCTGAGGTTATTAGCCGCTTTACGAGTTTCGTTTATGAAACGAAATAATACTGTGACTTATAGTCTCATATAATAACATTATATTCAGTATAAATATATATATAAATAAAATATGGGTTCAATAAAATTCATATACATAGACGAACAGTGTGGAGATAATTGAACATGAGGCTTAGGGATAAACGAATGGACTGAGTACGAAACAAATTTACGATAAAATGATTGTATATATAAAATTGTAAATAAATAGAATTGTAAATAATATGTAAAATATATGTAAATAAAATGAATATAAGAATATAAGTGTATGAAATATATAAATAAAGAAGTTTTGTGTATACATAGTAAAATAACTACGTGTTAAATTATAATTTATTTGCTAGATCTATACTCTTTATAAATTCTAGAACATTGTCTTCATTTCCTATTGACAGAATTTCGCTAATATTATTTGTAAGAGATGTTCTTAAACGAGCTTCATTATAGGAAGGACAATCCACCAGTATATGCCTTACTGTCAGTTGTCTTTGGCAGTGTTGGCAGATGGGGGGTTCGAAACCCTGTAACAGGTAGGATGATGTTAATCTGGTGTGTCCTATACGTAAACGGGTAATAATGGTTTGTTCGTGGCGTGTTAGATGATTTTTTTTCTTCGACGGTTTTATTAGCGGTTTTATTGTTTTAAGTTGTGTGTCAACTTCGCCCCATTTTAATTGCCACAGGTTTAGAACTTTCTCCTTTAAGTAATCTTTCAGATCCTTTGGCCGTATGCAGATATTCTCTAGTTGGTCATGTTCCACTGCGAGTTTAGCTGCCTCGTCAGCTTTCTCATTACCCTGGATCCCTACGTGGCCAGGTGTCCAGACTAGAGTTATTTCTTTTTCTTTATTATAGAGCCAGTCAAGTGATGCTTGTACTTCCTGAACTAAAGGATCCAATGAAAATCTATTTGATAACACCTGCAAAGAACTCAGTGAATCTGTGCAAATTAAAAACTTGGATTTATTAGAAAAATATATACTATGAAGCGCTTGCCATAGTGCATATAACTCCGCTGTAAATGAACTAGCGGCTTCATGTAGCTTCCAGTGATAAGAGTCGTCAAGAATGATAAAGGCACTACCAACTCCATTTTCCGACTTGGAACCATCTGTATATATAATTTCGGCTCTAGGATGGTGATCTAAAATGTTTTTAAAGTGGTTGAGAAATAATTTGGGATTAATATCTTTTTTCCCTCCTTGCAAGCAAGAGAGGTCCATTTGGGGTAGGTGAATTCGCCAAGGTGGTACTTCATAATTTCCTATCTGATAAACTGGCTGCAATGTTTCACTGAGTTCTTGCAATATGGCGTGTAGACGTATTCCAGCAGGACGAGTTCTAGTGGGTCTAGCCATATATAGAGTAGTTTGTTCATCATTAAATAACAAAGCATGATTGGGGTGTCGTGGTTGAGCATATATAGTTATCCCATAATTTATGAGTAAACGATACCTTCGATATTTTAACGGTGGTATTCCCGATTCGCAGTATAAAGATAATGTAGGACTGGTTCTAAAAGCCCCTAGAGCAAGTCTCACACCCGTCGAATGAATTTGGTCTAGTACCTTTAAGTGCGATTGACGTGCGGCACCGTATACTATTGATCCATAATCCAGTTTGGACAAAATCATACTTCTGTACACGTTTAGGAGTATGCTTCTATCTGCGCCCCATTTTATACTAGATAAGCACCTAACGATATTCAATCGTTTTTTGCAATTGGCTGCTAAGTTTTGAATGTGAGGACCCCAAAGTAGTTTTCTGTCAAACGTAACTCCTAAGAACTTTATTTCTGGCTTATTAGATATAGGTAGACCATTTATTGTAAGTTGAGGATTTTGATGACAGGATCTCAACCTGCAGAAATGAACACACTGTGTTTTCTGTGTGGAAAAACGAAAACCGCGATCTTCGGCCCGATTTACTACAGCGTCAATGGATTCCTGCAGTGTTGAATGTATATCCTCAAAGCTGCTCCCTGCGTAGAAGATACAAAGGTCATCTACGTATAGACTCCTCCCAACTCTATGATCTATATCTAACAATAAGCTGTTTACTGCTATTGAAAATAGCACTACACTCAGTGTGGACCCTTGAGGTATGCCATTCTCGATCGTATAGGCGTCCGATTGAACATTTGCAAGTCTGATTTTGATTTTCCTGTCGGATAAGAAACTGGCAATAAATATTGGCAGACAGCCTCTCAGGCCCCACCGATGCAGTGTTTGAAGTACCCCATATCGCCACGTCATATCGTAGGCTTTTTCAAGATCAAAGAATACCGCCGTAACATGATGTCTATTTAAAAAACTGGTTTGAATGGCATTCTCTATGTAGACTAATTGATCAGTTGTTGATCTAAATTTACGAAAACCCATTTGATATTTAGATAACAGGCCGTATTTCTCTAAGAGCCACATCAAACGAAAACTGACCATTTTCTCAAGGGTTTTACTGAGACAACTCGTTAAAGATATTGGACGATAATTAGATGCTACTTTGGGGTCCTTGCCAGGTTTTAAAAGTGGAATTATAATTGACTCCTGCCATTGTTCTGGATAAGGTCCTTCTCTCCAGATTTGATTGAATAATTGTAATAATTCCAGTTTGGCAGTGACAGGTAGGTGTTTTAACATACTATAGCTAATAGTATCTTGACCCGGCGATGAATCTTTAGTTTCATTCAGAGCTTTTTCCAGCTCATCTAAGGTGAAAGGGGCATTGTAGTAGGATTCAGCTGGTTCTGTAAAATCCAGTGGAATTTCCATATTGACTTTATTCGCGCGAAAATCTTCATTATAGTTTATTGAATCATTTGTCGATTGGAAGTGACGAGCAAATTCGTCCGCTAATTTATGTACATCTGTTACCAACTCTCCATTAATATCTAACACAGGTGAGGTGGTAGGCAATTTCTTCCCCGTTATTGATCTTATCTTAGTCCAGACTTCAGATGGCGATGTCTGAGGGGTAAGAGTTGAGACATACGTTTTAAAAGAGAGTCGCTTCTTTTCTAAAATGATTCGGCGAGCTCGCGCTCGAAGACGTTTAAAGTTAACAATGTTTTCTGCCGTAGGATGTCTTTTAAAAAGATTTAAAGCTCTCTTTTTATCTCTAACAGCGTTTGCCACTTCTTCATCCCACCATGGCACACGACGGGAGCGCTGATGGTTGGTTGTGACTGGCATGTATTTTTCAGCAGCTGATACGATAGTCTGTGTGACAGAGTTAACGGAAGAGGTAATGTTGTCGCTCAAATTTAAGGTGGTAGTATTGTTCTGAAAATGCAACCAATCAGCCTTATTTTCTATAAACTTCCTACGGCAGCCTTGTAAATGTAATTGCGAACGGGAAGTAGCATATTCCAGCATTACAGGAAAATGGTTTGAGAAGTAGAGATCGTCGAGCACGTCCCAAGAAAAAAAGTGAGCAACTTCTGGAGAACAGATGGAGAGGTCTATGGCAGAAAAATTATTCGATCTAGAGTTAAGGTAAGTACCTTTGCCCGTGTTAAGGATGACCAAATTTAGTTCCTCAAAGAGGTTTTCTAGATTACGGCCACGGATGTCTAAGTGATCTGAACCCCAGATCGGGTTATGAGAATTAAAGTCCCCCAGAAGTAAAAACGGACTAGGTAATTGACGAATTGCATTGCGTAGATCCTCTACTTCCCAATGAATGTCTGGTAAGTAAACATTGCAAATTGTTATTGCAAATGGGTAAAAGATTTTTACCGCAACTATTTGCAGTTCTGTATTTAGGTTTATGACTTGCGTTGGAATGAAATCTTTTGTAAGGATTGCCACGCCTCCTCTGGCTCGATAGTCAGGCATGACATCTTTTCGAACGATAGTATAACCTTTGATGTCGTGCTGATCTTCCGGTCTTAAATGGGTTTCCTGTAGTGCTATGCAAATAGGCATTTTTTCGGTAAGTAACGTCTTCAATTCGCCATTATGGCTTTTAATACCGTTTATGTTCCACTGGAGAATATTATCCATTAGTAATTATGGATTATTGGGAGAGACGATCTTTACTACTTTCTCTGGGTTTTCTCGGGACGCCCTTAGGCCAACCCTTTTTCTTCTTTGTCGTCCCTGTGAATGAGAGCATTTCAGTATCTGAGTTCAGAGGTGTTAGGGTAGGGGATGTTAAGGTTAAGTCAATTGATGTTTCCTTATTTCTGATAAAACTATCCTGAGATTCTTTAGAATTAGAAGATGGAGTAGGAGATTTGAAGAAAAGTTGGGGGGGTTGTTTGGATTGTGATGGGGGTCTTGGGAAACTAGTATTGGTGGAAAAGGTATCCAGGCTAGTATCCATATTTATTGAGAGGGTAGAATCACTTATATTATTGTTTAATGGTGTAGACGTAGTTGGTTCTGGTGGTGGTAGAAATAAAAAGGGTGAATGGGGGGAGGGATTTAAAGGGACCGAAGTTTCAGAAGGAAGGGCTTTTGGGGGAGTGGTACGAATCATGTTCAAAGTTTTTAAATGCGCTTCAATGATTTTGATAATTTCAGGGACAAGTGCACTAACTAATAGCTTTTGATCTAATGTTGCAGGTGGTTGTATGGGTTTCGCAGCGATTCGAGCATAGGAAGCAGTTTGACCAGTGACTATCGAGGGAGTATTCAACATTACTTCACGCCTGGCATCAAAATAGCTGATACGTTTAGTCACTTTTATTTTTTGGATTGCTACTTCTTGCTTATACATCGAGCAGTTTCTATAGTTTGCCGGGTGGTTGTCTCCACAGTTAACACAAACTACCGGAGTCTCGCAAGGAACGCCTTGATGTATTGCCTTTCCGCACACGCATATTTGGTCTTTACGACAATTCATCGCTGCGTGACCAAATCGCTGGCACCTAAAGCAGCGCAAAGGAGCCGGTATGTAGGGGCGAACTGGCAGCGAGTAAAATGCTAACTTAATCCGCTCTGGAAGAACGGTCCCCATAAACGTAAGAACATACGAAGAGGTATTTATTACCTCGCCCTGTCTTTTGTAGGTAAGTCGTTTTATGTCTACAATAGATCTCGATCTTAATGTTTCTTCTTTAATCTCTTCTATGCTACAATTATCCAGATCTTTACATGTTATCACACCTTTTACAAAGTTGAGCGTTTTATGAATCGATACTTTAATTTTTAAATTATCAAGTGAAGTTAATTCTAACAACCGTTTCGTTTGTTCTTTACTAGAGCTTTCAACTAATAGACCCTCATTTATTTTCTTCACATTCTTAACATCGCCAACTTGTCTTTTCAAACTGCGACAAATTAAAAACGGACTTACTTTACTGAACGAACCTTCTTCTCTTGTAATCAATAAGAAATTAATTTTAGAATAACTGAAAGGTAATTTCTTTGAACTACCAGTTTCAGTCTCATTGTCTGTCTCACCTAACGAATCACTTAGCTTTTTTCTCTTGCCTGGCGATTGAATACCAGGCGCGATTACTTCATTTGAATGAAGTGGAAAATGAGGAGAGAGGGAGGATGTTCTCTCGTTCTCTAGGAAATTCTGGGAGGAGCAGGAAAAGGTAGGAGGTATGGGAGTGGAGCCGGGACGCTCTGTTTGTGCAAGGGGCACTTTTGCAACGTTGTCTGTATTGTCTGTACTCATTTTTATTTTAATAATTTGTGTAAAAAGTGTGTATGTACGAGAGTATGTGTTTTTCATTCCTTTTCATGTTTGGCAGCTTGAGGAACCAGCAACAGCCAAAGGATTCCAAAGAACCCGACTCTGGTGGCCTCGACGGAGCCCCCCGCATTATACCGCAAGGTTCCCGGTCCAGGCGCCACCTGGCATTACGGCATAAGCGAGATTTTCGCAAGTTGATAGGGCAGCCAGGTCATGTTGGCTAAACCGACCCGGGCCCCTGTACTACCTTGCAGCCTGGGAGTGCACACCCCGGAACCCAGTTTTATCCGCTGTACCCTCCAGCAGGCGGGCCCATGGATCCCAGACTGCTACTAGTTCCCCACGCTGTCAAACAAGGAATGAGTGTGCGTGTTGGTTACCTGCCCGTATGCAGTGTACGTGTGTGTAGTGTATGTGTGTTTGGGTTAAAATAGAAAACTGTGTGTTTATATGGTTGTGTTTACGGGCAGGTATGTGTGTTGGAACGAGGTGTACTGAGCTGGTACCCGTGGGGGCGCTACTCCCCAATGGCTGCCCGCTTTCAGCCACCCTGCGGGTATTATTATTATTATTATTATTATTATTATTATTTTTTTTTTTTTTTTTTCAAATTAGGCGGTTTCAACTGCCGGTTTCAACTTCATTTTACCGCCATACCAATGAGATATTACTGAGTAATAACATTCTAATCAATAGCAATTATAATAGACAAAAACAAAGATAAACGACAGAAACAATGTATATATAAAATTATGTAAAAATAAATCTATAAAACGTAAAATTAATGTATAAATAAAATGATGTATATATAAAAAACTCAATGTATAATTTAAAATAACGTACGTAAATAGAGTATAAATATAGACAATTCATAAAACACTTTTTATAATATATATCTTTTGAAACGCACATTTAAACTAATATCAAAATCAGTATTTTTAATATCACAGTGTAAATATCGCAGATAAGTCAACTATAGTTTTGGGAGTAAGTGCGTTACTCGCAAGTATATCATTAATTTATTGATATTAATTTTATCATTCCTAAGGACTTCTTCCAATAATGCAGCTAAATTGCAGTTTCTTCTGACATGGTCATATTCTCTACAATTTATCAGAATATGTTCTACTGTTAGAGGAACCTGACAGGTAGCACATTCTGGTCTGGCTTCTCCACTTACTAAGTAAGAGTGGGTCATACGTGTATGCCCTATTCGGAGTCGGCAGAATATAACCTCTTCTCTGCGCTTTAGTGTTGACTGGTATGGACACCATTTAATAGATTGGTTTACTCTTTTAAGTTTATCTGTGCTTTGATTCCACAATGCTTCCCACTCTATTCTGCACTTACTACCTATATAGTTTTTAATATCGCGGGAAGTGATAACTTTAACGACATTAGGTGCTTGTCGACTTGCGAACTTAGCGGCCTTATCTGCATTCTCATTTCCGGCGATGCCTATATGACTTGGGACCCACACAAATACTATCTTTTTCTCCTGATTTGCAAGATCGTATATAATAGATAATATTTCTCGCATCAGAGGTTCTCTGGAGAATTTATCTTTTAAAGTTAAAAGCGATGACATAGAATCGGTGCAAATCAGGAGTGTTGTTGCTGGGTTTTCCCGACAAACCAATAATGCTTGCAGTACGGCATATAGTTCGCACGTAAAAACACTTGCAGCTTTAGGAAGCGACCATGTCATTGTGGACTCGCGCGTGACTACTGCACATCCTGTACGTAATTGAGTTTTGGATCCATCGGTATACAACACTTCGCAAGGATCATATTTATGTAAAATGCGCAGAAAGTCCTGTTTAATAAGAACGCTAGCAACTTCATTTTTGTTATATTTTTCTAGATCCAGACAGTAAACCATATCTGGAATAGTCCATGGAGAGACAAAATTAACACTTTCTACTGCATACAGGTTTTCCTCTGGTATGTTCCAGTGCCCCGAGAGAATCTTTGATCTTATGGTAGCAGGTTTCGTGTACGACCCTCTGTTGACATATCTTTGCAACAACGGAGAATTGCAGAGTGATTCCTTATTAGGATTGTTATTTTGTCTGAGTACATTAGTTCGATAGTTTAACAGAAGCCGTTTACGGCGTAATTGCAGCGACTCTAATCCTGACTCTACGTACAGACTTGAAACAGGGCTTGTATAAAAGGCACCTGTAGCGAATCGAATTCCTGCATGATGAACTGAATCTAATGCACGCAGACGACTAGGCTTGGCAGATGAATAAACAATGCTACCATAATCGAGTCTAGATAGGATCATTGCTCGGTATAACAGTAAAAGTGTTTGGCTGTCTGAGCCCCAGTTAATGTTTGCTAAACATTTTAATGTATTAAGAATCTTGTTGCATCTGGCTTTTAGATCGCTAATATGTGGAGTCCAACTGAGTTTTGTATCTAGAATTATTCCAAGATAACGAGTAGTTTCTGTGTTCCTTATAGGTAATGAGTTTAGTTCTAAATTGTGATTCTGCTGACAAGTACTACGTTTGCGACAAAAATGCATGCATACAGTCTTTTCTGTTGAAATGGATAATCCTACTTTTTTCGCTTTATTTTGTAGTTTGTTTAATGCAGTCTGCAGGGATGCCTCAATGTTATTGAAAGATTGACCAAATTTAAATAGAACGATGTCGTCTGCATAAGCACAGTAGTAGACCGACCCTTCAACAGATCTTAATACGGGTTGTAAAGCGATAAGAAAAAGTGTTGCGCTTAAACTGGAACCCTGGGGAGTTCCGTTTTTTAACGGGAAGTTTTGAGATAAGGCGTTAGCAATTCTAACTCTCAAAGATCTACCATTCAGAAAAGAGCAAACAAATCTGATTAAGTTACCCTTAATATTCCATTTAGAAAGTTGATCTATTATATCTCTGCGCTTCACGGTGTCAAAAGCGCTTTTGAGATCTACAAAAACAGCTGTCAAATGCAGATTTGAAAGGAAGCATCCCTGAACTGCATTTTCTAAATAAGTCAACGCATCTATAGTAGAACGGTTCTTTCTGAAACCGAACTGAAAGCTGCTTAAAAGATTCCTCGACTCAAGTACCCAAGTTAGTCTTTTATTAACCATCTTTTCCAAACATTTACACAGGCAGCTTGTAAGAGATATGGGCCTGAAGTGTGCTGGTGTTGTTGGGGTTTTACCGGATTTCAAGATGGGAATAACGACCGCTTCTTTCCAACTCAAGGGTAATTCTCCATTAGCCCATATGTTGTTGAAAGCTGTTAATAAAATCATCTTTGAATTTTGCGACATATTTCTTAAAAAGGCATTTGCAATATTATCATTGCCAGGTGCAGTATCGCAACTATTCTTCAAAGCATCTTCGAGCTCTTCAATTGTAAATATAAGATTGTAGTCGGCATCATCATCAGGAGGAAAGTTTAAATTATCTCGTATTAATTCGTCTTGGACATCAGTGTTACATATGCTAGAGAAATATTGAGCCATTTTGTTGGCAATCTCGACATCCTCAGATACAATTTCATCGCCTTCTTTGAAATTAATGTCAGGGAAGCAACGTTTCCCTGTAATGCTGCGAATTTTTCTCCATACATCACTGACATCAGTTGTTGAAGACATATTAGAGACGTACTCTCTCCAGGAATTGTTTTTCGCTGCTAGAATTTTTCTTCGACAAGAGGCTCTAGACTTTTTGAAAGCTATTAAATGGTCCATAGTGGGTTGACGTCGGTAAAGTTTAAGGGCGTGTTTTTTTTCACGTATACTGCGTGAAATGTCTTCATTCCACCAAGGTACAGTCTTTTTGTAAACCTTTTCCTTTGACTTTGGTACATATTTGCTGGCAGCTGCTAAGATAATGTTACTAATATCCGATATGGATAAGGTTTGCTCTGCTGCAGACATGAGATCGTCCACCTCTTGTCGATAAGAGTTCCAGTCTGCCCTATTCAGTAACCATTTAGATGGAATCATTTTTGAATTTGAGACAGAGCCTATATTATTAATAATAATGGGAAAATGATCACTGAACTGCAGATCCGATGTGGTTGACCACTCAAAAGTATTTAATAAAGGGGGAGAGCATAACGTAAGGTCGATTGTACTAAATGTTCCTGTCGATACATCAAGATGAGTTTTATCACCGTTGTTGAGAATACAGACATTCAGTCTGTCTAAGAGACTTTCTAGGACTCTACCTTGACGGTCGGTTTTGTATGAACCCCACGTTAGGCTGTGGGAATTAAAGTCTCCACAGACAAGATAAGGTGGAGGTAGTTGATCTAACAAGTTTTCAAGTTCATTAGTGTCCCATGGAACACTAGGAAAATAAAGGCAACATATTGTTAGGTTAGTTGGATGTGTAATCTGGGTCGCTACAGCTTGTATGTTGGTATTTAAGTTTATATTTGTGTGAACAATGTCGTTTCTGATGCATATAGCGACTCCACCATGTGCCCGATCTCCATCTAGCTCATCTCGACGAAGGATTTTATAGTTTTTTAGATAGTATGGTCGATTTGCTTTAAAATGCGTCTCTTGCAAGCATAAACAAGCAGGGTCATATTTATTAACCAGTAACTGAATAGAGCTTAATTTGTTTGAGAAACCACGACAATTCCATTGGATGATGCACTTTTTATTCATAATATAAGTTAATTAAAAATTGATATGGCCCTTGTTGCAATTATTATGATCAAATTGATCAAGTTCACTTCTTACGGGGTCTTCCCTTTTGCCAACCTTTCTTTTTCTTTGTCCTAGTTTTGTTTATAATACTGGTGTCAATGGACTCCAGACTTGTATTCATATCCACGCTGTTAGTTCTGTGAGATGGTCCCGGAGTTGAATTGTTTGATACTTTTTGATTAACAGAACAAGTGTTGTCAGTAACTTCGTTGGATACTTCAGATGTAGTATTCACAGTTGGTTCTATTTCTAGTGGTATTACCCTCTCTGTCTCTGGTATGTTACTACTGTGTTTTTTTAAAATTGAATTTACCACTTCACTCATAATTTTCCGAATTTCTGGAAGTAATGCTTGAATGATATTAGTACTCATTGACGGTGTACTTTTCAATACATTTGAATATGACGCTTGTGGAGTGATAGGCGACATACGTTCGTATTCTTGTCTTGCCTCTGTGTAACTGATTCTCTTTGAGGTTTTAATTTTCTGTATTGCAAATTCTTTTTTGTAGATTGGGCAATTCGGAGATCTAGCTGAGTGATCACCTTGACAATTTATACATATTACTGGGCCTTCGCAAGGTTTGCCCAAATGCATCGGCTTGCCACAAACACAAACCTGTTCTTTACGGCAGTTAGTCGCCGTATGACCAAAACTTTGACACCTGAAACACCTCATAGGTGCTGGATAGTAGGGTCGTACAGGCAGGTTGTAATATGCAACCTTGATTTGCTCGGGCAAGTTGATGCCCTCAAAGGTTAAAAGATATGAAGCAGAATTGATTACTTCTCCTTGTCGTCTAACCGTCATTCTTTTTACATCCACTACTCTGTGTCGGAGTAATTCGGCCTTGATCTCTTCTATACTACAGTTTTCGAGATCCTTGCACGTGATAACGCCTTTCGTGAAATTTAACGTTCCATGGGCGTAAGTTTTTACATTAAAGTTTTCGAACTTCGTCATACCTAACAAACGAACCGTTTGGTCCTTATTCACAGTTTCTATCAACAAGCCATCTTTTATTTTCTTTATACTCTTAACATCTCCAACATAACGTTTCACAAATCTGGATATTACAAAAGGACTAACACTAACAAAATCACCATCTTCTCTCTTGACTATGATATAATTTATTCTAGAGTAGCTTATAGCTCTAGCTCTTACAAATTCATCACCACTGTTTTCTAAAACGGGAGAATCAGGTTTCTTTCTTTTATAACCTGACTGAGGACTGGCCAAAGGGTCTGCAAAATTAGGGGTGGTAGGATCAATAAAACCTACCGGAATTTCAATATTTGAAATTTGTGGTAACGGGTCGAGGGAGGTGATAGACCCTAATCCCTCATCTTCAACATGTTGCGAAAAAAAGGAATTTAAAGGAGTATTAGGATTTAAGGGAGTGAAAGGGGAAAAGGGGGAAGAGCCGGGAAGCTCTGTAGTTTCAGGGGGCACTTTTGAAACATTATTAATATTATTATCAGACATCATCAAAATTTTTTTTTAATTGTGTGCAAAACTGTGTGTGTATAAATTAGGTGCGTGTTTTCTATTCCTTTTCTTGTTTGACAACTCGAGGAACCAGCAACAGCCAAAGGATTCCTGTGAACCCGACTCTGGTGGCCTCGACGGAGCCCCCCGCATTATACCGCAAGGTTCCCGGTCCAGGCGCCACCTGGCATTACGGCATAAGCGAGATTTTCGCAAGTTGATAGGGCAGCCAGGTCATGTTGGCTAGACCGACCCGGGCCCCTGTACTACCTTGCAGCCTGGGAGTGCACACCCCGGAACCCAGTTTTATCCGCTGTACCCTCCAGCAGGCGAGCCCAAGGATCCCAGACTGCTACTAGTTCCCCACGCTGTCAAACAAGGAATGAGTGTGAGTGTTGGTGACCTGTCCGTATGCAGTGTACATGTGTGTAGTGTATATGTGTATGGGTTAAAGTAGAAAAACTGTATGTTTATGTGGTAGTGTGTACGGGCAGGTATGTGTGTTGGAACGAGGTGTACTGAGCTGGTACCCGTGGGGGCGTTACTCCCCAATGGCTGCCCGCTTTCAGCCACCCTGCGGGTATTATTATTATTTTCTTTATTCACACAGTTTCTATATACATTCAATATATGCTAGAAATATATACATGATATGTACAGTTAACTGGATTTTACATTTCATTAACGGCTTATAACTAATTAGCTAAGCTAATGATGTGTTCTTAACCCAACACTCTTCTCAGTATTCGGGCTGTCCCCATTAATGCTATTTTTTGAATTTGCAGGTAGGATGGATATCCAGGTATTAATTGGAGGTGGTTGCTGGTCCCCTTTTTTATTGTACCCAGTGCTCCAACGATTATTGGGACTACTCTTGTTCTTGTTTTCCACATTCTATTAACTTCAATTTGTAGGTCTTTATATTTTACTATTTTTTCTGTTTCTTTAAGTTCAATGTTATTGTCATGTGGAATAGAGACATCTATGAGTAAACAGGTACCCTTCTTTTTATCCTGTAGGATAATATCAGGTCGGTTGGCTTGAATGCTTCTGTCGGTAATAACCGCTGTGTCCCACATTATAGTGACTTCATCTGTATCTATAGTCTTCTCAGGCAAGTGGTCGTAGTAGTTGTTCGTCACTGGGATTCCCATTTCCTTACACATTTTCCAGTGAACGTAGCTGGCTACTTTATTGTGTCGGTTGGTGTACTCTGTGGGCGCTAGTGTGGTGCATCCTGCAATCAAATGGCCTACATGTTCTTCTGCCTTGTTGCACATCCGACATTTACTATCGACTGGTTGTTTTAGGATGTTTTTCTGATAGTATTTAGTGTTAAGAGCCTGATCTTGCGCCGCTATTAGCAGGCTCTCTGTTTCTCCTTTTAATCCTGCACTTCTGAGCCACGCCATACTTGCCTCTTTGTTCACGGTTTGTCTATCCAGGTCTCGAAAATGTTGCCCGTGCAATGGTTTTGTTTTAAGTTGTTCTATCCTGTGTTTTTCGATGTTTCCTTTAAGTTGTTTCATAATATTTTGTATCGCGGTCCCCTGCTGTAAATATGTTTCTTTAACTGAAGCAGCTTCTTTCTGTATAGAATATTTAGCTTTACCAGCATCATATTCTTGGATTAGTCTGGTAAACCTGTCTGTTTTCGCTTGTATATATTCACTAAGTCCTACCATAGCTATTTCGTAGGCGGATTCTAGTTCTACCAGCCCTCGCCCTCCATCTCTTCTTTTTATGTATAGTCTCGCTACATCGCCACGAGGATGGTGTATTCCCCCCATAGTTAGTGTCTTTCTAGTCTTTCTATCTATTTTCTGGATTTCCGATCTTAACCAGTTGATTGTTCCATAACTGTAGGTTATCACTGGGATAGCCAGGGTATTAATGGCCATTATTTTATTTTTCGAGTTTAGCTCTGTTTTCAAGATCTGGCGGACGCGGCGGTAGTATTCCTTGGTGATTTTGTTCTTCATTGTGATGTTGTCAATTCCGTCTTTTTCTTCCATGCCTAGATATTTATACGTTTGACTTGCTTCCAGGTTCCGTATTATAGTATGGTCGTCTAGCTTGATGTTTTGGCTGTTTGCTAGTTTACCCCTTTTAAATATCGCACAGGCGCATTTGTCTAGCCCCATTTCCATTTGTATGTCATCGCTAAATGCTTTGACAATCTTTAAGGCTTGCTGCAACTGGTACTCACTTTTTGCAAATAGTTTTAAATCATCCATGTAGAATAAGTGGCTTATTGTTTCATTGGCTTTTACTTCAAACCCCAGTCCTTGCTTATTTAACATGTTGGATAGAGGTATCATTGATAGGCAATACAGTAAGGGCGACAAGGAGTCACCTTGAAAAATGCCTCTTTTTATAGTTATTTCTGCTGTGCTGACGTGCCCTCCTGTGTAATACAGCCACATTTTTGTTTTCCACTGTTCCATGGATTGCTTTACAAATTGTGTTAGTATGGGACATACCCTGTATGTTTCCATAGCTTTAATAATCCATGAGTGGGGCAAGCTATCAAACGCTTTCTTGTAGTCCACCCAGGCAATACCTAAGTGTTTGTGTTGCCTTTTTGCCGTAGAAATTATTAGGTTGCTCATTAATAACTGGTCTTTGCAGCCCTGTGATGCTTTTCTGCAACCCTTCTGCTCATCTGGGAGGATTTTATTCCCAACAAGGTGATCATAAATTCTATTGGATATCCCAGCTGTAATTAGCTTGTACATTGTTGGTAGGCACGATATTGGCCGGTAATTCTGTGGGTTTTTCGTATCTTTTCCCTTTGTTAGTAAATAAGTAGTCCCTATTGTTATCCAGTGAGGTAGTGTAGCTGGGTTTTTAACTACATCATTTATGGCCTCTGTTAATTGGTTGTGGAGAGAATATAATTGTTTGATCCAAAAGTTGGATAATTTATCAGGGCCTGGAGCCTTCCAGTTACTTGTTTTCTGGATAATCTTGGTTATATCTTCCGTTGCAAATTCTCTCCAGGCTGGCGGCTGTATGCGTTCAAAGCTCTTCTTCTCTTTTTGGATCCACTCGGCTTTATCATTGTGTACAACTGTGTTCTCAAGAATTCCTCGCCAAAAACTATCAAGCTCTTGTTGTGCGGGAGGCTCTTTGATATCTGCTTGCTGGTTATTTAATTGCCTGTAAAGCTTCTTGGCGTCTTGATTAAATAGCCTGTTTTGATAATAGTGTTCTCTTCTTCTGGAATATCTTCTAAGCCTTTGGGCTTTGGCTTGTAACTTCATCTTTAAGTTTAACTGCATTTCTTCTACGGATGTGGCTGCTGGATATCTATTTACTATATAACTCGCTTTTTTCAATATCTGGCGCGTGGGTACCCCTTTTTTCAATTCAACTAGTATAGACAGGTCCCTTCTATGAGATTGGATGGTCTTCTGTAGTCTTATCTTCCAAGCAGGTTCTTTGTTTGAGTATCTTCGATCTGATTTCTCGGTTATTTCACCTGAGATAACAGCTGCTGTTGCATACATGATCTCATTTAGCTGTGTGAGGTTGAGGTTACTGTTCTCAACCATTTTCGCTAACACCTGGTTGGCTACACAGATTTTGTGGTTGTTTTCTTTAGTGAGTGTTATCCTATTCAGTTGTTTTCGCTCATTTATGCTAGCTCTTCTTATTATTACCAACTTAGCATTAATTGTATTTTCCATTTCAGTTAGCTCGTTATCTGTGTAATTATTAGGTATGGGACGCTCCCTTACGTCACTTTCTTCTTGATCTATTTGTGGTTCTACGGCATATTCTTCTATTTGTTCAGTGTTCTCAGGTAATGGTAGGTCTGAATTGTCCTCAATTTCAATTGTAGTTCTAACTTCTACTCTTAGTTGCTCTAGTTCTATATCCGTAATCTTTTTCTCCCTTATTATAAATCTTCGTTGGTTCGCAAGAGTTTTTGGATTCATATAAGGGAAGATATCCGGATTTCTAGTCCTCCATACGTTAAAGGTACCATTTGTTAAGTTCTTATCAATCTTCCTTGCTTCTGTATAATAATAGCACCATACTACTTTTTTATATTGATCTACTGTCCATTTCTGTCTTATTATTATTATTATTATTATTATTATTATTATTATTATTATTATTATTATTATTATTATTATTATTATTATTATTATTATTATTATTATTATTTTTGCAGTATCTCGCGCTTTTTAAGGCACGGTAAGTATTTTTTTTTTAATCACGGGTCATACGACCAAGGTGAATTAAATGTATATCTATTGCAGGTATTGTAAATTTCTCTTTAAATAATCTAACTTTCACCCAAGAATTTTCTAACCATGTTGCAGGTACTTAAAATAACTGATTTTTGCATTGCAATATATATCTGCGGTGGTAGATCCAACTTACGAAGGGATTCGTGAAGAATCTTTGGTATAACACCAGTTGCTGATATTACCACAGGTATTACGTACACATACTCCATTTTCCATAATCTTTTGATTTCTATAACTAATTCAGCATATTTTCTTAGTTTTTCAGCATGCGCATTTTGAAGATTTCCGGTATTCGGTATAGTTACGTCTATGAGGTAAGTGGTTTTCTGTTCCTTATTAACTAGGGTAATATCCGGCCTATTGTGTGACACTGTATGGTCCGTTATTATTCCCCTGTCCCAATATATGCGGGTGTATTGATCTTCTAGCACCTTTACTGGGTTGTATTTGTAATAAGGTACATTGTCTTGAGTAAATGAGTATTTTTGTGTCAACTTTTGGTGTAGTATTTTAGCTACATTGTCGTGTCTGGTCAGGTAGTCCTCTTTTGTTATGGCCTGACATCCCGATATAATGTGCTGGATGTTTTCTGTTACCTTATTACACCGCCTGCACAGATCATTTTGTGTGCCATCTTTGATAATATATTTTTTATAGTTTTTTGTGTTTATTACCTGATCCTGTATGGCACACATAAAACCTTCGGTTTCGGGAAACAATCTAGCATGTATGAGCCATGCGTTGGAGGCCCTTCTATCAATATGGGGTTGATTCAATTCATAGGCGTGCTTTCCGTGTAAGGCTTTTTCATTCCATTGCCTATGTTTTTCTTCGTCTGTAGTCTGTGGGAAACTTACCTCGCCAGCTAGATTGAGTGGGGAATAATTGTCATCTACCGCCACTACTGCTTGATGTAGCATAGAGGAGTTTTGTGTTTCTAGAAAGTTCTAGTTATTATTATTATTATTATTATTATTATTATTATTATTATTATTATTATTATTATTATTATTATTATTATTATTATTATTATTATTATTATTATTATTATTATTATTATTATTATTATTATTATTATTATTATTATTATTATTATTATTATTATTATTATTATTATTATTATTATTATTTTTTTTTTTTTTTTTTTTTTTTTTTTTTTTTAAATTAGGCGGTTTCGACTGCTGTGGTCATTTTGCCGCCATATTCATGTATTTAGTACTAATTACTAATAATCTAGCTAATAGTACACACGATACACAATAAAACATACACCGAGGAAAACATATACAAATAATAACAATTTACGAATATAACGAATATAAGATAAAATTAATGTATAAATAAAATAAGTATATATGTATAAAAAACCATTGTATAAATAATATAAAATATGTAGATAAAATATATATATAACCAATCAAACATGAAGACAAACATGTTAAATAATAAATTAATTGCTTTGAATCACAGATTTAACGAGATTGAAGTTTTCTATCACAGTCGGTACTTATTTTATAAAATGTATAAGATTGAATATCACAAGTCTATTGTTTATAGCTTTGGTAGCAAGTGGGTTATACGTATGTATCTTAGTAATTGTTGGATACTAGATTCTTCATTTCTTAGTACTTGCTCTATTAACACAGGTAGGTTACATGTTCTTCTGAGTTGTTCATACTCCCTGCAGTTCAGCAGGATATGCTGCACTGTCAGGGGAACTCGACAGGTGGTACATTCTGGACTTTCTTCTCCACTTAGCAAGTAGGAATGTGTCATACGTGTATGACCAATTCGTAGTCGACAGAAGACTGCTTCTTCTCTGCGTGTTAATTTTGTCTTGTACGTACAGTATTTAACTGAATTATTTACAGCTTTTAACTTCTCTGTGCTTTGATTCCACAATGACTGCCATTCTATTTGACACTTTGTCCTAATATAATTTTTCAGATCTCGTTGTGTAATGGCTTTGATAACGTTTGGTAGTTGTCTGCTTGCGAATTTAGCGGTTCTATCTGCGTTCTCATTGCCAGCAATACCTATGTGGCTTGGCACCCATACAAATATTATTATTTTTCCCTGATTTACAAATTCATATAACAAAGAATGTATTTGCTTCACTATAGGCTGTCTCGAAAACTTATCTTTTAATGTCAGAAGTGATGACATGGAATCAGAGCAAATCAGTAGCGTTGTTGTTAATGATTCCTGGTAAACAAGTAGCGCTTGCAGAATAGCGTACAGTTCGCAAGTAAAAACGCTTGCAGCTCCAGGGAGCGACCAAGTCATTGTGGAGTCTCGAGTCACTACTGCACTTCCTGTACCTGAGTTAGTTTTGGACCCATCAGTAAATATTACGTCACAAGGCTTATAACTTTCAATTATTTGTAGTAGGTCCTGTTTTATAAGTATACTAGGGGTACTGTCCTTATTATGTATTTTTAGATCCAAGCGGAAAACCACGTCTGGAATAATCCACGGAGCAACAAGATCAGTATTATCTGCTGAATATAAGCTATCTTCTGGAATGTTCCAGTGCATCGAAAGTATTTTCGATCTTATTGCAGCTGGTTTGGTAGATGACGCCCTGTTAACATATCGCTGCAGCAAGGGAGAATTAAAGAATGATTCCTTATTAGGACTATCTTCTCTACTAAGTACTGCTACTCGATAATTCAACAGAAGGCGCTCACGGCGTAATTGTAGTGGCTCAAATCCCGATTCGACATATAAACTCGAGACAGGACTTGTATAGTAGGCACCTGTAACGAGTCTGATTCCCGAGTGGTGAACCGAATCTAATACTCGTAAACGACTGGGTTTGGCAGATGAATATACGATGCTACCATAATCAATTCTGGACAGAACCATTGCCTTGTATATCGTTGAGAGCGTTTGTCGATCTGAGCCCCAATTGATATTGGAAAGAGATTTTAGTATATTAATAATGTTGCTGCATCTGGCTTTTAAGTCATCTATATGTGCAGTCCACCTAAGTTTTGAATCTAGAATCATTCCTAAATATCTAGTACTGTCTACGTTGCGTATAGGCATAGCATTGAGTTGTAGAGCGTGAATATGCTGACATGTACTGCGTTTTCTACAGAAATGTAGGCATACAGTTTTCTCTGTTGAAATACACAGACCTGCTTTTTCCGCTTCTACAGACAATTTGTTTAATGCGGTTTGTAGGGATGTTTCAATTGTATTAAAATCTTTTCCAAACTTAAATAAAACTATATCATCTGCGTATGCGCAGTAATAGACCGACCTTTCAACAGATTTTAATACACGTTGTAGTGCGATAAGAAATAGTGTTGCGCTTAGACTCGAACCTTGGGGAGTTCCATTCATTAACGGGAAGCTATTAGATACGGAGTTACCGATTTTAACCCTCATTGACCTTCCACTAAGAAAAGAATAAATGAATCTGATTAAATTCCCCTTTATATTCCAAGTATGCAGTTGTTCTATTATGTTTCGGCGCTTCACAGTATCAAAGGCACTTTTAAGGTCTACAAAAATAGCTGACATATGCATATTTGAATTAAAACATCCCTGTACTGCATTCTCTAAGTACGCCAACGCATCCACGGTTGAACGGTATTTCCTGAATCCAAATTGAAATTTGCTCAGTAGTTTTCTAGATTCTAGTACGTATGTCAGTCTTTTATTGATCATTCTTTCAAATGTTTTACAAAGACAACTAGTGAGTGAAATAGGCCTAAAATGAACAGGTGTCGTTGGTGTTTTACCAGGTTTTAGAATAGGAATCACAATTGCTTCCCTCCAACTGTCCGGTAATTCACCATTAACCCATACCTTGTTGTAAGCACTCAATAGGACTATTTTAGCATTTTCTGACATGTGTTTTAAAAAAGCATTTGTAATGTTATCATTACCAGGTGCAGTATCATGGGCATTGTCAAGTGCATCATTGAGTTCGTCAATTGTAAATAGAAGGTTATGGTCAGCATCATCGTTAATAGGTAAGTCTAAATACTCTATCGGAAGTTCTTCTTCACCGTCTGTATTACATATGTTCGAGAAATGTTGTGCCATATGATTGGCGATTTCAGTGTCTTCTGACACAGTTTCATCACCGTCTTTAAAGTTAATATCAGGGAAGGCCTGTTTCCCTGTAATGCTCCGTATTCTCTTCCATACTTCCCCAACATCTGATGCAGTTGATATGTTAGAGACATACTCTCTCCAGGAACTCTTTTTGGCTTCAATAATTTTTCTTCGACAAAAAGCGCGAGCTTTTTTAAAGGCTATATTATTATTATTATTATTATTATTATTATTATTATTATTATTATTATTATTATTATTATTATTATTATTATTATTATTATTATTATTATTATTATTATTATTATTATTATTATTATTATTATTATTTTTTTTTTTTTTTTTTTTTTTTTTTTTTTTTTTCAAATTAAAGCGGCATCAATTGCTAAGATTATTAGCCGCCTTACTTGAGTGATTTAAACAACTCTTAAGTGATAGTAATTAGTTACTCAGTAATATTGAACCCAGTTTGTTTTGCTTTCGTTTTCTTAAAAACTGCATGTTTCCAGTATACTTGTAATTGTATACGATTAGTAACAACTATATTATACATGTTATAATTATACATGATTGATGTTTATAAAATATACATATAAATAGACGTATAACTTAAGTAAAAGTGGCGAGGGACAGGGTATGGTAAGATAAAATGTTATTAACAGTAATAACAATAGGATAGAAGGGTAGGAAAGTGAAGGAGGGGGAAAAACGGCGACACAGTTACACTATAAAATAATTGTATATATAAAAATAAGGATTGTAGAAATAAAATCGATATATATGTATGTATATGTGTATAATATAAAATAAATAAATGTATATAAAATAAAAAGATTCTATATGGAACAACATCAACTAACTATATCACAGTCAGATTATCACAATAAAACAAAGACACGAAAAGTTATAGTTTGTATAGCAGACGTGTTGATTTTAAGAATACGACCAGTTTCTGAATGGCATCTGGATTGTCCTCTAAGCATTCTACAACATTATCTGCTATTTGTAGGTTTGCACGAGGAACAGCATATTGCGGACAATCTATAAGTAGGTGGCTCACTCCAAGTATGCCTCCACAGCTCTCGCATACTGGTAGTTGTCCACCTGTCAGTAGGTATGTATTTGTTAAACGCGAATGGCCTATTCTTAATCGGCAAACTGCTACCTGCTCCCGCCGCGTTAGTTCTGATGGATATTTCCATTTTCCCACTGCGGGCTTAACCATTTTGAGTTTGGATTGATTATCATTCCATATATTTTGCCATAACGAGATGATTTTTTGTTTTAAGTAGCACGAGATATCATTGTGACGGATGGGGATACCCTGCTCTATTGCACCATTATCGGCAGCCAGACGAGCTGCCTCGTCGGCCTTTTCGTTACCCGCAATACCTAAGTGACTTGGAATCCAGACGAATACAACGTTTTTTCCAATGGTTTTTAACCATCCTATAAGTACCAGTATCTTTTGCAGTAAGGGATCAGCAGTGTAGATGTCAGATAGACCTTCGATTGAACTTCTTGAGTCTGTGCATATTACAGTCTCCGTATATGTAGACATTTCAAAATACCTCAAAGCCTGCCAGATAGCGTATAACTCGGCGGTGTAAATGCTGGCAAATGGAGATACTGACCAGGAGTAGGAATTATCCTGAACGTAAATGGCAGATCCTACTCCCAGGTCTGTTTTTGATCCATCCGTGTAAATAATTAGGCTTTGAGGATATTCGCTCAAGACGGCTCTGAATTTTGCTACGAAGAAATTGGTGCTGATCTCTCCTTTTTTGATAGTGGCACATTCCATACGACACGTTGGTTTTACGAAATTCCATGGCGGATCTTCGCATGGCTCTAACTGATATACTATAGGTAGACTAGTTTGGATGTTATTTAGAAATTCCCAAAATTTAATTCCTGATGGCCTGGTTATTGTACGACGAGAAGAGAATACATCGTGAAGCTCATCAGAAAAGAAATTATCGTGTGTGGGGTGATGAAATTGTCCCCATATTCTTACCGCATATCTGCTTAGAAGGTACACTCGCCTCTGCTCAAGCGGAAGGAAACCCGATTCGCAACATAGGGACAATGACGGACTAGTGCGAAAAGCGCCGGTAGCTAGTCTTAGCCCCATGTTTTGAATCGGTTCTAGAACTTGTAAAGTCGACTTTCTAGCAGAAGCATACACAAAACATCCATAGTCTAATTTAGACAAGACTGTTGCACGGTATATGTCAAGTAAACATTCTCTATTACTGCCCCAATTAATATTTGATACACATCTCATAATATTGAGTGACTGTTGGCACCTAGCACGAAGATTAGCGATGTGTTCTTTCCAGTTTAATTTGGTATCAAATGTCAGTTCTAAATACCTGATGGACTCTACAAACCGAATAGGGGAACCGTATAAATTGATGACAGGTTCGCCTTGGCAAGACCGTAACCGGCAGAAGTGGACGGATGCCGTTTTCTGGGTTGAAAACTTAAACCCTATATTATTGGCCTCTATAGATAGTCGATCTATTGCAGTTTGTAGGTCCCCAGATATCTCGTCCATTGAGGCAGCAGACTTATAGAGACATAGATCATCGACGTACAACATCTTTTCTGCAGACTCGCCCACTGCTTCTAATAATCTGTTTACGGCGATGGTGAATAGGGTTACACTGAGTGTCGATCCTTGTGGAATACCATTCTCTAAAACAACCGAAGATGAAGTTGCACTACCCATTCGGACTCTCATCTTTCTTTCTGACAGGAAACTTTCTATTTGTAGACCCATTCTCCCCCTGACTCCCCAATCGTACAAGGTTTTCAAGATGTTGTGGCGAAGGATTTTATAGTTTTTTAGATAGTATGGTCGATTTGCTTTAAAATGCGTCTCTTGCAAGCATAAACAAGCAGGGTCATATTTACTAACCAGTAACTGAATAGAGCTTAATTTGTTTGAGAAACCACGACAATTCCATTGGATGATGCACTTTTTATTCATAATATAAGTTAATTAAAAATTGATATGGCCCTTGTTGCAATTATTATGATCAAATTGATCAAGTTCACTTCTTACGGGGTCTAACTAACAAACTAACACTAACAAAATCACCATCTTCTCTCTTGACTATGATATAATTTATTCTAGAGTAGCTTATAGCTCTAGCTCTTACAAATTCATCACCACTGTTTTCTAAAACGGGAGAATCAGGTTTTTTTCTTTTATAACCTGACTGAGGACTGGCCATAGGGTCTGCAAAATTAGGGGTGGTAGGATCAATAAAACCTACCGGAATTTCAATATTTGAAATTTGTGGTAACGGGTCGAGGGAGGTGATAGACCCTAATCCCTCATCTTCAACATGTTGGGAAAAAAAGGAATTTAAAGGAGTATTAGGATTTAAGGGAGTGAAAGGGGAAAAGGGGGAAGAGCCGGGAAGCTCTGTAGTTTTAGGGGGCACTTTTGAAACATTATTAATATTATTATCAGACATCATAAAAATTTTTTTTTAATTGTGTGCAAAACTGTGTGTGTATAAATTAGGTGCGTGTTGTCTATTCCTTTTCTTGTTTGACAACTCGAGGAACCAGCAACAGCCAAAGGATTCCTGTGAACCCGACTCTGGTGGCCTCGAAGGAGCCCCCCGCATTATACCGCAAGGTTCCCGGTCCAGGCGCCACCTGGCATTACGGCATAAGCGAGATTTTCGCAAGTTGATAGGGCAGCCAGGTCATGTTGGCTAGACCGACCCGGGCCCCTGTACTACCTTGCAGCCTGGGAGTGCACACCCCGGAACCCAGTTTTATCCGCTGTACCCTCCAGCAGGCGAGCCCAAGGCTCTCAGACTGCTACTAGTTCCCCACGCTGTCAAACAAGGAATGAGTGTGCGTGTTGGTGACCTGCCCGTATGCAGTGTATGTGTGTGTAGTGTATGTGTGCTTTAGTTAAAATAGAAAACTGTGTGTTTATATGGTTGTGTTTACGGGCAGGTATGTGTGTTGGAACGAGGTGTACTGAGCTGGTACCCGTGGGGGCGCTACTCCCCAATGGCTGCCCGCTTTCAGCCACCCTGCGGGGTATTATTATTATTATTATTATTATTATTATTATTATTATTATTTTTTTTTTTCAAATTAAAGCGGCATCAATTGCTAAGATTATTAGCCGCCTTACTTGAGTGATTTAAACAACTCTTAAGTGATAGTAATTAGTTACTCAGTAATATTGAACCCAGTTTGTTTTGCTTTCGTTTTCTTAAAAACTGCATGTTTCCAGTATACTTGTAATTGTATACGATTAGTAACAACTATATTATACATGTTATAATTATACATGATTGATATTTATAAAATATACATATAAATAGACGTATAACTTAAGTAAAAGTGGCGAGGGACAGGGTATGGTAAGATAAAATGTTATTACTAGTAATAACAATAGGATAGAAGGGTAGGAAAGTGAAGGTGGGGAAAAACGGCGACACAGTTACACTATAAAATAATTATATATATAAAAATAAGGATTGTAGAAATAAAATCGATATATATGTATGTATATGTGTATAATATGAAATAAATAAATGTATATAAAATAAAAAGATTCTATATGGAACAACATCAACTAACTATATCACAGTCAGATTATCACAATAAAACAAAGACACGAAAAGTTATAGTTTGTATAGCAGACGTGTTGATTTTAAGAATACGACCAGTTTCAGAATGGCATCTGGATTGTCCCCTAAGCATTCTACAACATTATCTGCTATTTGTAGGTTTGCACGAGGAACAGCATATTGCGGACAATCTATAAGTAGGTGGCTCACTCCAAGTATGCCTCCACAGCTCTCGCATTATTATTATTATTTTTTTATTTATTTATTTATTTTTTTTTATCGGCATCAACAGCTGAGGTTATTAGCCGCTTTACGAGTTTCGTTTATGAAACGAAATATTACTGTGACTTATAGTCTCATATAATGACATTATATACAGTAAAAAAAATATATATATATAAATAAAATATGGGTTCAATAAAATTCACATACATAGACGAACAGTGTGGAGATAATTGAACATGAGGCTTAGGGATAAACGAATGGACTGAGTACGAAACAAATTCACGATAAAATGATTGTATATATAAAATTGTAAATAAATAAAATTGTAAATAAATAGAATTGTAAATAATATGTAAAATATATGTAAATAAAATGAATATAAGAATATAAGTGCATGAAATATATAAATAAAAAAGTTTTGTGTATACTGAGTAAAATAACTACGTGTTAAATTATAATTTATTTGCTAGATCTATACTCTTTATAAATTCTAGAACGTTGTCTTCATTTCCAATTGACAGAATTTCGCTAATATTATTTGTAAGAGATGTTCTTAAACGAGCTTCATTATAGGAAGGACAATCCACCAGTATATGCCTTACTGTCAGTTGTCTTTGGCAGTGTTGGCAGATGTGGGGTTCGATACCCTGTAACAGGTAAGATGATGTTAATCTGGTGTGTCCTATACGTAAACGGGTAATAATGGTTTGTTCGTGGCGTGTTAGATGATTTTTTTTCTTCGACGGTTTTATTAGCGGTTTTATTGTTTTAAGTTGTGTGTCAACTTCGCCCCATTTTAATTGCCACAGGTTTAGAACTTTCTCCTTTAAGTAATCTTTCAGATCCTTTGGCCGTATGCAGATATTCTCTAGTTGGTCATGTTCCACTGCGAGTTTAGCTGCCTCGTCAGCTTTCTCATTACCCTGGATCCCTACGTGGCCAGGTGTCCAGACTAGAGTTATTTCTTTTTCTTTATTATAGAGCCAGTCAAGTGATGCTTGTACTTCCTGAACTAAAGGATCCAATGAAAATCTATTTGATAACACCTGCAAAGAACTCAGTGAATCTGTGCAAATTAAAAACTTGGATTTATTAGAAAAATATATACTATGAAGCGCTTGCCATAGTGCATATAACTCCGCTGTAAATGAACTAGCGGCTTCATGTAGCTTCCAGTGATAAGAGTCGTCAAGAATGATAAAGGCACTACCAACTCCATTTTCCGACTTGGAACCATCTGTATATATAATTTCGGCTCTAGGATGGTGATCTAAAATGTTTTTAAAGTGGTTGAGAAATAATTTGGGATTAACATCTTTTTTCCCTCCTTGCAAGCAAGAGAGGTCCATTTGGGGTAGGTGAATTCGCCAAGGTGGTACTTCATAATTTCCTATCTGATAAACTGGCTGCAATGTTTCACTGAGTTCTTGCAATATGGCGTGTAGACGTATTCCAGCAGGACGAGTTCTAGTGGGTCTAGCCATATATAGAGTAGTTTGTTCATCATTAAATAACAAAGCATGATTGGGGTGTCGTGGTTGAGCATATATAGTTATTCCATAATTTATGAGTAAACGATACCTTCGATATTTTAACGGTGGTATTCCCGATTCGCAGTATAAAGATAATGTAGGACTGGTTCTAAAAGCCCCTAGAGCAAGTCTCACACCCGTCGAATGAATTTGGTCTAGTACCTTTAAGTGCGATTGACGTGCGGCACCGTATACTATTGATCCATAATCCAGTTTGGACAAAATCATACTTCTGTACACGTTTAGGAGTATGCTTCTATCTGCGCCCCATTTTATACTAGATAAGTACCTAACGATATTCAATCGTTTTTTGCAATTGGCTGCTAAGTTTTGAATGTGAGGACCCCAAAGTAGTTTTCTGTCAAACGTAACTCCTAAGAACTTTATTTCTGGCTTATTAGATATAGGTAGACCATTTATTGTAAGTTGAGGATTTTGATGACAGGATCTCAACCTGCAGAAATGAACACACTGTGTTTTCTGTGTGGAAAAACGAAAACCGCGATCTTCGGCCCGATTTACTACAGCGTCAATGGATTCCTGCAGTGTTGAATGTATATCCTCAAAGCTGCTCCCTGCGTAGAAGATACAAAGGTCATCTACGTATAGACTCCTCCCAACTCTATGATCTATATCTAACAATAAGCTGTTTACTGCTATTGAAAATAGCACTACACTCAGTGTGGACCCTTGAGGTATGCCATTCTCGATCGTATAGGCGTTTACGTATATGGTTGTGTTTACGGGCAGGTATGTGTGTTGGAACGAGGTGTACTGAGCTGGTACCCGTGGGGGCGCTACTCCCCAATGGCTGCCCGCTTTCAGCCACCCTGCGGGTTATTATTATTATTATTATTATTATTATTATTATTATTATTATTATTATTATTATTATTATTATTATTATTATTATTATTATTTCCTTTATTCACACAGTTTCTATATACATTCAATATATGCTAGAAATATATACATGATATGTACAGTTAACTGGATTTTACATTTCATTAACGGCTTATAACTAATTAGCTAAGCTAATGATGTGTTCTTAACCCAACACTCTTCTCAGTATTCGGGCTGTCCCCATTAATGCTATTTTTTGAATTTGCAGGTAGGATGGATATCCAGGTATTAATTGGAGGTGGTTCCTGATCCCCTTTTTTATTGTACCCAGTGCTCCAACGATTATTGGGACTACTCTTGTTCTTGTTTTCCACATTCTATTAACTTCAATTTGTAGGTCTTTATATTTTACTATTTTTTCTGTTTCTTTAAGTTCAATGTTATTGTCATGTGGAATAGAGACATCTATGAGTAAACAGGTACCCTTCTTTTTATCCTGTAGGATAATATCAGGTCGGTTGGCTTGAATGCTTCTGTCGGTAATAACCGCGGTGTCCCACATTATAGTGACTTCATCTGTATCTATAGTCTTCTCAGGCAAGTGGTCGTAGTAGTTGTTCGTCACTGGCATTCCCATTTCCTTACACATTTTCCAGTGAACGTAGCTGGCTACTTTATTGTGTCGGTTGGTGTACTCTGTGGGCGCTAGTGTGGTGCATCCTGCAATCAAATGGCCTACATGTTCTTCTGCCTTGTTGCACATCCGACATTTACTATCGACTGGTTGTTTTAGGATGTTTTTCTGATAGTATTTAGTGTTAAGAGCCTGATCTTGCGCCGCTATTAGCAGGCTCTCTGTTTCTCCTTTTAATCCTGCACTTCTGAGCCACGTTTGTCTATCCAGGTCTCGAAAATATTATTATTATTATTATTATTATTATTATTATTATTATTATTATTATTATTATTATTATTATTATTATTATTATTATTATTATTATTATTATTATTATTATTATTATTATTATTATTATTATTATTATTATTATTATTTTTTTTTTTTTTTTTTTTTTTTTTAAGTAAGCGACTCGACTGCCAGGGTCATTTGTCGCTCTTGCTATACAACATTGCTGATGTATATGATCCATAATTAGCAGCAAACTGATGCAATAACATATAAATGCAACTAACGAACGAGCACAAAAGTATATACGACCAACATGAACTAAAATATGTAGTAGAATACGACACAAACACTAATCAGACAGTAACAGGTATATAAATATGTAAAATAGCTCAAGTTAAAACAAGTTGTGTAAATAAACAAACATAAGTTAAATATATAAAATATCACAGTTAATAGCTTTTATCACAGACTACGTAGTTTCACTCAGTTTCACTTCTTACTCAGTATTTCTTTTAAATAGTAATAGGTTAAAATCATGTATAAATAAAATATAGAAAATTAATAAAATATAGAAAATATCACAGGCGTTTCTTAATTTTTATACTATAAATCCTTAAATAGCTCTATTCTTTTTATAAATTCTAGGGCTTCTGTACTGCCATTAATCAGTTTTTCAATGTCATAGGAGGCACGTTGAACATTGTATTGGTGACATTCTAACAATATATGACGAATGGTTAATGGCACTTCACACATATAACAGATTGGTTGATTATCACCAGACAACATATATTTTGAGGTCAGGTAGGTATGCCCAGTTCTGATTCTCTGTAATACTACTTGTTCCTTTCTTGTAAGATGGGGTGGATATGTAAATTCACCGACTTTAGGCTGTAAGCTTCTAAGGTAAGTATTACTTCGGCCCCAATAACTTTGGTGTTTCTCACGTATTTTGTTTTTAATCACCGTTTTCAGGTCCTGCAGTCTAATTGTCTGCTGAATTTCCAACTCATCACTTGCAGCCTCCTTTGCGGCTTTGTCAGCTTTCTCATTTCCTTCAATATTGCAGTGACTTGGAACCCATACAAATATTATCATTTTATTGTTACTTAACAGGTGATGGCATGTGTGACGTATTTTTTGTATCATTGCATCTTGGGAGAAACGATCATTTATAGCTAATAAAACAGAGAGAGAGTCAACGCAAATTGCGAACTGTGAGTAGATAGATTCTAAACATATGTTGAGAGCGTCCTGTACGGCTAATGCTTCGCAGGTAAATATGCTCACGAATTTCGGTAGAGAGCGCTTCAAAACAGTATTCTTATGTACAACAGCATAGCCAGCACCATAGTCCGTTTTGGAACCATCCGTAAATATCAGTTGATATGTGTTTATATTATTCACTAAATCGTAGTAGGCTTGCCTTATAGCTGCAGAATTGATCTCTCTCTTGTTTAGTTTAATTAAATCAATTTTTATTATTGGAGAGCTACAGATCCATGGTTGTATATGATCGTTTACTGTGGGACTTGTTAAATACTGATGGATATCCAAGTTATTTACAATAGAAGAGGTACGGAATGAAGATGATTGATGCCGACTGGGATGCGCGGAGTAGTAATTAGCAAAGGTGTTTCTTTTGAACAGCTTGTATACTTTATGCCTAGAATCGCGACTTAAGTTAACGCGATATTGTGCTATGCATCGTTCGCGTCTTAATTCCAATGGTTCTAATCCTGAATCGGCATATAGACTGTCGACTGGACATGTTCTTACGGCGCCTATAGCATATCTAATTCCGCTGTTGTGAATTACATTTAAAGGGGCAAGCTGACTTGGTTTTGCTGATGAGTATGCTACACAGGCATAGTCAAGTCTGGAAATGATTAGACTCTTATGAATGTGCAGCAGAACTTCTCGATCAGATCCCCAACTGGTGTGTGCTAATACTTTTATTAAATTTAGAATATTTTTACATTTAAGTGTAAGTTGGTCGATATGGGCTTTCCATGTAAGTTTTTTGTCTAACGTTATTCCGAGATATTTAATATTATCAACATTTTCTATTTCGTGATCTCCCAGTACGAAGGTAGGTGGATTTTGACAAGTGCTACGCTTCCTGCAGAAATGTATAGATTTTGTCTTTGGTGACGAAATCTCAAGATTTTTTTGTTTTAATAGGTTAAAGACGTTTGTGAGTGCAGATTGTAGCCTCTCCCGTATTTCATCTGCAGATTTTCCGACTGCGAAGAGCACTATGTCGTCAGCATAAGCGCAAAAGCCAACCGAATTCCCTATGGACGATAATACTGAGTTAACAGCGACTAAGAATAAAGTGGCGCTTAACGGTGACCCTTGAGGTGTACCATTTTTTAAAGGGTACGTATTCGACAGGGTGTTATTTACTCTGACATTTATAGAGCGATTCTCCAAGAATTGTTTTATAAAATTGGGTAGATTACCTCTAAAACCCCACTGATGTAATTGATGCAGAATATGAGTAGATTTTATAGCATTGAAGGCATTCTTTAAGTCGAGAAATACTGCAGAGGCGTGTAGATTAAATAAAAAGCAATTGTTAATAGTATTTTCAATGCATACAATTGCGTCCGTCGTGCAGTGGTTTTTCCTGAATCCAAACTGGAAAGGCGACAGCAGGTTTAAGTTTTCGAGCGTCCAACATAATCGATAGTTGACCATCTTTTCCATTAGTTTACCGATACAACAAGTAATGGAGATAGGTCTGAAATGTGAGGGCTCGGACGGGTTTGGAACTTTAGGTATCGGCACTATAATAGCATTTTTCCAAGATTCAGGAACGTTTTCACCTTGCCATACCGTATTTATGGCGTCCAGCAATTTTTCTTTGTTCTCGACCGTTAGGTGTTTTATTATCCCTATAGATAAATCATCTGGACCCAAGGCAAAACTCTTAGAATTAACAATAGCATTATCTAGTTCATCCATTGTCAAGGTTACGTTGTAAGGGAGTTCTTCTTCTGTGTTAAAATCTGAATATATTTCTTGTATTGCTTCGCCAAATTCTTTGTTATGCGATTGTGCAAAGTGTATTCCTAAGTTGTCTGCTATTTGTCTTGAATCACTGATAACAGCATCATCAACAGTTATAGAAGAAATAGATAATGGACAACTGGTCCCTTTTATCGATTTAACCTTGTGCCAGATTTCCTTTATAGGTGTATTTTCCCTCATGGACGAAACATACTGTTGCCATGATCGTTTCTTAGCACTGTCAATGGTTTTGCGACAAATCGCCCTTTTCCGTTTGAAGAATATTAAATTCTCTTGCGTGGGTTGTCGCTTGAATTTTTGTAATGCTTTTTTCTTTTCAGCAATAACTACCCTTACAGTGTCAGACCACCATGGAACCTTGCGAGAGCATCTAATTGCGCCGAATCGTTTCGGTATAAAGTCGTTTGCTGCCTGGAGGACTGCATTGGTGAAATCTTCCATTGATGTGGATGGGTTTTCTATTAATGATTTAGCTAATTGAGTATTAAATTGTATCCAATCTGCTCTTTGGAATATCCAGCTTTCAGGTAGGTATGATGAGGTTTTCTTTAAGGCGTTGAACTCTATGACAATCGGATAATGGTCGCTATGATGTAAATCTTGTTCGACATACCACAGCAAATTTGCTAAAATAGTTGAGGAGCATATAGTCAGATCGATAGCCGAAAAAGTCCCATGTCTCGCAGAGAAATGTGTGAATGAACCATCATTTAGCAGTGTTAGCTCAATGTTTTCAAGTAGGTTTTCAACAACACGTCCAGTGCCACTGATTTCTGTTGATCCCCAAGATGGACTGTGAGCATTAAAGTCACCGACTAGCAGAAAAGGTCGAGGCAGCTGTGAAACCAAATTGGTTAAATCATCTAGGGTCCAGTCAGGATTTGGCAAGTAAATAGAACATAGAGTGACTTCAATCGGAAATTCTATTCGGACTGCTACTACTTGCAAGTTTGATTGTAGGGGTACTAAAGCACTTCGAAAGTTTTGTTTTATTAAAACTGCGACTCCGCCATGCGCTCTTTCACCATCTTGAACATCTTTACGATAAATGTTGTAGTTTTTATATTTTACAATCTTAGCTGGAGAAAACCTCGATTCCTGGATACAAATACTGAAAGGATGATATTTTTTAACGAGGAGGTCTAATTCTGGAAGTTTGTTGAGAAAACCGTTACAGTTCCATTGTATAAGAACAGCATTTGTATTGATAATATTGTCATCGGTTAATTGCATAGTTTGAGTGGGGTCCATTATTAAAGTATTATAAATAGTTATAAACAAAGTTAAAACGGTTTGAAAGATTAAAAATAAACTATTAATTCACGCTGATTATTTGTTCTTCCGAGGCTTACCTTTCGGCCAGCCTTTTTTCTTTTTCGTTATTTTCTTTATTATTGCTTGATCAACATAATCTATACTACAGTCTATACTAGATCCCTCGTCTTCTGACTTACTATTAACTTGGGAAAGTTTTCTTTTATCATGTGTACTTAAATTTATCGAGTTTACATCAGGTTCTTTACTTGATGAAGCATGTACTACGGGTTTATTGGCTTTAGGAGTAGGTGTTTGGGAATTAATTGTGATCTCATCATCACTAGTAGTGGTTTCTAAGGAAGCAGTTCTTTTTGTTGAAAGAGCACTAGCTAATTTAGCTAATTCGGTTTTAATTATTCCTCTGATTTCAGGAATTATCATCCGAAGGGTTGTCGCTTCTAAAGGAGTAGTAGCTTGGGCATAGGAACGGGAAGGGACTACAAGGGTATTAGACATGCGTTTTGCTTCAGTATAGGTAACTCTGTGTACGGTCTTGATTTCCTGTATTTTAATTTCTTGTTGGAGTATTGGACAAACCTTTGATACCGCTGAGTGGTTTCCCTTGCAATTAGGACAATTGAAGGGCTGGGTACAAGCTTCACCTCTATGCGGAGGGTTACCACATATACACATTTCTATCTTGTTACAAGTAGAAGACACGTGACCAAATGATTGGCATTTGTAGCACCGGATAGGTGGAGGTATATAGGGTCGCACACTTAAAGAATAAAAAGCTGCAGTGATAGTTTTCGGTAACTTAGGTGTGTTAAAAGTAAGAATGTGATTGGGGGTATCAACAAGTTCACCGTTTCTTCGACTTTTAATTCTTCTTACTTCAACAACACCCTCATGTTTCAAACCCTGCTTGATCTCATCTAGACTGCAGTTAAGGAAGTCTCGACAGTACACTACTCCCTTAGATATGTTAAGTGTCATATGAGGATACACCTTAACATCAAATTCGCCAAATCGGTTAACTTCTAACAGTCGTTGCGACTGTGCATTCGAAACTGTCTCAATCAATATCATCCCTTGCATTCTTTTAACCATTTTCGTTCTTCCAATTAGACCATAGATAACCTTGGATATGATAAATGGACTAGTCGACACAAAATCACCTTCATTCTTCTCCATGACTAGGAACCGGGGACAATCCACCGTCTCTCTATGCCAAAAACTCTCTCTTATAGGGGGGAAATCTGTATTGGAAAGGGTTGGGTTGGGAAGGACTGAAGGGGTTAATGGGATTGAAGGGGAGGTTGGGATTGGGGTTGGGGTTGGGATTAGGGATTGCGAAGGGGTGGAGCCGGGAAGCTCCGGATTTAAAATATCAACACTCATTACTAAAATAATCCCTAACTTAGGGGAGCTGCCCCGGTGGGGTATACCCATGACGGCGGGATCACCACCGACACCAGCAAGTTCCCCTGCTGCACCGGGAATATGCCCAGGTGGGAGGAAAATTCAACTCCCTAGGACTCCAGTCCCTTACAAGTTAAAAATAACCTTCGGGGACCCCACGCCTCCGACGACGTGGGCACCCCCCTAAGCGCTTGCCAGGCCGGGGGCCTACGGAAGCTTGACTCCACTTCAAGAAGTGAAGCTACACCCCGCAGCGCCAGCTCGTACGTCAAATCCAAAACCATAATCATTTGCTTAAGCCAGTCCATTGCATAGGTCGTCATAGAAGAAAGAAGGAAAATTAAAAGGTCCCCTAGCCCTCGAATACTCTAATAGCGTCGGGGCCTGGAAGGAACAAGAGTTGGTCAAGGGAGACCAGATAGAAAAGAAAGACAGAAAGGGACCTGTCCGTAAGGCTAGTTGAAGTATAGACAGGCCCAGCTAGGGTACCTCGGGTTGCCAGCCCCTGTACTCACAAGGTGTGAGCCCCTCAGGGGATTATTATTATTATTATTATTATTATTATTATTATTATTATTATTATTATTATTATTATTATTATTATTATTATTATTATTATTATTATTATTATTATTATTATTATTATTATTATTATTATTATTATTATTATTATTATTATTATTTTTTTTTTTTTTTTTTTTAAATAAGTAAGCGACTCGACTGCCAGGGTCATTTGTCGCTCTTGCTATACAACATTGCTGATATATTTGATTCATAATTAGCAGCAAACTGATGCAATAACATATAAATGCGACTAACGAACGAACACAAAAGTATATACGACCAACATGAACTAAAATATGTAATAGAATACGACAGTAACACTAATCAGACAGTAACAGGTATATAAATATGTAAAATAACTCAAGTTAAAACAAGTTGTGTAAATAAACAAACATAATTTAAATATATAAAATATCACAGTTAATAGCTTTTATCACAGACTACGTAGTTTCACTCAGTTTCACTTCTTACTCAGTATTTCTTTTAAATAGTAATAGGTTAAAATCATGTATAAATAAAATATAGAAAATTAATAAAATATAGAAAATATCACAGGCGTTTCTTAATTTTTATACTATAAATCCTTAAATAGCTCTATTCTTTTTATAAATTCTAGGGCTTCTGTACTGCCATTAATCAGTTTTTCAATGTCAAAGGAGGCACGTTGAACATTGTATTGGTGACATTCTAACAATATATGACGAATGGTTAATGGCACTTCACACATATAACAGATTGGTTGATTATCACCAGACAACATATATTTTGAGGTCAGGTAGGTATGCCCAGTTCTGATTCTCTGTAATACTACTTGTTCCTTTCTTGTAAGATGGGGTGGATATGTAAATTCACCGACTTTAGGCTGTAAGCTTCTAAGGTAAGTATTACTTCGGTCCCAATAACTTTGGTGTTTCTCACGTATTTTGTTTTTAATCACCGTTTTCAGGTCCTGCAATCTAATTGTCTGCTGAATTTCCAACTCATCACTTGCAGCCTCCTTTGCGGCTTTGTCAGCTTTCTCATTTCCTTCAATATTGCAGTGACTTGGAACCCATACAAATATTATCATTTTATTGTTACTTAACAGGTGATGGCATGTGTGATGTATTTTTTGTATCATTGCATCTTGGGAGAAACGATCATTTATAGCTAATAAAACAGAGAGAGAGTCAACGCAAATTGCGAACTGTGAGTAGATAGATTCTAAACATATGTTGAGAGCGTCCTGTACGGCTAATGCTTCGCAGGTAAATATGCTCACGAATTTCGGTAGAGAGCGCTTCAAAACAGTATTCTTATGTACAACAGCATAGCCAGCACCATGGTCCGTTTTGGAACCATCCGTAAATATCAGTTGATATGTGTTTATATTATTCACTAAATCGTAGTAGGCTTGCCTTATAGCTGCAGAATTGATCTCTCTCTTGTTTAGTTTAATTAAATCAATTTTTATTATTGGAGAGCTACAGATCCATGGTTGTATATGATCGTTTACTGTGGGACTTGTTAAATACTGATTGATATCCAAGTTATTTACAATAGAAGAGGAACGGAATGAAGATGATTGATGCCGACTGGGATGCGCGGAGTAGTAATTAGCAAAGGTGTTTCTTTTGAACAGCTTGTATACTTTATGCCTAGAATCGCGACTTAAGTTAACGCGATATTGTGCTATGCATCGTTCGCGTCTTAATTCCAATGGTTCTAATCCTGAATCGGCATATAGACTGTCGACTGGACATGTTCTTACGGCGCCTATAGCATATCTAATTCCGCTGTTGTGAATTACATTTAAAGGGGCAAGCTGACTTGGTTTTGCTGATGAGTATGCTACACAGGCATAGTCAAGTCTGGAAATGATTAGACTCTTATGAATGTGCAGCAGAACTTCTCGATCAGATCCCCAACTGGTGTGTGCTAATACTTTTATTAAATTTAGAATATTTTTACATTTAAGTGTAAGTTGGTCGATGTGGGCTTTCCATGTAAGTTTTTTGTCTAACGTTATTCCGAGATATTTAATATTATCAACATTTTCTATTTCGTAATCTCCCAGTACGAAGGTAGGTGGATTTTGACAAGTGCTACGCTTCCTGCAGAAATGTATAGATTTTGTCTTTGGTGACGAAATCTCAAGATTTTTTTGTTTTAATAGGTTAAAGACGTTTGTGAGTGCAGATTGTAGCCTCTCCCGTATTTCATCTGCAGATTTTCCGACTGCGAAGAGCACTATGTCGTCAGCATAAGCGCAAAAGCCAACCGAATTCCCTATAGACGATAATACTGAGTTAACAGCGACTAAGAATAAAGTGGCACTTAACGGTGACCCTTGAGGTGTACCATTTTTTAAAGGGTACGTATTCGACAGGGTGTTATTTACTCTGACATTTATAGAGCGATTCTCCAAGAATTGTTTTATAAAATTGGGTAGATTACCTCTAAAACCCCACTGATGTAATTGATGCAGAATATGAGTAGATTTTATAGCATTGAAGGCATTCTTTAAGTCGAGAAATACTGCAGAGGCGTGTAGATTAAATAAAAAGCAATTGTTAATAGTATTTTCAATGCATACAATTGCGTCCGTCGTGCAGTGGTTTTTCCTGAATCCAAACTGGAAAGGCGACAGCAGGTTTAAGTTTTCGAGCGTCCAACATAATCGATAGTTGACCATCTTTTCCATTAGTTTACCGATACAACAAGTAATGGAGATAGGTCTGAAATGTGAGGGCTCGGACGGGTTTGGAACTTTAGGTATCGGCACTATAATAGCATTTTTCCAAGATTCAGGAACGTTTTCACCTTGCCATACCGTATTTATGGCGTCCAGCAATTTTTCTTTGTTCTCGACCGTTAGGTGTTTTATTATCCCTATAGATAAATCATCTGGACCCAAGGCAAAACTCTTAGAATTAACAATAGCATTATCTAGTTCATCCATTGTCAAGGTTACGTTGTAAGGGAGTTCTTCTTCTGTGTTAAAATCTGAATATATTTCTTGTATTGCTTCGCCAAATTCTTTGTTATGCGATTGTGCAAAGTGTATTCCTAAGTTGTCTGCTATTTGTCTTGAATCACTGATAACAGCATCATCAACAGTTATAGAAGAAATAGATAATGGACAACTGGTCCCTTTTATCGATTTAACCTTGTGCCAGATTTCCTTTATAGGTGTATTTTCCCTCATGGACGAAACATACTGTTGCCATGATCGTTTCTTAGCACTGTCAATGGTTTTGCGACAAATCGCCCTTTTCCGTTTGAAGAATATTAAATTCTCTTGCGTGGGTTGTCGCTTGAATTTTTGTAATGCTTTTTTCTTTTCAGCAATAACTACCCTTACAGTGTTAGACCACCATGGAACCTTGCGAGAGCTTCTAATTGCGCCGAATCGTTTCGGTATAAAGTCGTTTGCTGCCTGGAGGACTGCATTGGTGAAATCTTCCATTGATGTGGATGGGTTTTCTATTAATGATTTAGCTAATTGACTATTAAATTGTATCCAATCTGCTCTTTGGAATATCCAGCTTTCAGGTAGGTATGATGAGGTTTTCTTTAAGGCGTTGAACTCTATGACAATCGGATAATGGTCGCTATGATGTAAATCTTGTTCGACATGCCACAGCAGATTTGCTAAAATAGTTGAGGAGCATATAGTCAGATCGATAGCCGAAAAAGTCCCATGTCTCGCAGAGAAATGTGTGAATGAACCATCATTTAGCAGTGTTAGCTCAATGTTTTCAAGTAGGTTTTCAACAACACGTCCAGTGCCACTGATTTCTGTTGATCCCCAAGATGGACTGTGAGCATTAAAGTCACCGACTAGCAGAAAAGGTCGAGGCAGCTGTGAAACCAAATTGGTTAAATCATCTAGGGTCCAGTCAGGATTTGGCAAGTAAATAGAACATAGAGTGACTTGAATCGGAAATTCTATTCGGACTGCTACTACTTGCAAGTTTGATTGTAGGGGTACTAAAGCACTTCGAAAGTTTTGTTTTATTAAAACTGCGACTCCGCCATGCGCTCTTTCACCATCTTGAACATCTTTACGATAAATGTTGTAGTTTTTATATTTTACAATCTTAGCTGGAGAAAACCTCGATTCCTGGATACAAATACTGAAAGGATGATATTTTTTAACGAGGAGGTCTAATTCTGGAAGTTTGTTGAGAAAACCGTTACAGTTCCATTGTATAAGAACAGCATTTGTATTGATAATATTGTCATCGGTTAATTGCATAGTTTGAGTGGGGTCCATTATTAAAGTATTATAAATAGTTATAAACAAAGTTAAAACGGTTTGAAAGATTAAAAATAAACTATTAATTCACGCTGATTATTTGTTCTTCCGAGGCTTACCTTTCGGCCAGCCTTTTTTCTTTTTCGTTATTTTCTTTATTATTGCTTGATCAACATAATCTATACTACAGTCTATACTAGATCCCTCGTCTTCTGACTTACTATTAATTTGGGAAAGTTTTCTTTTATCATGTGTACTTAAATTTATCGAGTTTACATCGGGTTCTTTACTTGATGAAGCATGTACTACGGATTTATTGGCTTTAGGAGTAGGTGTTTGGGAATTAATTGTAATCTCATCATCAGTAGTAGTGGTTTCTAAGGAAGCAGTTCTTTTTATTGAAAGAGCACTAGCTAATTTAGCTAATTCGGTTTTAATTATTCCTCTGATTTCAGGAATTATCATCCGAAGGGTTGTCGCTTCTAAAGGAGTAGTAGCTTGGGCATAGGAACGGGAAGGGACTACAAGGGTATTAGACATGCGTTTTGCTTCAGTATAGGTAACTCTGTGTACGGTCTTGATTTCCTGTATTTTAATTTCTTGTTGGAGTATTGGACAAACCTTTGATACCGCTGAGTGGTTTCCCTTGCAATTAGGACAATTGAAGGGCTGGGTACAAGCTTCACCTCTATGCGGAGGGTTACCACATATACACATTTCTATCTTGTTACAAGTAGAAGACACGTGACCAAATGATTGGCATTTGTAACACCGGATAGGTGGAGGTATGTATATAGGGTCGCACACTTAAAGAATAAAAAGCTGCAGTGATAGTTTTCGGTAACTTAGGTGTGTTAAAGGTAAGAATGTGATTGGGGGTATCGACAAGTTCCCCGTTTCTTCTACTTTTAATCCTTCTTACTTCAACAACACCCTCATGTTTCAAACCCTGCTTGATCTCATCTAGACTGCAGTTAAGGAAGTCTCGACAGTACACTACTCCCTTAGATATGTTAAGTGTCATATGAGGATACACCTTAACATCAAATTCGCCAAATCGGGTAACTTCTAACAGTCGTTGCGACTGTGCATTCGAAACTGTCTCAATCAAAATCATCCCTTGTATTCTTTTAACCATTTTCGTTCTTCCAATTAAACCATAAATAACCTTGGATATGATAAATGGACTAGTCGTTACAAAATCACCTTCATTCTTCTCCATGACTAGGAACCGGGGACAATCCACCGTCTCTCTATGCCAAAAACTCTCTCTTATAGGGGGGAAATCTGTATTGGAAAGGGTTGGGTTGGGAAGGACTGAAGGGGTTAATGGGATTGAAGGGGAGGTTGGGATTGGGGTTGGGGTTGGGATTAGGGATTGCGAAGGGGTGGAGCCGGGAAGCTCCGGATTTACAATATCAACACTCATAACTAAAATAATCCCTAACTTAGGGGAGCTGCCCCGGTGGGGTATACCCATGACGGCGGGATCACCACCGACACCAGCAAGTTCCCCTGCTGCACCGGGAATATGCCCAGAGTAGTAAGTAAATAGCGGTTCAAGACTAGATCTCCCCATGTTATTCTTATGGGAGTTTCGTTTTTAAGACAGGACAATTTTGTGAGGTTATGTGTGTCAAACTTGGCGTCCTTCCCGCTAGATGTCAGCATGGGTGTGGGGTTGAGTGTTTTGGCGGGAAAATGTAAATGTGATGCTTGCTCGTGATTGGTCGGACTGAATTGCCGGTAAAATAGGTTGCAGCATGTGTCGCTAGATGTCGCTGTGGGCGTGGTTTTGGCGGGAAAAATCAAATCTCAGGCCTGTTCGTGATTGGTCCGAAGTTTTGGCGCTAAAGGAGGTTGCAGGACGTGTCGCTTTGGAGCTGAATGTAAACAAACGGGGTTGCCAAATCTCATATTTGGTAAAAATGAAAAGTCACTAGATAATTCCCCAGGACTTGAAAGTGTGTGTTTAGACCGCGCGCAAAGGGGGCCTTCGCCCTGGGCCCCCATTCTGGGGCATCCTAGGGAGATCGTTAGGGTGCTTCGCTCTGGGCCCCCCACTCTGGCGTTCCCGGGGAGATCGTTATGGGTGCTTCGCCCTCCTCGGGGCCCCACTCTGGGGGTCCCCCTGGGATCGACAGCGGTGCAGGGCCCCCTTGTGTGAAAGATGTCGGCGTGCGCGTGAACGCGACCGGGCGGGCCGGGTTAATCCGAAAAATTTGTCGGGGCGTTACGTGGCCGGGTGGTCCAGTGCCCCGGTGGCCGTTGAAAGGGGTTAATTTATTTGGCGGTCCGAAAAAATTTGTCGGGGCGTTACGTGGGCGGGTATTTCAGTGCCCCGGTGGGCCAGTGGGCCGTTGAAAGGGGTTAATTTGAAAAATTTGGCGGTTGCCTCGCTGCTGATTAATAATAAGGTGGTGGGGTAAACATTTTATTAAAGGGGGGCTGAAAAAATAATAAACAATATTAATGTACATACAATATTGACAACATAAGCGTACTGTAGATTTTTCTTTAATACAAATAATGAATAGTGACCTATAAAATACAATAATAATAATAATAATTAAAGGAGAATGCATCGTTTTCTTCTCTCTCGTGAATAGTACTGCTGGATGATCTCATCACTTAATTGTTGCATAGATTTGATGTTGGACTAAAAATAAAAACATTACATTTTATATCGTTAATTAAAATTAACTTTTCTCAACTTACCTGCATTTGTTTTTTCCTTTAATAAAACAGAAGCCAATAATGATATTATTTTAAAGGAGAATGCATCTTTCTGCTGGATGATGTAATTATATGTGCATCTAAACATTCCTTTTAATGAATGATCTCATCGCTTAATTATTGCATAGATTTGAGGGCTAAAAATAAAAACATTACATTTGGTATAAAATATCAATCTCAAATTACCTGCATCTGTTTTTTCCTTTAATACGATAATAATATTAAAAGAAAAATGCATCTGGTTCTTCTAACAAAATATTATATATTCCGCCGGATGATGTCATCAGTGAATTATTGCACTAGCATGAAAAATAACATGAATGATGTCATCCATTAATTGTTGCATAGTTTGATGTTAGGCTAAAAATAAAAACATTACATTTTATATCGTTAATTAAAATTAACTTTTCTCAAATTACCTGCATTTGTTTTTTCCTTTATGAACAAAAACAGAAGCCAGTAAAATACGATAATAATATTATTTTAAAGGAGAATGCATCTTTCTGCTGGATGATGTAATTATTCAAAACATATGTGCATACATTCCTTTTCTAGAATGATCTCATCATCACTTAATTGCTGCATAGTTTTGAGAGTTAAAAAAACATTACATTCGGTATAAAATAACAATATCAACTTACCTGCATTTGTTTTTAGTATTTTGCACGTTACAACTAAATTTTTAAGAAAGCAAACAATATATCATACGTGCTAATTACATTCCTTCACTTCTCTAATTTTATGAAAAGCCTTTTCCATTTTACACTATTAAAACTGAAAGCGGTTTGTTTTTAATGCTATTTTTATAGATTAAAAGATGCTAGCTTTTAACAAACCGCATTACATATGTGCACAGTTTACCGCTTGTTTTAAAACTGGGCGAAGAGGGAATGTTTTGCATGTATTGCGTTTCCCCTCTTTGTAACGTATGTTTAGAAAAAACTGTAAAATGTCATGACATATATAATAAATTACTGCTTTTTAAGTGCAATCAAACATCTGAGGAGTCATCCGGTTTCTTTATAAAATAAATGAACATGAACATAAAAAATTGGTTGGACGATTATCTTCATCTATTTTAGTTGTAAAAATTAAATGTTTTATGAAGTGTATTGTTCGAAGTGTCGACTAAACTAATTTCAAAATATCAGAAATAGTATTAAGAATATGTTTACTTTTTTAAAACATTCACAGCGTTAATCACAATAGTAATTTAGCATTTTATGTAAATGCAATAAACCAAAACGAAAATAAAATAATTTCAAAACTTAGTAAGATCCTTCTTAAATGATACAACATAGTATAAAGGTTTATATCATATATTTTTGCATACTACATATGGAATTTATAGACTAAAAATAGAATAATTACATAGGTACAGGGTTTATATATAGACTTATATAATACAAGTTATACATGTAAACTTAACTAGTTTCTAAATTATCATCATTAGAAATCCTTTAATTTCCCCAAGCTAAGGTATTTATACATATCACATATACAATTTATAGATTAAATAAAATAATTACATAGGTAGAGGGCTTATATACAGACTTATACAATACAAGTTATACATGAACACTTAACTAGTTTCTAAATTATCATCGTTAGAAATCCTATAATTTCCCCAAGCTAAGGTATAATTTTATCAACACATTGAAAATCAATTGACGATGTGTGAAAAAAGTGAATGTAATAAAAGTGTAAAAAATAGTATCTTTACACTGTATTTTAGATTCGTAGATATTGAAACTTGTGAAGATATTATCATAATTATGTATAACTTGGCTCGTCAAGCGGGTACCTAGCAGGAAGAAAAGGCAATCTTATTAGCAGTTTGTACCATTAAAACTCTTGCTGTAGAAAACAATAAAATTAAAAATAGCATATAGCAACAGAAGTTAAACAGAATCTGACATGAACATAAGGCAATATTACTTTAAAAAATTTATTTCTAACATAAGTTTTAGATTGAACTTTATGAAATTTTTTTTGTTGAAAGGACAATTATCTAAGATGATTGCAATAACACCAAAACGTAATGACCAACAACATATTGTTGTAGCGCCAACATCACGATTTATTATAATTAGCAGAAACGAGAAAGATTTGCTGATAAGCTTATGCAATACGTCGGATCATCGGCGTACCAATAATCTTGTCTAGTAATGTTTCTTTATGTGATTTAGATGGAATAAAAGTGTTATATAAAAAATAATTCAACTCACAATCATCACAATATTTTATCAGTCAATATGACTCCATTTTGTGATAGATTCATACATGAAGAAGATGTTATATAAAAGCTCCACGCCACTGTCTTAATTTTATTGTATGGTTTAGTTGATAATGAGAAATTCAAAACGAACATGTGCGGCAGTGGAACACCTGGGAAGTCATCCGGTTTCTTTATAAATTAAATAAACATCAACATATAAAATTGTTTGGATGACTAATCTAAATGCTTCATTTCTTGATATTTGCTACTTGATTTATAAAACAACATTAGGGTTGTATAAAATTTCACATTTAAATTATTATTTACATGTGTTTTTTCCATTTATACATAAATCACTGCTTTGGACACCCTAATATTTTGGTTAGGAAAACAATTTACTTGATAAGTGGTTTATTAAAATAAAAAAGATTGTTTGTGATTAAAATATGTTGATAAAATAACTAAAACAAGCAACCTGGTACAAATCAACGATTCGTCTTGTTATTAATATTCAATACCTGCTCGAGATAACATTGAAATACATTAAAAAGATCTTAAGTTAGTTTCAAAATTGACAAAACAGATCGAAAATGTATTTTTGATTGAAAATGGCGGTTGCATTCTGTATATCTAGTCTAAATAAATCTCCCATCTTTCTTCTTTATAATGATATAGGTGTTATCTTATTTGTTAGTAATACACCATAAGAGTTATTGCACTGTACAAGGAAATGTTGCAATGAAACCTATTACAGTTGGTATTCAATACTTCGTATTTTGCACAGATACTAGCAGTAGAAAAGAGAGGACTGGGCTATATATTATTTTGTTGAATATAAATCGGCAATCAAAGTACAAAATACTTTTAAAATAAACTAATCTGCTGTCTTAAGATATATGATAGATCTTGCATTATGACTGGATGAGATCTCTTCCAGTGAAAACAACTGCTTAGCCATGTTAAAGGTCAGCTGGACATCTGCAATCAAGTATTCTTATTATTTTGTTATGTAGAAGAAGAAGAAGTTCAAGTAAAGAGTTGTATAGGTTTTTAGCTTTTCGTGACGACTTCTTTACTGCGAATCGTTGTGAATCATTTCATTTGTATGATCTTATACCAATGGGTGTCAACAATTGATCTTAAAATATTTGATTGTCATCATTGTATGATTGTCACATTAGACTTGCTGATGCACCCCAGCAATTCGATGCCATATGTTCATACAGGCTTAATTATGACTGTATAGAGCAGCAATTGTTGTGGCTTTTTCCTATCCAACAATACATTTCTCTTTCTTTCGTATCTATTTGTTCAGTTTACTATCTAAATGTAATCTCAGGTATTTAAAGGTGAGGAACTTCTATATTACTTAATGTATACCCACACAATAAAAGAAATAATTAGTTGATCTAAATAGAAGACGTTTAAAGCAAGCTTAACATATAATAAGTTCATATATAACCAAGTAAATCTTAACATTCTTCTAAATAATCTGTAGATTAAACTTTAAGGCAAATATATAACTGAATTAAATATAATAAATACTTAAAATTTAATTGTTTAATAAAATACATTTGATTTAAACAGTTGCGTATTGCATTTTCAGTTACACTTTTAGTAATTACACTAAGGCGTTCTATTAGTTGATATAAATTCCTGATAACTTTAAATTATCCTTCTTTAATGATTAAATGTATGTGTTGCATTGCCTGAATTTACCTTTTTAAAGAATTAATGCAACATTCTTATAATCTCCATGAAAGTTGAATAAACTTACCTTATATTGTTTATTCAAGCATTTTAAATATTTCATTTTCCTTTATGGTTATGCCATTTATAGAAAATTATATAGGAAACAGGAATTTGTATGTGAAACTGTGCAATATTAAAAATTGGATTGTCAGTTAATTAATATCCATAATGCCTTAATAAATGATTTGTAAAGAGAGCAATCGTTAACGAGATCCGCAGGCAGGTTAGAATAAATTTCCCCAAACGTTCAGCAACCGTTCTAGGGTTCGATGACCTCTGGGAAAGCGATATAGCAGTCTTTAACTCTTATGCCCATTACAACAAGGGATATAAATACGTTCTGGTGGTAATAGACGCTTTTTCTAAATATGTGTGGGTAAGGCCTCTAAAATCTAAAAGCGGGAAGGAAGTTGCCGGTGCTATGCAGTTCAGCACTGAATTATTTCGCATAAGCAGGGTGCAATCAACCAGACCGACAACCTATCTGTTAGAAGATGTGAGAGGTGCCCCAATCAAAGGTTGCTTCTATGAACCGGAATTGATGAAAACTAAACACCCAAAAAGCTTTTTAATTGAACGTGTATTACGAACAAAAAATGATCAATTACATGTGAAATAGTTGGGTTTTGATAACACACACAACAGCTGGATCAAGAAAAGTGATTTATTATAAAAAATAGTCTGTTTTTGTATATACTTTATTTACAATATAATAATAATAATAATAATTAGAAAATATGTACATAAATAATAGTCTACTTATCTATATATACTAAGATTTTATTTACAATAAATATTTACAATAAATATTTACAATATAATAATAATTAGAAAATCTTAGTATATATAGATAAGTAGACTATTATTTATGTACATATTTTCTAATTATTATTATTATTATTATATTGTAAATAAAGTATATACAAAAACAGACTATTTTTTATAATAAATCACTTTTCTTGATCCAGCTGTTGTGTGTGTTATCAAAACCCAACTATTTCACATGTAATTGATCATTTTTTGTTCGTAATACACGTTCAATTAAAAAGCTTTTTGGGTGTTTAGTTTTCATCAATTCCGGTTCATAGAAGCAACCTTTGATTGGGGCACCTCTCACATCTTCTAACAGATAGGTTGTCGGTCTGGTTGATTGCACCCTGCTTATGCGAAATAATTCAGTGCTGAACTGCATAGCACCGGCAACTTCCTTCCCGCTTTTAGATTTTAGAGGCCTTACCCACACATATTTAGAAAAAGCGTCTATTACCACCAGAACGTATTTATATCCCTTGTTGTAATGGGCATAAGAGTTAAAGACTGCTATATCGCTTTCCCAGAGGTCATCGAACCCTAGAACGGTTGCTGAACGTTTGGGGAAATTTATTCTAACCTGCCTGCGGATCTCGTTAACGATTGCTCTCTTTACAAATCATTTATTAAGGCATTATGGATATTAATTAACTGACAATCCAATTTTTAATATTGCACAGTTTCACATACAAATTCCTGTTTCCTATATAATTTTCTATAAATGGCATAACCATAAAGGAAAATGAAATATTTAAAATGCTTGAATAAACAATATAAGGTAAGTTTATTCAACTTTCATGGAGATTATAAGAATGTTGCATTAATTCTTTAAAAAGGTAAATTCAGGCAATGCAACACATACATTTAATCATTAATGAAGGATAATTTAAAGTTATCAGGAATTTATATCAACTAATAGAACGCCTTAGTGTAATTACTAAAAGTGTAACTGAAAATGCAATACGCAACTGTTTAAATCAAATGTATTTTATTAAACAATTAAATTTTAAGTATTTATTATATTTAATTCAGTTATATATTTGCCTTAAAGTTTAATCTACAGATTATTTAGAAGAATGTTAAGATTTACTTGGTTATATATGAACTTATTATATGTTAAGCTTGCTTTAAACGTCTTCTATTTAGATCAACTAATTATTTCTTTTATTGTGTGGGTATACATTAAGTAATATAGAAGTTCCTCACCTTTAAATACCTGAGATTACATTTAGATAGTAAACTGAACAAATAGATACGAAAGAAAGAGAAATGTATTGTTGGATAGGAAAAAGCCACAACAATTGCTGCTCTATACAGTCATAATTAAGCCTGTATGAACATATGGCATCGAATTGCTGGGGTGCATCAGCAAGTCTAATGTGACAATCATACAATGATGACAATCAAATATTTTAAGATCAATTGTTGACACCCATTGGTATAAGATCATACAAATGAAATGATTCACAACGATTCGCAGTAAAGAAGTCGTCACGAAAAGCTAAAAACCTATACAACTCTTTACTTGAACTTCTTCTTCTTCTACATAACAAAATAATAAGAATACTTGATTGCAGATGTCCAGCTGACCTTTAACATGGCTAAGCAGTTGTTTTCACTGGAAGAGATCTCATCCAGTCATAATGCAAGATCTATCATATATCTTAAGACAGCAGATTAGTTTATTTTAAAAGTATTTTGTACTTTGATTGCCGATTTATATTCAACAAAATAATATATAGCCCAGTCCTCTCTTTTCTACTGCTAGTATCTGTGCAAAATACGAAGTATTGAATACCAACTGTAATAGGTTTCATTGCAACATTTCCTTGTACAGTGCAATAACTCTTATGGTGTATTACCAACAAATAAGATAACACCTATATCATTATAAAGAAGAAAGATGGGAGATTTATTTAGACTAGATATACAGAATGCAACCGCCATTTTCAATCAAAAATACATTTTCGATCTGTTTTGTCAATTTTGAAACTAACTTAAGATCTTTTTAATGTATTTCAATGTTATCTCGAGCAGGTATTGAATATTAATAACAAGACGAATCGTTGATTTGTACCAGGTTGCTTGTTTTAGTTATTTTATCAACATATTTTAATCACAAACAATCTTTTTTATTTTAATAAACCACTTATCAAGTAAATTGTTTTCCTAACCAAAATATTAGGGTGTCCAAAGCAGTGATTTATGTATAAATGGAAAAAACACATGTAAATAATAATTTAAATGTGAAATTTTATACAACCCTAATGTTGTTTTATAAATCAAGTAGCAAATATCAAGAAATGAAGCATTTAGATTAGTCATCCAAACAATTTTATATGTTGATGTTTATTTAATTTATAAAGAAACCGGATGACTTCCCAGGTGTTCCACTGCCGCACATGTTCGTTTTGAATTTCTCATTATCAACTAAACCATACAATAAAATTAAGACAGTGGCGTGGAGCTTTTATATAACATCTTCTTCATGTATGAATCTATCACAAAATGGAGTCATATTGACTGATAAAATATTGTGATGATTGTGAGTTGAATTATTTTTTATATAACACTTTTATTCCATCTAAATCACATAAAGAAACATTACTAGACAAGATTATTGGTACGCCGATGATCCGACGTATTGCATAAGCTTATCAGCAAATCTTTCTCGTTTCTGCTAATTATAATAAATCGTGATGTTGGCGCTACAACAATATGTTGTTGGTCATTACGTTTTGGTGTTATTGCAATCATCTTAGATAATTGTCCTTTCAACAAAAAAAATTTCATAAAGTTCAATCTAAAACTTATGTTAGAAATAAATTTTTTAAAGTAATATTGCCTTATGTTCATGTCAGATTCTGTTTAACTTCTGTTGCTATATGCTATTTTTAATTTTATTGTTTTCTACAGCAAGAGTTTTAATGGTACAAACTGCTAATAAGATTGCCTTTTCTTCCTGCTAGGTACCCGCTTGACGAGCCAAGTTATACATAATTATGATAATATCTTCACAAGTTTCAATATCTACGAATCTAAAATACAGTGTAAAGATACTATTTTTTACACTTTTATTACATTCACTTTTTTCACACATCGTCAATTGATTTTCAATGTGTTGATAAAATTATACCTTAGCTTGGGGAAATTATAGGATTTCTAACGATGATAATTTAGAAACTAGTTAAGTGTTCATGTATAACTTGTATTGTATAAGTCTGTATATAAGCCCTCTACCTATGTAATTATTTTATTTAATCTATAAATTGTATATGTGATATGTATAAATACCTTAGCTTGGGGAAATTAAAGGATTTCTAATGATGATAATTTAGAAACTAGTTAAGTTTACATGTATAACTTGTATTATATAAGTCTATATATAAACCCTGTACCTATGTAATTATTCTATTTTTAGTCTATAAATTCCATATGTAGTATGCAAAAATATATGATATAAACCTTTATACTATGTTGTATCATTTAAGAAGGATCTTACTAAGTTTTGAAATTATTTTATTTTCGTTTTGGTTTATTGCATTTACATAAAATGCTAAATTACTATTGTGATTAACGCTGTGAATGTTTTAAAAAAGTAAACATATTCTTAATACTATTTCTGATATTTTGAAATTAGTTTAGTCGACACTTCGAACAATACACTTCATAAAACATTTAATTTTTACAACTAAAATAGATGAAGATAATCGTCCAACCAATTTTTTATGTTCATGTTCATTTATTTTATAAAGAAACCGGATGACTCCTCAGATGTTTGATTGCACTTAAAAAGCAGTAATTTATTATATATGTCATGACATTTTACAGTTTTTTCTAAACATACGTTACAAAGAGGGGAAACGCAATACATGCAAAACATTCCCTCTTCGCCCAGTTTTAAAACAAGCGGTAAACTGTGCACATATGTAATGCGGTTTGTTAAAAGCTAGCATCTTTTAATCTATAAAAATAGCATTAAAAACAAACCGCTTTCAGTTTTAATAGTGTAAAATGGAAAAGGCTTTTCATAAAATTAGAGAAGTGAAGGAATGTAATTAGCACGTATGATATATTGTTTGCTTTCTTAAAAATTTAGTTGTAACGTGCAAAATACTAAAAACAAATGCAGGTAAGTTGATATTGTTATTTTATACCGAATGTAATGTTTTTTTAACTCTCAAAACTATGCAGCAATTAAGTGATGATGAGATCATTCTAGAAAAGGAATGTATGCACATATGTTTTGAATAATTACATCATCCAGCAGAAAGATGCATTCTCCTTTAAAATAATATTATTATCGTATTTTACTGGCTTCTGTTTTTGTTCATAAAGGAAAAAACAAATGCAGGTAATTTGAGAAAAGTTAATTTTAATTAACGATATAAAATGTAATGTTTTTATTTTTAGCCTAACATCAAACTATGCAACAATTAATGGATGACATCATTCATGTTATTTTTCATGCTAGTGCAATAATTCACTGATGACATCATCCGGCGGAATATATAATATTTTGTTAGAAGAAACAGATGCATTTTTCTTTTAATATTATTATCGTATTAAAGGAAAAAACAGATGCAGGTAATTTGAGATTGATATTTTATACCAAATGTAATGTTTTTATTTTTAGCCCTCAAATCTATGCAATAATTAAGCGATGAGATCATTCATTAAAAGGAATGTTTAGATGCACATATAATTACATCATCCAGCAGAAAGATGCAATCTCCTTTAAAATAATATCATTATTGGCTTCTGTTTTATTAAAGGAAAAAACAAATGCAGGTAAGTTGAGAAAAGTTAATTTTAATTAACGATATAAAATGTAATGTTTTTATTTTTAGTCCAACATCAAATCTATGCAACAATTAAGTGATGAGATCATCCAGCAGTACTATTCACGAGAGAGAAGAAAACGATGCATTCTCCTTTAATTATTATTATTATTATTGTATTTTATAGGTCACTATTCATTATTTGTATTAAAGAAAAATCTACAGTACGCTTATGTTGTCAATATTGTATGTACATTAATATTGTTTATTATTTTTTCAGCCCCCCTTTAATAAAATGTTTACCCCACCACCTTATTATTAATCAGCAGCGAGGCAACCGCCAAATTTTTCAAATTAACCCCTTTCAACGGCCCACTGGCCCACCGGGGCACTGAAATACCCGCCCACGTAACGCCCCGACAAATTTTTTCGGACCGCCAAATAAATTAACCCCTTTCAACGGCCACCGGGGCACTGGACCACCCGGCCACGTAACGCCCCGACAAATTTTTCGGATTAACCCGGCCCGCCCGGTCGCGTTCACGCGCACGCCGACATCTTTCACACAAGGGGGCCCTGCACCGCTGTCGATCCCAGGGGGACCCCCAGAGTGGGGCCCCGAGGAGGGCGAAGCACCCATAACGATCTCCCCGGGAACGCCAGAGTGGGGGGCCCAGAGCGAAGCACCCTAACGATCTCCCTAGGATGCCCCAGAATGGGGGCCCAGGGCGAAGGCCCCCTTTGCGCGCGGTCTAAACACACACTTTCAAGTCCTGGGGAATTATCTAGTGACTTTTCATTTTTACCAAATATGAGATTTGGCAACCCCGTTTGTTTACATTCAGCTCCAAAGCGACACGTCCTGCAACCTCCTTTAGCGCCAAAACTTCGGACCAATCACGAACAGGCCTGAGATTTGATTTTTCCCGTCAAAACCACGCCCACAGCGACATCTAGCGACACATGCTGCAACCTATTTTACCGGCAATTCAGTCCGACCAATCACGAGCAAGCATCACATTTACATTTTCCCGCCAAAACACTCAACCCCACACCCATGCTGACATCTAGCGGGAAGGACGCCAAGTTTGACACACATAACCTCACAAAATTGTCCTGTCTTAAAAACGAAACTCCCATAAGAATAACATGGGGAGATCTAGTCTTGAACCGCTATTTACTTACTACTGCCCAGGTGGGAGGAAAATTCAACTCCCTAGGACTCCAGTCCCTTACAAGTTAAAAATAACCTTCGGGGATCCCACGCCTCCGACGACGTGGGCACCCCCCTAAGCGCTTGCCAGGCCGGGGGCCTGCGGAAGCTTGACTCCACTTCAGGTGAAGTGAAGCTACACCCCGCAGCGCCAGCTCGTACGTCAAATCCAAAAACCATAATCATTTGCTTAAGCCAGTCCATTGCATACGTCGTCATAGAAGAAAGTAGGAAAATTAAAAGGTCCCCTAGCCCTCGAATACTCTAATAGCGTCGGGGCCTGGAAGGAACAAGAGTTGGTCAAGGGAGACCAGATAGAACAGATAGATAGAGAGGGACCTGTCCGTAAGGCTAGTTGAAGTATAGACAGGCCCAGCTAGGGTACCTCGGGTTGCCAGCCCCTGTACTCACAAGGTGTGAGCCCCTCAGGGGTATTATTATTATTATTATTATTATTATTATTATTATTATTATTATTATTATTATTATTATTATTATTATTATTATTATTATTATTATTATTATTATTATTATTATTATTATTATTATTATTATTATTATTATTTTGATTTTTCCACGGGATTTACCCGGTATTCTTCATTAGACGGTACCAGGTACAAGTCTGATGAACCTGTTTTGTGGTCTAACAGCGCATGGCCGAATTATTCTACTTTGTTATCCTCATCATGCGCTGTGTTGGTCTATATGCTGCGGTGGTGCCCAAATTTACATTGGGCAAACATCCACAGCGTCTTGTTGACCATGACTAAGGTCGCTGGCTGTACCGTCTACCCGTCTAATAGTGAATCTTACGGTAGCAGGTTCGGGGACCTGGCCAGACATAAATTATTATTATTATTATTATTATTATTATTATTATTATTATTATTATTATTATTATTATTATTATTATTATTATTATTATTTTTTTTTTAAATTTAGCGGCATCAACTACAATGGTTATTAGCCGCCAAGATATGCCTTCCAAGATTTGGTTAGATATCTTTGTACAATATGATTATACGACCAAGGTTAGGGGTTAATATTCCGTATTTAATAACAAATATATAAATACACGTAACATGTCGAATAAAATACACATATAAATATAACGACACACAGCGTGGAGAAAAGCAACAAATATGGAACAAATACATTATAAAATTATTGTATATATAAAATGTAAATAAATAGATTTGTAAAAAATTCTAAATATAAAAGTGTAGATATAAAATATATATAAGTATATCTGCATTTAAAATAAATAAACTTTCAATAAAACCTTACAAGCTATATCGTATCACAAGTCAGAGATATCACAATAGAAAAGACAACTCTGGTGCGTTAGTAACGAGTTATATTTTACGCAGCAGGTGCGTTGATTTTAAAAACATAATTAGTTTTTGGGTAGCATTCGGATTGTCCGCTAAACATTCTGTTAAATTGTCTGGTATTTGTAACCTTGCACGAGAAACTGCAGATTGTGGACAATCTATAAGTAGGTGACTCACTCCAAGTATGCCTCTACAGTGCTCACATACTGGTGGTTGTTCACCTGTTAGTAGGTACATACTTGTTAACCGAGTATGGCCTATTCTTAATCGACAACTCTCAGGTTTGTTTTTGACCCATCCGTGTAGATAATGAGACTTTGAGGATACTCGCTCAAGACGGCTTTAAGTTTTGCTATGAAGAAACTGGTACTGATCTCTCCTTTTTTAATTGTGGCACATTCCGTTCGACATATTGGTTTTAGGAGATTCCATGGTGGTACTTCGCATGGACCCAATTGGTGTACACTGGGTAGTATACCTTGGAAGCTATTTAAAAATTCACAGAATTTAATGCCCGATGGTCTAGTTATCGTTCGGCGGGAAGAAAATAGATCACGAAGCTCATCAGAAAAAAAATCGTCATGGGTGGGGTGATGAGATTGCCCCCATATTCTCGCCGCATATCTACTAAGCAGGTATACTCTCCTCTGCTGAAGTGGAAGGATACCCGATTCACAACATAGGGACAATGACGGACTAGTACGAAAGGCACCGGTAGCTAGTCTTATTCCCATGTTTTGAATCGGTTCAAGTTTTTGTAAGACAGATTTCCTTGCGGAAGCATACACAAAACAGCCGTAGTCTAACTTGGACAAAACTGTTGTACGATATACCTTAAGCAAGATTTCTCTGTCGCTTCCCCAATTTATGTTTGCCAAGCATCTCATGATATTCAAGGACTGCTGGCATCTGGCACGTAAAGATGTAATATGCTCCTTCCAGTTGAGTCTAGAATCGAAGGTAAGTCCTAGATACCTCAAGGAATCCACAAACTGAATAGGCGTGCCGTATAAGTTGATGATCGGATTTTCTTGACACGACCGTAATCGACAAAAATGCATGGCTGTCGTTTTCTGAATTGAAAATTTAAAGCCAATGTTATCGGCGGCGATAGAAAGTCGGTCTATTGAAGTTTGTAGATCCCGAGATATATCGTCCATTGAAGCAGCAGATTGAAAAAGGCATAAATCATCGACGTATAACATTTTACCTACGGTCTCGTCTATTGCTTCTAAAAGCTTGTTGACTGCTATAATAAACAGAGTTACGCTTAACGTCGATCCTTGAGGGATACCGTTTTCTAAGACCACGGATGCTGATATTGTACTGCCCATTCTAACTTGCATCTTTCTGTCCGATAGAAAACTCTCTACTAACAGACCCATCCTTCCTCTGATTCCCCAATCGTACAGCGTTTTTAGAATGTTATGGCGCCAGGTCATATCGTATGCCTTTTCTATATCAAAAAAGACAGCGACCATATGCTGACGCAACGCAAAGCTGTTCTGGATGGCGTTCTCCAAGGTAACTAAATTATCGGCTGTTGACCTGTTTCGTCGGAAGCCGTGTTGATATGGAGAAAGAAGTTTATTCTTCTCAATATACCATACCAGCCGGTAATTGACCATCTTTTCGAATAATTTCGCCATACAACAAGTCAGAGAGATGGGTCTGTAGCTCGTCGGTTGTTCTGGATTTTTAGTAGGTTTTAAGATAGGTACCACAATTGCAGTTCTCCAGTTCTCTGGATACTCACCAGATCGCCAGATCTTATTAAAGAGCTGAAGTAGAGAGCTTTTTCTTGCGGGTGGTAGATGGTGCAACATTGAATATGGAATTCCATCAGGACCGGGAGCTGAGTCAGTACAAGACGCAAGAGCACGATTTAGTTCCGTCATAGTAAGATCCTGGTTGTAAGTATGATAAATATCTGTAGCAAAGATTAGATGATCGTCAGTATTGGCTATATTAAGTTGAAATTCAGGACTGTAATTGTCCGAACTGCTGACCTTTTTAAAATGTTCTGCCATAATTTCGACCATAGCTATGGGTTCTGACGACGTATTATCGACAGTAGTAAGTCGTACTGGTATGTTGCTTACTTGCTTGCCAGCTATCTTTCTAACCTTACTCCAGATTTCACCAGGAGATGTGGCGGGAGTTAGCGAAGAAACGTACTCTTGCCAGCTCTTGCGCTTGTATATTTGAATGGCTCGTCTTGCTTCGGCTCGCGAACGTTTAAGGGGGCGTTATTGGCGCGAAATATTAGCGTCAAAATATAGCTCACGTTTTTCATTCAGTTTTCTTTTAATAATCGTTTTTTAGGAAGATAACGTTTGATGTCGATTGCTAAACTGTTAAGGTAGTGTGGATGATAGTTTGTAAGGAGTAGATATCTAAAATAAATTTTATAATCGTTGTCGAACATAGCCAATCTTGTAGAATTAACATTTTTTTAAAAATATCCATAATACAGTCATTATACCACTGTTTAATAGCAAAATCTATGAAAATCGATAAATGTTTCTGCTTGCTTATTTAGTATTGATTGAAATAAAATAGATGTACACGGCGCGAAAATTTAAATATGGCAGCACAAAAATCAGTCATTTTTAGTTGAATGCTTTCTGCACCAGGAAGCGTTCGGTGGTAATATTCGCGGGACATTTAAAAATAATTTAACTTTCCTAATCTTTTAATTATTATTTAATAAATTCCCGAAGTAAATGTTGTTTTTCTTTACTTAAGAGTATGTGACGGTTAATTTTTGAATAAACTATTTCACTCTTAGTTAGTCCTGATTAATTTCTTAAAACGAATATATATTTTCAATATTTTAATATAGTAATACTTTTCTTTTTCTTAAAACCAGGAAGAACAACTAATATTTTTAAAGATATTTAGCAGTTTTATATTACCCTTTTTGATTTCAACTACCTTAAATTATTCCTTGGCATTTAAAAATTAAAAATTTCAGTTAAACTTAAAATATTTTGAAAGTTCACGCATGTCTGGCAACACTGTGAGCACAAATTTTTGTTTTAAAGAAATTAATTCCGTTTTGCGGACCATACCGCCATCTTTAGGTGTTTATAGTTAATGAAGCTTCCTATTATGAAAACTGGCGGCGATAACGCGCCCTTAAAAGCGATGCAATTTTCGGGCGTCGGGTTTCTTTTAAACCGATTAAACGCCTGTTTTTTCCTCCTAACTGCATTATCAATCTCGTCATTCCACCATGGAACAACTCGCTTTCTTGTACGTCCCGACGACTTCGGGACGCTGATTGAGGCTGCTTCTAGGATTACCGAGGTTACCTTATCGACACACTCCGATATAGTGTTTGGGAGAGGAATATCTCGTATGGCTACAGCATACTTCTCCCAATCGGCCTTCTGTACTATCCAGCGTGGTGGAAATGACGAGATTTTAGTATGCCGTGGAAAAGAAATGCATACCGGGATGTGATCAGAAAATATTTCTCCTTCCATCGTGTTCCAGTCTATGTGTGTGGATATAGCCGGAGAGCAGATTGACAAATCGAGGGTGGAAAAAGAGTTGGATCTGGAGTTCACGAACGTAGGTTGTCCCGTGTTTAACAGAAACAGGTCGTTGTTAGAAATGAGATCTTCCATAATTCTACCGTTCATATCAGTGGTTTCTGATCCCCACATTTGGTTGTGTGCATTAAAATCACCTAGTAGAAGAAATGGTGTGGGTAATTGATCAACTATCGATTGCATATCTGCAAGGTTCTCGGTCCCCTAGGTAAGTATATATTACAGATAGTCATGTTGACCGGATACGATACCTTGACTGACACCACTTGAACGGCAGAATTGAGAACGATTTCCTCGGCCGATATATCCTTTCTAACGAAGACAACTACGCCACCGTTTGCTCTATCACCGTCTATTCCATCAATACGGAAGCATTTATACCCTCTTAAATTGAAATTTTGATTGGGCTTTAACCGAGTCTCTTGAAAACATAGACAAAATGGATTCTTTTCTACAATAATCTTTTTAATTTCAGGATAATGGTGTATTAAACCATTGCAGTTTATCTGTATTAGGAAGTTGTTGTGATTGTCCATTATAATTAATTGTTTATAGATATGTGATTGTATGTCTGCTTAAGATAATTGTAGAGAATAGGAAGAAGAAATTATATGACTACATGTAGGAGAAATTGAATAAATAAACAAGTGTAAGTAATAAGGATCTAGTGATCCGACTGTGACTTGAACCTTGAACCTCTCTTTTTGCCCTTAGGCCAACCTTTCTTTTTCACCTTCGACAGGACAGGTTTTACTAGCGGGGATTCAGAATCGGAGGATAACATCAGCTGAGTTGTTGTATTTGGTGTTGGCAAAATAGGAAGGAAATCAGGGAAAAGGGTACATTTATTACTGAGTTGTGGGTTTTCTGAATTTGTTGTAGGTATCGGTGTTTCTGTGGGTAGGTTAATGGGATGAATTGTTTGTGTTAAAGGTGTATATGGTACAGGCATGGTTTTTGGTGTTCTTGATTGTACGATCTTATAATTTTCAAGTGCTGCTTTTACTGCTTCAACTATCATATTTTTTATTTCCGGCATCAAAGTAGACATAAGTGGTTGTTGCTGCTGACTTGAAGCTACTCTTGCTTATGTTACCTGCTGAGACGGTGGAGAGATTCGGAGGTATTCCTGTTTTGCCTCCAGATAACTAATGCGTTTTGAAGTTTTGATTTTCTGGATAGCGGCTTCTTGTTTATACACTGGGCAACTCAAAGATCTTGCTGAGTGTTCACCGCCACAGTGTATACATTTCAAAGGTAGTTCACAATTTTCTCCCAGATGTTGGGGTTTGCCGCATACACACAATTGCTCTCTGCGGCAGTTCATAGCTGTGTGCCCGAATCGTTGGCAGCGAAAACATCTCAAAGGCGCCGGAATATACGCACGAACTGTTAATGAATAAAAAGCAACCTTTATTCGTTCGGGAAGGCGAGTCCCAGAAAAAGTTAACAGATATGAAGCTGTATTTTGTATCTCACCTTGACGTCTGGTTGTAAGACGTTTCACATCAACCACCTGCTGAGATTTTAGTTCCTCTTTAATTTCTTCAATACCGCAGTTATCTAGATCCTTGCATGTCACAATACCTTTCACAAAGTTTAAAGCTTTATGCGCATACACCCTAACCTTAAACTGGTCAAACATTTCAATGTTAAACAGACGTTTCGTCTGTCCTTTGTCTGAAGATTCCACCAACAGACCTTCCTTAACCTTCCTCACATTTCTCACTTCTCCTACTAGATTTTTTATAGTTCTTGATATAATAAACGGACTAACATTCGAAAAATTAGTACCGTCTTCTCTCTCTATCACTACATAATTAATCTTGGAATAACTAATAGAAACTAAATCTGAAACTGGCTCCACTGATTCTGAATCTGGCGACGATTCGTCATGCGGCCGAACGCGCCTTTTTTTATGGGGGGAGTTGGCATTGCCTACAACTTCTCCGCTAAAACCGGGTATGGGATTGTTAGGGGTTAAAGGGTTAATTGGGGATAAGGAAGTGGTTTGTAGGGGGGTGGAGCCGGGAAGCTCCGGTTGCGTCGCAAGGGGCACTTTTAAAACGTTATTTGTATTACTGTCTTCCATCATAATAAAAGTTTAATTGTGTGTAAAGTATATGTGTATGTATAGTGTAGGTGGTTTTCATTCCTTCTCGTGTTTGACAGTTTAAGGAACCAGCAAGAGCCAAAGGATTCCAAAGAACCCGACTCTGGTGGCCTCGACGGAGCCCCCCGCATTATACCGCAAGGTTCCCGGACCAGGCGCCACCTGGCATTACGGCATAAGCGAGATTTTCGCAAGTTGATAGGGCAGCCAGGTCATGTTGGCTAGACCGACCCGGGCCCCTGTACTACCTTGCAGCCTGGGAGTGCACACCCCGGAACCCAGTTTTATCCGCTGTACCCTCCAGCAGGCGAGCCCAAGGATCTCAGACTGTTACTAGTTCCCCACGCTGTCAAACAAGGAATGAGTGTGCGTTTTGGTGACCTGCCCGTATGCAGTGTAGGTGTATGTAGTGTGAGTGTGTTTGGAATAATTTAGAAAAACTGTGTGTATGTGGTTGTGTTTACGGGCAGGTATGTGTGTTGGAACGAGGTGTACTGAGCTGGTTCCCGTGGGGGCGCTACTCCCCAATGGCTGCCCGCTTTCAGCCACCCTGCGGGTATTATTATTATTATTATTTTTTTTTTTTTTTTTTTTTTTTTTTTTTTTTTTTTTTTGTTTTAGCGGCATCAACAGCTGAGGTTATTAGCCGCTTTACGAGTTTCGTTTATGAAACGAAATAATACTGTGACTTATAGTCTCATATAATAACATTATATACAGTAAAAAAAAATATATATATATATATATATAAATAAAATATGGGTTCAATAAAATTCACATACATAGACGAACAGTGTGGAGATAATTGAACATGAGGCTTAGGGATAAACGAATGGACTGAGTACGAAACAAATTCACGATAAAATGATTGTATATATAAAATTGTAAATAAATAAAATTGTAAATAAATAGAATTGTAAATAATATGTAAAATATATGTAAATAAAATGAATATAAGAATATAAGTGTATGAAATATATAAATAAAAAAGTTTTGTGTATACTGAGTAAAATAAATGCGTGTAAAATTATAATTTATTTGCTAGATCTATACTCTTTATAAATTCTAGGACGTTGTCTTCATTTCGAATTGACAGAATTTCGCTAATATTATTTGCAAGAGATGTTCTTAAACGAGCTTCATTATAGGAAGGACAATCCACTAGTATATGCCTTACTGTCAGTTGTCTTTGACAGTGTTGGCAGATGGGGGGTTCGAGACCCTGTAACAGGTAAGATGATGTTAATCTGGTGTGTCCTATACGTAAACGGGTAATAATGGTTTGTTCGTGGCGTGTTAGATGACTTTTTTCCTTCGACGGTTTTATTAGCGGTTTTATTGTTTTAAGTTGTGTGTCAACTTCGTCCCATTTTAATTGCCACAGGTTTAGAACTTTCTCCTTTAAATAATCTTTCAGATCCTTTGGCCGTATGCAGATATCCTCTAGTTGGTCATGTTCCACTGCGAGTTTAGCTGCCTCGTCAGCTTTCTCATTACCCTGGATCCCTACGTGGCCAGGTGTCCAGACTAGAGTTATATCTTTTTCTTTCTTATAGAGCCAGTCAAGTAACGCTTGTATTTCCTGAACTAAAGGATCAAATGAAAATCTATTTGATAACGCCTGCAAAGAACTTAGTGAATCTGTACAAATTAAAAACTTAGATTTATTTGAAAATTCTATACTATGAAGCGCTTGCCATAGTGCATATAACTCCGCTGTAAATGAACTAGCTGCTTCATGTAGCTTCCAGTGATAAGAGTCGTCGAGGATGATAAAGGCACTACCGACTCCCATTTCCGACTTGGAACCATCTGTATATATAATTTCGGCTCTAGGATGGTGATCTAAAATGTTTTTAAAATGGTTGATAAATAATTTCGGATTAACATCTTTTTTCCCTCCTTGCAAGCAAGAGAGGTCCATTTGGGGTAAGTGAATTCGCCAAGGTGGTACTTCATAATTTCCTGTTTGATAAACTGGCTGCAATGTTTCACTGAGTTCTTGCAGTATGGCATCTAGACGTATTCCAGCAGGACGAGTTCTAGTGGGTCTTGCCATGTATAGCGTAGTTTGCTCTTCATTAAATAGCAAAGCATGGTTGGGGTGTCGTGGTTGAGCATATATGTTTATAGCATAATTTATAAGTAAACGGTACCTTCGATATTTCAACGGTGGTACTCCCGATTCGCAGTACAAAGATACGGTAGGGCTGGTTCTAAAAGCGCCTAGAGCGAGTCTTATACCCGTCGAATGGATTTGGTCTAATACTTTTAAGTGTGATTGACGGGCTGCACCGTATACTATCGACCCATAATCCAATTTTGATTGAATTAAGCTTCTGTACACGTTTAGAAGTATGCTCCCATCTGCGCCCCATTTAATGCTAGATAAGCACCTGATAATATTCAATCGCTTCTTGCAACTGGCTGCTAAGTTTTGAATGTGAGGACCCCAAAGTAGTTTTCTGTCGAACGTAACTCCTAAGAATTTTATTTCTGATTTATTTGTTATAGGGAGACCATTTATTGTAAGTTGAGGATTTTGATGACAGGATCTCAACCTGCAGAAATGAACGCACTGTGTTTTTAGCGTGGAGAAACGGAAGCCTCGATTTTCTGCACGATCTACAATTGAGTTTATAGTTTCTTGTAGGACTGAATGGATGGAATTAAAATTGTCTCCTGCATAGAAGATGCAGAGATCATCTACATATAAGCTTCTCCCAACTCTGTGGTCTATACCTGACAACAAAACATTTACGGCTACTGCAAACAAAACCACACTAAGCGTGGATCCTTGGGGTATGCCATTCTCGACAGTAAAGGTGTTAGATTCAGTATTTCCAACTCGAGTTCTGATTCTTCTATCGGAAAGAAAACTGGCAATGAAATTTGGCAAACAGCCTCTAAGTCCCCACTCATGTAGAGTTTGCAATACGCCATATCGCCACGTCATGTCGTAGGCTTTTTCCAGGTCGAAGAAAACTGCTGTTAGATGATGTCTATTTAGGAACGTTGACTGTATCGCATTTTCGATGTAAACCAGTTGATCGTTTGTTGATCTGAATTTTCTAAAGCCCATTTGGAATTTGGATAGTAAATTGTACTTTTCTAAGACCCACATCAGTCGAAAACTGACCATTTTATTATTATTATTATTATTATTATTATTATTATTATTATTATTATTATTATTATTATTATTATTATTATTATTATTATTATTATTATTATTATTATTATTATTATTATTATTATTATTATTATTATTATTATTATTATTATTATTATTATTATTATTATTATTATTATTATTATTATTATTTTTTTTTTAAGCATAGCGGCATCAACTTCTATGGTTATTAGCCGCTTTTCTCAAGTTGTTTTTAAAAAAAAAAAACAACAATTCAGACTCTTCTTTGATATTAATCTGTCTATGTTGGTTTATAATAACCAATGTAAGGGGAGAGAGGAAAAAAACAAGTAACTAATTAAAATAAAATATATATATAATAAAATATATCTTAGAAAAGACTAATCAGAGATCAGTGGTAAACTGATAAGACAGAGACAAGGTATGAGAAAAAGTACGAAAAAGAAGGACGCCAAAACATGTACGTAATAAAATAACAGTAAAAATAAAATATAGTTTGTATAAATAAAATATGTATAAATATATGCAGGTATATGTATAAAAAATAAATAAATAAATTGTAAATAACTCGGTGTAAATACTATATCACAGTCAGTATATCACAGTATAAGAAACTACTCTAAAGTATTTTGCTATAGCTTGTACATCAATCGCGTTATTTTTAAAAACATTACCAGCTTTTTAATCATGATTGGGTTATTTCCCAAACATTCAGCGATATTATCCGGCAGTTGTAGGTTTGCTCTATGTATTGTATATTGAGGACAGTCTAGAAGTATGTGGTTTACTCCAAGTATGCCTCCACAATCTTCGCATACTGGAGGTTGTCTCCCTACCAGCAAGTACGTGTTCGTTAGCCGGGTATGTCCAATTCTTAATCTGCAGATAGTTACTTGCTCTCTCCTGTTCAGCTCAGATGGATATCGCCATTTTGTCACATTTGGTTTGATCGTTTTTAGTTTGGATTCAATGGAGGACCAGATGTTTTGCCACGTGGAGACGATTTTTTGCTTTAGGTGGCATGAAACGTCCTTGTGACGAATGGCGATGTTCTGATCTACTGAACCGTTATCTGCAGCCTGACGGGCTGCCTCATCTGCCTTCTCGTTGCCCGGAATGCCTATATGGCTCGGGATCCAAATAAACACTACCTTCTTTGCAATGGATTCTAGCCACCGTAATAGGGTTAATATGTTCTGTACTAAGGGGTCGTCGGTAAATATATTATTTAGGCTTTCGATTGAGCTTTTTGAATCAGTACATATTAATGTTTCGGTGTACGCAGCCATTTCAAAGTATCTCAAAGCCTGCCAGATAGAATACAACTCCGCTGTGTAAATGCTAGCGGCGGGGGTTAACGACCAGGAGTAAGCATTGTCCTGCACATACATGGCAGACCCCACTCCCGTGTTTGTTTTTGACCCGTCTGTGTATATGATCAGGTTTTGAGGATACTTGCTTAATATAGAACCGAGTGTTGCTATATAAAACTGATTGCTGATTTCCCCTTTTCTAATTGCGGCACATTCCATATGACAGATCGGTTTTCGTAAGTTCCATGGAGGTTCTTCACATGGACCTAACTGGTAGACCGAAGGTAGATTAGTTTGGACATTGTCTAAAAGTTCCCGAAATCTGATTCCGCATGGTCGCGTTATTGTACGGCGAGAGAAATAAACGTCTTCAAGCTCGTCAGAGAATAAACTTTTATAATTAGGATGATGAGGTTGTCCCCATGTTCTTGCTGCATACTGACACATTAGATATACACGTCTCTGCTCTAGAGGAAGGAAACCTGATTCGCAGCATAGCGACATGGAAGGGCTAGTGCGGAAAGAACCGGTAGCTAACCTTAGCCCCATATTTTGAACAGGTTCCAATAATCGTAAAACCGACTTCCGTGCAGATGCGTAAACAAAACAGGCGTAATCCAGTTTCGAAAGCACTGTCGCACGGTATATATTAAGCAGGGTATCCCTGTCACTTCCCCAATTTATGTTTGATAGACACCTCATAATATTAAGTGACTGCTGGCACCTACCACGTAAATTAATGACGTGCTCCTTCCAGTTCAGCTTGGGATCGAATGTGAGCCCCAAGTACCGAGTGGATTCCACACACTGGATAGGAGAATTGTACAAATTAAGGACAGGGTCGCCCTGGCATGATCGCAACCGGCAGAAATGCATGCATACCGTTTTTTGGGTTGAGAATTTGAACCCAATGTTGTTGGCAGCAACGGAGAGTCGGTCTATTGCTACTTGCATATCTCTAGATACCTCTTCCATGGAGACGGCAGATTTATAAATGCATAAATCGTCAACATACAACATTTTCTCAACTGACTCGCCGACTGCGTTTAGAAGATTGTTCACAGCAATAATAAATAAAGTAACACTTAACGTAGATCCTTGAGGAATGCCATTCTCTAATGCTACCGAAGATGATGCTGCATTACCCATTCTCACACTTATTTTTCGGTCTGATAGAAAACTCCCTATTAACAGACCCATCTTTCCCCTAATCCCCCAATCGTAGAGGGTTCTAAGAATATTATGGCGCCAAGTCATATCATATGCCTTCTCTACGTCGAAGAAAACGGCAATGGTATGTTGGCGCAAGGCAAAACTATTTTGGATGGCGTTCTCTAAACAAACAAGATTATCGGTTGTAGACCTGTTGCGCCTGAAGCCATGTTGGTATGGAGACAGTAAATTTTGCCTCTCGATATGCCATACTAACCGGTTATTGACCATTTTTTCAAATAGTTTGCCAATGCAACACGTGAGGGAGATGGGTCTGTAATTCGAGGGCATTTCTGGGTTTCTTCCTGGCTTTAAAATAGGAACAACTACTGCTGTTTTCCACTGTTCTGGATATTCGCCAGACTGCCAGATCTTGTTATATAGATGCAATAGGGAGTTCTTTCCCGAGAAGGGTAAATTGTTCAGCATAGAGTATGGAATTCCGTCCGGGCCTGGAGCTGTATCATTGCCAGACATGAATGCATGCTCCAACTCTGCCATGGTGAAATCTTGGTTGTACTCAAAACAAACGTCTGTTGCGAAATCTAGGCGTACTTCTGTATCAGCTATTATACGTTGAAACTCTGGCGAGTAATTAACAGAACTGCTAACATTTCTAAAGTGCTCTGCCATGATTTCGGCCATAATCATTGGATCAGACGCCGTCCTATCAGCAGTGACAAGTCGTGACGGAAGATTATTTGTCTGCTTGCCAGAGATCTTCTTGATTTTACTCCAGATTTCACCAGTCGATGAGGCAGGTGTGAGAGAAGACACATATTCTTGCCAGCTCCTACGCTTATAAATTAATATTAGTTTCCGTGCTTTCGCCCGGTATCGTTTAAACGTAATACAATTTTCGGGTGTTGGATTAGATTTAAATCGATTAAATGCTTGCTTGTTCCTCCTAAAGGCGCTAGCAATTTCGTCATTCCACCACGGAACGACTCGTTTTGGCAAACGGCCCGACGATTTCGGGATGCTGGATGTAGCTGCCTCTAGAATAACAGAGGTTATGTTATCCACACATTCCGAAATATTGTTTGGGAAAAGGATTTGTGGTATGGCCTCTGCATACTTCTCCCAATTAGCTTTTTCTACAATCCAGCGTGGTGGTAATGACGATATTCCAAACTGCAGAGGAAATGTCATGCAGATCGGAATGTGATCTGAAAAGATTTCTCCTTCCATAGTGGTCCATTCAATGTGTGTTGCAATGGTTGGAGAACATATTGATAGGTCAAGACAAGAGAGGATGTTAGATCTAGAGTTAACGTACGTGGGCTGTCCAGTGTTTAAGAGAAAGAGGTCATTGTCGGAGATAACATCTTCCATAATTCTGCCGTTCATGTCCGTGCTTTCGGATCCCCACATCCGATTATGGGAGTTAAAGTCACCAACGAGGAGATATGGTGTGGGCAACTGATTGATTATGTTGTCCATGTCAGCACGGTTTCTCGGTCCGCTAGGTAAGTAAACATTGCAAACAGTCATCTTAATCGGATGGGATAAGGTTACTGTTACGACTTGAACGGCAGAATTGAGGACAACCTCCTCAGCAGCAATGTCTGTTCGAACGAAGACAGCCACGCCGCCATTTGCTCTTGCACCATCTATTCCATCGCATCGAAAACATTTATAACCTCGGAGATTAAAATTCTGATTGGCTTTCAACCTTGTTTCCTGAAGACAAAAGCAAAAAGGTTTTTTGTCCACAATGATCTTTTTAATTTCTGGATAATGGAAAGCAAGGCCATTACAATTAGCTTGGATTAGAAAATTGTTGTAATTATCCATCAAATAAAATTATATTTATTTACAAGTGTATATTTATCTACGATCATTGTAGAACAAGAAGGAGAACTATTAAATTAATACGAGTATATAAAAAAAAATAGGAGGAAAATTAAAGCGTGCTTTAAAAAGAATTATTATTCACCCGAACATGAAGAAGACGGCCGACTTCTCGGTTTGCCTTTAGGCCATCCTTTCTTCTTCGCTTTGGCGAGTCTTCCAACTGAAGACTCCGAATCGGTGTGGGATGCAGTATCCGATTTTTGGGATTTTTGGGAACTTTGGGAAAAGGGGAAAGAAGACTTTTCAATTAGGGATGGAGAAAAGGATGGTTGATTTGGGATGAAGTTTGGGGTGTAAACTGTAGGATGGTAGGTTGTTTGGACTGAACAACTTTATAGCCCTCGATTGTGCTTTTCACCGCTTCTTCAATCATTCTTTTGATCTCCGGTAACAATACGGAGACGGAAGGTTGTTGCTGTTGCTGAGCTACTCTGGCGTAAGTGACCTGTTGTACTGGTGGAGATATCCTCAAGTATTCCTGTTTCGCTTCAAAGTAACTAAGTCTCTTAAGAGTTTTGATCTTTTGGATCGCAACTTCCTGTTTATAGACAGGACAATTAAAAGATCGGGCCGAGTGCGGCCCGTCGCAGTGAATGCATTTGAAAGGGATTTCGCAAGGTCTCCCTTGATGTTCAGCTTTACCACATACACAGATCTGTTCCCTACGGCAATTTACCGCTGTATGTCCGAATCTTTGACACCGGAAACATCGCAGGGGAGCGGGGATGTATGCTCGCACCGTCAAGGAGTAAAAAGCGACCTTTATTCTCTCTGGTAGACGAGTACCAACAAACGTGAGGAGATATGACGCTGTGTTTTGCACTTCACCTTGTCGCCTAACTGTCATACGTTTTACCTCGACGACTTTCTGAGATTTCAGTTCATCTTTAATTTCATCGATCGAACAATTATTCAGATCTTTGCATGTTATTATACCCTTGACGAAATTTAGGGTTCTGTGAGCGTAAACTTTGACCTTAAATTTATCAAACACTGTAACTTTAAAAAGACGTTTTGTTTGTTCTATATTTTCTAATTCTACTAAAAGGCCTTCCTTGATTTTTCTAACGTTCCTTACATCTCCAACTAACTGTTTTAGAGTTCTACTAATAATGAACGGACTAACATTCGAAAAGTCTTCATCATCTTCGCGTTCTACTACTAAATAATTAATCTTGGAGTAGCTCATCGCTACCGTTCCTGTTAATGGCTCCACAATCTCAATCTCCGGTGATGATTCACCAGACTTTTTTCTTTTATTTTTTCGCGTATCAGAATTACTTGATACAGGATTTACAGGGATTAGGGAAGTGGAATGGTTGGGAGAGGGTAAAGGGGAAGCTAAAGGAGTGGTTAATGGGGTAGAGCCGGAAAGCTCCGGATTTAAAATATTTTCAATTATACTTGTCATATAAAAGAATCCCTAACTTAGGGGAGCTGCCCCGGTGGGGTATACCCATGTCAGTGGGATCACCACCGACACCAGTAAGTTCCCCTGCTGCACCGGGAATTGCCCTGTTGGGAGGAAAAACATCTCCCTAGAGCTCCAGTCCCTTACTGATTGAAAACTTTCGGGGATCCCACGCCTCCGACGACGTGGGCACCCCCCTAAGTGCTTGCCAGGCAGGGGGCCTACGGAAGCTTGACTCCACTTCAAGAAGTGAAGCTACACCCCGCAGCGCCACCTCTTGCGTCTAAATCAAATCGTATATCGTTTCGTAAGCCTTTCCATTGCAAGTCGTCGTCGAAGAAATTCCATCAAGAAGAAAGAGAAAAGGAAAATGTAGTCAAGGAAGGAACAAGAGTTGGTCAAGGGAGACCAGATAGAAAAGAAAGACAGAAAGGGACCTGTCCGTAAGGCTAGTTGAAGTATAGACAGGGCCCAGCTAGGGTACCTCGGGTTGCCAGCCCCTGTACTCACAAGGTGTGAGCCCCTCAGGGGTATTATTATTATTATTATTATTATTATTATTATTATTATTATTATTATTATTATTATTATTATTATTATTATTATTATTATTATTATTATTATTATTATTTTTTTTTTATATAAGTAAGCGACTCGACTACCAGGGTCATTTGTCGCTCTTGCTATACAACATTGCTGTTGTATTTGTATGATCCATAATTAGCAGCAAACTGATGCAATAACATATAAATGCAACTAACGAACGAGCACAAAAGTATATACGACCAACATGAACTAAAATATGTAGTACAATACGACACAAACACTAATCAGACAGTAACAGGTATATAAATATGTGAAATAGCACAAGTTAAAACAAGTTGTGTAAATAAATAAACATAATTTATATATATAAAATATCACAGTTAATAGCTTTTATCACAGACTATGTAGTTTCACTCAGTTTCACTTCTTACTCAGTATTTCTTTTAAATAGTAATAGGTTAAAATCATGTATAAATAAGATATAGAAAATTAATAAAATATAGAAAATATCACAGGCGTTTCTTGATTTTTATACTATAAATCCTTGAATAGCTCTATTCTTTTTATAAATTCTAGGGCTTCTGTACTGCCATTAATCAGTTTTTCAATGTCAAAGGAGGCACGTTGAACATTGTATTGGTGACATTCTAACAATAATAATAATTATTATTATTATTATTATTATTATTATTATTATTATTATTATTATTATTATTATTATTATTATTTTTTTTTTTTTTTTTTTTAGTGTTAGCGGCATCAACTTCTATGGTTATTAGCCGCTTTAAAGTTTTGTTTACAAAAACTGTCAGATAATATTTTTTTGAAGACTCTTAGACTGATATGAGATAATATATCCAATACAAAATGTATATATATTAGTACGTAAAACATGGGTTTAATAAAATTCACATATAATTAGACAAACAGTATAAGGAACAGAGGTGAGATTAAACATGAGGTTTAGGGTAAAGAATAGACTGGGTACAAAACAAGTTCACGTTAAAATAATTGTATATATAAAATTTGTAAATAAATAGAGTTGTAGATTATATGTAAAGATGTATAGATAAAATAATTAAGTAAATATATATATATGTTTAAAATATGTAGCTAAAAATAAATAAATAAATGGATGTTGTATATACTGAATAAAATAAATGTATAAAACATTATAATTTATTTACTAGACCTATATTTTTTATAAATTCTATAACACTGCCTTCATTTTCAGTTGATAAAATTTCGATAATATTATTTTTAAGAGATGTTCTTAAGCGAGCTTCATTGTAGGTAGGACAATCCACTAGTATGTGCTTTACTGTCAGTTGACTTTGACAGTGTTGGCAGATGGGGGGTTCGAGACCTTGTAACAGGTAGGATGACGTTAACCTAGTGTGTCCTATACGTAAGCGGGTTATAATTGTTTGTTCGTGGCGTGTTAAACGACTTTTCTTAGGTGGATTTATTAATGGTTTTATTGTTTTGAGTTGTGTATCAACTTCGTTCCATTTTAATTGCCACAGGTTTAAAACTTTCTCTTTTAAATAATCTTTCAGATCCTTTGGGCGTATGCAGATATCCTCTAGTTGGTCATGTTCCACAGCAAATCTGGCTGCTTCGTCTGCTTTCTCATTACCCTGGATCCCTACGTGGCCAGGTGTCCAAACTAGAGTTATTTCTTTTTGTTTATTATAAAGCCAATCAAATAACGCTTGTATTTCTTGAACTAAAGGATCGAATGAAAATCTGTTTGATAATGCCTGCAAAGAACTCAGTGAATCTGTACAAATTAGAAAATTAGATTTACTAGAAAATTCTGTACTATGAAGCGCTTGCCATAATGCGTATAATTCCGCTGTATATGAACTAGCGGCTTCATGTATCTTCCAATGATAAGAGTCGTCAAGGTTAATAAAGGCACTACCAACTCCCATTTCTGATTTGGACCCGTCTGTGTATATAGTTTCGGCACTAGGATGGTGATCTAAAATATTTTTAAAATTGTTATGAAATAGTTTAGGATTAACATCCTTTTTCCCTCCTTGTAAGCAAGATAGGTCCATTCGGGGTAGGTGAATTTGCCAAGGTGGTATTTCATAATTTCCTATTTGGTACATTGGCTGCATTGTTTCATTCAGTTCCTGCAGTATGGCGTATAGACGTATTCCAGCAGGACGAGTTCTAGTAGGTCTAGACATGTATTGTATAGCTTGCTCCTCGTTAAACAGCAGCGCATGATTAGGATGTCGCGGTTGGGCATATACGTTTATTCCGTAGTTTATAAGTAAACGGTACCTTCGATATTTTAACGGTGGTACTCCCGATTCGCAGTATATAGATACTGTAGGACTGGTTCTAAAAGCCCCTAGAGCAAGTCTTATACCCGTCGAATGAATTTGGTCTAGTACCTTCAAGTGTGATTGACGGGCGGCACCGTAAACTATTGATCCATAATCCAGTTTGGACAAAATCATACTTCCATACACATTTAGGAGTATGCTTCTATCTGCGCCCCATTTCATACTAGATAAGCACCTAATGATATTCAATCGTTTTTTGCAATTGGCTGCTAAGCTTTTAATATGAGGACCCCAAAGTAGTTTTCTGTCAAACGTAACTCCTAAGAACTTTATCTCTGGTTTATTAGTTATAGAAAGACCATTTATTGTGAGCTGAGGATTTTGATGACACGATCTCAACCTGCAGAAATGAACGCACTGTGTTTTTAGCGTGGAGAAACGGAAACCTCGATTTTCTGCACAATCTACGACTGAATTTATAGCTTCTTGCAGGACTGAATGGATATCATCAAAATTATCTCCTGCATAGAAGATGCAAAGATCATCTACATATAAGCTTCTCCCGACTCTATGATCTATACCTGACATTAAAACATTTACGGCTACTGCAAACAAAACCACGCTAAGTGTGGATCCTTGGGGTATGCCATTTTCGACTGTATAGGTGTTAGATTCAGTATTTCCGACTCGAGTTCTGATTTTCCTGTCAGAAAGAAAACTGGCAATGAAATTTGGCAAACAGCCCCTCAGTCCCCATTTGTGTAGAGTTTGCAATACACCATATCTCCACGTCATGTCGTAAGCTTTTTCAAGGTCGAAGAATACTGCTGTAAGGTGATTTCTATTTAAAAAACTTGTTTGTATTGCATTTTCGATATAAACCAGTTGATCGTTTGTTGATCTGAATTTCCTAAAGCCCATTTGAAATTTAGATAGTAGATTATATTTTTCTAAGACCCACATCAAGCGAAAACTGACCATTTTTTCCAGGGTCTTACTAAGGCAACTGGTTAAAGATATTGGGCGATAGTTGGATGATATTTTGGGGTCCTTGCCAGGTTTTAGAAGTGGGACTATAATAGATTCTTGCCATTGCTCTGGATAGATTCCTGTCTTCCAAATTCGGTTGTACAATTGTAGTAATTCGACTTTGGCAGTTTCAGGTAAGTGTTTTAACATGTTGTAACTAATAGTATCTCGACCTGGCGACGAGTCTTTAGTTTTATCTAGAGCTTCTTTTAGTTCTTCCATGGTAAAAGGTACATTATAGAACGACTCTATTCGTTCTGTAAAATCCAATGGAATCTCTCTAGCGAATTTATTTAGACGAAAGTCTTCGTTGTAATTATCAGAACTACTTGTTGATTGAAAGTGACGAGCAAATTCGTCTGCCAATTCTAGAACATCTGTTATCAACTCTCCATTGATATCTAATACAGGTGATGTAATAGGAAGTTTCTTTCCTATTAGTGATCTTATTTTCCCCCAAACGTCTGAAGGTGATGTTTGTGGGGTGAGAGATGATACATACGTCTTGAAAGAGAGCCGTTTCTTTTCCAAAATGACACGGCGAGCTCGAGAACGGAGTCGCTTAAAATTAATCATATTTTCGGCAGTAGGGTGTCTTTTAAAAAGATTGAGTGCTTGTTTTTTAGCTTTAATTGCTTTGGCCACCTCTTCATCCCACCACGGTACTCTTTGCGGTCTCTGTTGGTTTGTGATAACTGGAATACTTTCTTCAGCAGCCAAAAGAATGGATTGAATAACATGGTCTACTGAAGAAGCAATAGTGTCAGTTAAATTAAAGGTGGTAATGTTTGTTTGAAATTTTGGCCAGTCAGCTTTACTTTCTCTAAACTTCCTACGTGCCGTTAATGGTTGTAATTGTGGGCGCGATGTAGCAAGTTGTAGCATTACAGGGAAATGGTTCGAGAAATAAAGATCATCAAGTACATCCCATGAAAACAAATGAGTAACTTCTGGAGAACTCACGGAAAGATCTATAGAGGAGAAGTCGTTTGATCTTAAATTAAGATAAGTACCTTTACCCGTATTAAGAATATTCAATTCTAATTCCTCAAAAAGGTTTTCTAGACTTCGTCCACGAGGATCTAGATTAGACGATCCCCATATCGGATTGTGTGAGTTAAAATCTCCAAGAAGTACAAATGGTCGGGGTAATTGAATAATCGCATTTCGCAAGTCGTCTACTTCCCAGTGAATATCGGGCAGATATATGTTGCAGATGGTTAAAGCAAACGGATAAAAAACTTTAACAGCAATTATCTGTAATTCTGTGTTTATATTTACAGGTTGTGTCGGAATAGAATCTTTTATAAATATTGCAACACCACCCCTAGCTCGAAGATTAGGCATGACATCTTTTCGAACAATGGTGTAACCTTTGGTGTCATACGGAGTTTCAGGTTTCAAATGCGTTTCCTGTAATGCTACAACAAGAGGACATTTTTCAACAAGTAACAACTTAAGTTCGCTAGTATGAGTTCTAATGCCATTTATATTCCATTGGATGATATTATCCATTTGGATAGTTTATTGATAAGTGCTACTGGGAGGAAGTCTCCCGAGTAGACGAATCTTTGCTTTTAGGACGAGGCCCTCTAGGGACGCCTTTTGGCCACCCTTTCTTCTTTTTAATGGTTCCTGTAAGAGGATTCATCTCGTTGTCGGAGCATGAGCTCGCTGTCAGTAGAATATCACTTGCATCCATACTACAGGAAATATGGAGAAGTGGGTTGGATTCTTGAGGATTTTGGGATGAATGGGAAGATTTACTAGGAGTTTGAGGTTTTATAAACTTCGGTGGTTGTGTAAGTGGGGAGATTTGGGGTTGTTGTTGGGGGATTGGTAGTGGGGAGATTGGGAGTGGTAATTGGGGGGAGAGATTTGTAACAGTTTCAGTCGGTAAGGTTCTTAGCGAAGTGGTTGAGAATAAATCTGATTTTTTAAAATGTGTCTCGAGTGCTTTTATAATTTCTGGAACGAGAAATTTAACTAGCAGGCTTTGATCTGGTACCGCTGGTGGTTGACTAGGCCTAGCAACAACTCTGGCATATGAAGTAGTCGGACCGGTGACTATAGAGGGTGTATTAAGCATTACTTCGCGTTTGGCGTCAAAATAACTAATACGCTTCGTTACTTTTAGTTTCTGAATTGCTACTTCCTGTTTGTAGATTGCACATGTTCTAGAGTTTGCTGGATGGTTATCTCCACAGTTGACGCATATTACGGGGGTTTCGCAGGGATTCCCTTGGTGCATTGCTTTACCACATATACACACTTGCTCTTTCCGACAATTAACTGCCGCATGGCCAAATTTCTGGCACCTGAAACAACGCAGTGGTGCTGGTATATATGCGCGAACTGGGAGGGAGTAAAAAGCTATTTTAACACGTTCCGGAAAAACGGTCCCCGTGAATGTGAGTAGATATGAAGAAGTGTTAATTATCTCACCCTGTCTCTTATAGGTTAATCTTTTTACATCAGCGACATGCCTGGATCTTAATATTTCTTCCCTAATTTCTTCTATGCTGCAGTTATTAAGGTCTTTGCAAGTTATTACTCCCTTTACAAAATTTAGGGTTTTATGAGGAGTTACTTTAACTTTCAGTTTATCAAGATTGATTATATCTAGTAACCGCTTCGTTTGCTCCTTACTTACGCTTTCAATTAATAGACCGTCGTTAATCTTTTTTACACTTTTTACTTCCCCGACTTGTTTCTTTAAACTATTGAAAATTAAGAAGGGACTTACGTCGTTAAATGAACCTTCTTCTCTTTGCATTAGCAGAAAATTAATTTTAGAAAAGCTAATTGGATGTTTCTTAACATTTCCTGTTTCTGTTTCACAATCAGTGTCAACAATCGATTCACTAGTCTTTTTTCTTTTTCCTGGAGATTGAATCCCAGGAGCATTTTTTTCATAGGGTATGGAAAAGGGATTAGGAGGTATTGATAGGGTTCTTAACTCGTTGTAAGAAGGGAGTTCTAATGTATGGGAAGGGGGATAGGATAAGGTGAGTTGAGGTGTGGAGCCGGGAAGCTCCGTTTGCGACAGGGGCACTTTTGTAACGTTATTACCTGTACTGTCATCCATGTTTTATATTTAATAATTTGTTTAAAAAGTGTGTATGTATAGAATATGTGTTTTTCATTCCTTTCATGTTTGACAGCTTGAGGAACCAGCAACAGCCAAAGGATTCCTGTGAACCCGACTCTGGTGGCCTCGACGGAGCCCCCCGCATTATACCGCAAGGTTCCCGGTCCAGGCGCCACCTGGCATTACGGCATAAGCGAGATTTTCGCAAGTTGATAGGGCAGCCAGGTCATGTTGGCTAGACCGACCCGGGCCCCTGTACTACCTTGCAGCCTGGGAGTGCACACCCCGGAACCCAGTTTTATCCGCTGTACCCTCCAGCAGGCGAGCCCAAGGATCCCAGACTGCTACTAATTCCCCACGCTGTCAAACAAGGAATGAGTGTGCGTGTTGGTGACCTGCCCGTATGCAGTGTATGTGTGTGTAGTGTATGTGTGCTTTAGTTAAAATAGAAAACTGTGTGTTTATATGGTTGTGTTTACGGGCAGGTATGTGTGTTGGAACGAGGTGTACTGAGCTGGTACCCGTGGGGGCGCTACTCCCCAATGGCTGCCCGCTTTCAGCCACCCTGCGGGTATTTTTTTTTTTTTTTTTTTTTTTTTTTTTTTTTTTTTTTTTTTAAATCACACACTTTGTGGTAGGTGTATAATAACAAGACCGGATCTGTTGATCAAGGTAATGTTATCAGCTGTAAAGGGCTTTCCTTACAATTGCAGTTGTACCCAGAATTACTGCTTTTTGCATCCATGTGGTGGCGTTTTCTGATATCCCCATAATCAGTAGATTCTTCACGAGTTTTTTATGAATAATACCGTTAGCACTAATGATTATTGGTAGTATTTTAACCTGCTTAGCTTGCCACAGTTGTTTGATCTCATAGGCTAACGGTAAGTATTTAGAAATCTTGTTCTCATAGGATTTGCTCAGATTCTCGTCTAGTGGAACAGAGAAATCAATAACCATGACTATTTTGTTGGTTTTATCCAATGTAACTATGTCTGGTCTGTTATGCTGTACAGGTCTGTCAGTTATTATTGGTGTGTTCCAAAGAATCTTACATTCATCATTTTCCAAAACAGGTTCAGGTAAGTATTGGTAATAGGGTATGAACTTGGTATTAAAATTCCACTTCTCTTTTAGGTTTTGGTGAATGACTTTCCCCATTGCATCATGCCGCTGTGTGTAGTAAGTGGATGCCAGGTATGTGCACGCTGATATTATATGCTGTATGCTTTCTTCTTCTTTTTTACACAAGCGACATTTGGTGTTTTCTATGTTTTGTTTTAAAATATATTTACAATACGTGCGCGTTGGAGCCACTTGATCTTGTATGGCTATGATGTTGGCCTCCGTTTCCGCAAACAGATACCCTAGAGTCAGGTATTTATTAGACTGTTTAAAGTCTGCGTCTGTTTGATGTAAATTTGCGTAGAATCGCCCATGTAGCGCTTTGCTTTCCCATGCTTCGCTTAAAGATCTTGGCTGTGGTTCTTCTGGATCACGACCACTGGCCAAGTTTAGGACCGAGTATTTGTGGTCTGCAGCTGCAATTTGATAGTGAATTGGTAACTCGCTCCCTAGAAAGTAGTTTTGTAACTTTTTAATTTGCCCATTGTGAAGTGTTTGCAAGTTAGTAAGACCTCTTCCTCCTTCTTCCCTAGGTATGTATAAACGTTCGGTGGCTGAATTTGGATGAAGGACTCCATATTTCATTAACGTCGTCCTTATCTTTCTATCTAATTGTTCAAGTTCGGTCTTTGACCATTTTAATACACCGAACGTATAACTTATAGTCGGGATTGCCCATGTGTTAATGGCTGAAAATTTATTTTTTGCATTCAGCTGTGTCTTTAGCACTTTACAAACACGGTCCATAAGTATTTTCCCAGCGTTATCTTTGTTTATTTTTTGTTTTATCTCGAACGACTGTTGTATTCCGAGATACTTATATGTATTCTCTAAACCTAAGTTGGGTATCGTGGTACCATCGCTGAATGTCATATTCACAGTATTTGTGATCTTTCCCTTTTCGGTGTGCAGGATTCCACATTTTTCTGTCCCCAGCTTCATTTTTATGGCATTGCTAAACTGCCGTACTAGTTCTAATGTACCTTGTAGCTGTTCAGCTCCTCTGGTGTATACTTTGAGATCATCCATATAGAATAGATGAGATAACCTCGTCTGTTGGTCTATAGCATATCCATATGTGCTTCGTTTCAGCATTTCGCTCAACGGATTTAATGCAAGACAAAACCATAGTGGACTAAGGCTATCCCCTTGGAATATTCCTCGTCTGATATGAATTTCTTGCCTATTGCATGCTTGAGTAGTTCCTTTAAGGTATAGAGTAGTACGCCATTTCTCCATAAAATGTGCCAATAATTGTACAATGTGCCAATAATTGTACATTATTATTATTATTATTATTATTATTATTATTATTATTATTATTATTATTTTTTTTTTTTTTTTTTTTTTTTTTTTTTTTTTTTTTTTTTTTTACCACAGTTAACCTGGTACCCAATATATATATGTCGGGTTAGTCACCAAGACATATATTTTCTTAAAATTAATTTATAGATAAAATTGGCCGCTTTCTCTGTTGTTTTGTTTGATCAGTCGGGCGTAGAAGCCAAGACTTTTTCGGTCTTTATTGATTCAGGACTCTTCTTATTATATGGACAGTCCCGAGTATTGCGGCTTTCTGTGCTGGTTGAACTAAACTTGGTGGTAGGTTTAGTTTTATTAAGTTTACAGTAAAATGTTTACTGACTATTCCGTTAGCCGAAATAATAAATGGAATTACCTCCAGTTTATGCAGTTCATACATTGCTCTCATTTCATAGATTAGATCTTGGTATTTGTCTATTTTATCTCTGTATGACCTGCTAAGATTATGGTCTAGTGGGACTGCGACATCTATTATAAATGCAGTTTTTTGTGTTTTATTAATTATAGTTATATCTGGCCTGTTATGCGCCAGTGTTCTATCCGTGATTATGTCGGTGTTCCATAGAATCTTGCAGTCCGCATCTTCCTCTACAGATTTAGGTACGTATTTATAGTACGGTAGTTCTTCTTGTAACAATTTTTTATTTTTACAGAGCGCTTGATGTATAATCTTAGCGATGTTATCATGCCTAGTTAAGTACTCTCTCGAAGCGAGGTAAGTACAAGCTGAGCTTATATGTTGTATTGATTCTGTGCTGCTATTACATAAACGGCATGTTTCACTTGCTATATTTTTCTTCATAATGTGTTTCAGGTATGATCTTGTTGGTACTACCTGATCCTGAATAGCAGTTATCATCGCTTCAGTTTCCATATGAAGGTCTCCTGTTCTTAAATACAGTGTTGAAGAACACGTGTCTGCTTCTTCACCGCTTAGGTCGGCTGGAAACCTACCATGAAGAGCCTTTTCCTTCCATTCCCTCTCAATTGTTTCGAGGGTCAAGCTATCGTGTTCATTTCCCTGTCGGTATTTTAACTGAAGAGGTGAGTATTTCTGTACTTTTTTGTATATACTTGTTACAGATGTTTTGCTTTCAGCCATATATTTATTTAGCTTTTTTGTTTCGTTCTCATGCATTATTTGTAAATTGAGTAGGCCTCTTCCTCCTTTTTTTCTTTGCAAGTATAATCGGTTAACCGATGAATGTATATAATGACCTTTATACTGCGCCATTATGGTTCGTACCTGTCTATCTAGATTTTCCAAATCTGTCTTTGACCACTTAAGTATTCCAAATGTATATGCTAATAGCGGTGTGGCCCAAGAGTTTATGGCAGAAATCTTGACCTTAGCATTTAATTTAGTTCTTAATACTTTGTGTATTCTGGATATATAAGTAGTTATAATACTGTGCTTCATCTCTGTGTGCTGAATATTTAACGTCTGTTGGATTCCTAAGTACTTGTACGTGGTACCCAATTCTAAGCTGTTTATTACAGATCCGTCCATAAGCTTCATATTTTCTGCCATTTGTTGCACCTTACCGGCTTTAACATGCAATACTGCACATTTCTCTAATCCGAATTGCATATTAATTGATTTACTAAAAGATTTTATTACTTCCAGCATACTCTGCAGTTTATCAGGAGTTGCTGCATAAACCTTCAAATCATCAATGTAGAAAAGATGAGTAATTGTATTATTAGTTGATTTTTCAACATTAATGCCGTATTTTGTGTTTTTCAGCATATAACTTAACGGGTTTATGGACAAGCAAAACCATAGAGGACTTAAACTATCGCCCTGGAATATTCCTCTCTTAATAGGAATCATCGGTGTTGTATATGATGTACCAGCTTCATTGACGACGAGTGCTGTCCTCCAGGATCCCATTAGGTAAGTAAGAGTAGCAACTATCTTAGGATCAACTTTGTACATTTCTAGTATTTTTATCAGCCAGGTGTGTGGCACCGAGTCATAGGCCTTGCGGTAATCCACCCATGCAATCGAAATATTTCTTTTCTTCGATCTAATGTAATTTGTTACTGCTGCATCTACTAAAAGCAATTCTTTGCAGCCTTTACCATATTTCCTACAGCCTCTCTGTTCTGGAGCTAGGATATTATTTGCCTGTATATGTTCGGTAAGCTTTTCTGCAATAATCGAGGTGAGTATTTTATATAAGGTGGATAAACATGTAATGGGCCTGAAATTTTCTGGGCTTTGTATATCCTTAGACTTAGGTACCATATAAGTTCTACCCTCAGTTAAAAACTTAGGTATTTGATTGTGATGGCTTAGAATTCGTTGAAGCTGTATTACTAACACAGGACGTATGTTTTTAAAACTCTTCCACCAATAGTTTTGGATACCATCGGGTCCTGGATTCTTCCAATTATGTAATTTCTTTAAACAATTTGTTACATCATCATTAGTAATGCACATATCAGGCATTTTCTTTATTGCTGATGTTCTCTCTTCTTCACTTCTTACCCAATATGCATCTTCGTCATGGTTTACTTCTTGTGACCATAGTAGGCTCCAAAAACGATTCATGTCTTCAGGTTTTGGTGGTTCAGAATTTAAACTTGGTGAATTCTTGTTTTCCATTTGTCTGTAAAACCTTTTCTGATCGTTTGCAAACTGTTGATTCTGTTTATACCTTTGGATACGATCATTGTATCTTCGTATTCTGCAAGCATACACAGCTAACTTCTGTTTTAATTTTTCTTTAAGTGTCATTAGCTTGTCAAGGTAATCTTGATGTTTAGGTTTAGTTTTGATTGTTTTCGATAGTGTTTTTATCTTCTTTTTAAGTCTGTTGCTTGCTTCTTGAGGTTTTGCTAAGTACGCTTGTAACCACGCTATCTTCTTTCGGGTATCCTCTACTATTTTTGTGAGCCGAGTTTTCCACGGTGGTTCTTCTTTTTTTCCGTGATAGATGGCCTTTTTCTTAACAGTTATATTTAGCATATCACAAACTGTCCTAGCCGCGCAGTAGATGTTATGGTGCATATCTTCTAATGATTTACTACTATTAAATTCATCTGCTAATGTCGCATCTACTTTCTGGATGCATTCATATGTACATTTATTGTACTTTATTTTCGGCAGCGGCGGTTTACATTTGGGGGGTATGCCTTCATACATTATGTAGTAGGCTAGATATGTTTCCATTATCTCCTCATTCGTTCTTTCCGGTACTATTGCCGGTATTCTAAGCATGCTTGATCTTCTAGATGACCGTCTATCTGGTAGTTCTCCGGCTTCATTGGTATTGTCACTACTTAAATTCAGGTGTAGTCTTGCTTGCTTTTTTAATTCTACAAGTTCTGCTTCAGATAGTACTTTTCTCCTTAAGACAGACCTTACTTGATTAGATAGAATTTCTTTGGAAGCACTTCTATTTGGAAATTGGTTATTCCATAAATTAAGCATTCTAACGGGATAGTTTCTTTTCTCTTGTTCCAATCTCGTAGCAATAAAGTACGCTTTGACTAAATAAATGTTTTCATCCTTGGTCCATCGCGTACGCCCCCTCCTCGATTGCTGGTTAATAACGGGAACCCCACTCGGAGCATCCAAGCTATTATCGCTGACTGAATTTACTTCAGATGAGGATATGGGCCTTGTGGCTTGTGGGTCCGACCGCAGACGAGTGCCACTCGCTTCACTCTCATTGCCTGCGTGGGGCTGGACATCAGGACGATCCCGAACAGCTGCAACCCCTACATCTGTCACGCCCTGTTTCGCTTGTCTTCTTGTTTTCACAGCGATAATTATAAGACTATAGGCAGGGTTGCTGACCCCACCATAGCACGAACACATTTTATACCTCCTGCCAGGTTTTCCTCCCTATTATTTTTAATTCCCGGGAGAGTGCGGGATAGGATCCCCATGTATATAGAAGTGAGATCAAACATGACTAAGGTCGCTGGCTGTACCGTCTACCCGTCTAACAGTGAATCTTACGGTAGCAGGTCGACAAAAACCTGGCCAGACTATGTTTATTATTATTATTATTATTATTATTATTATTATTATTATTATTATTATTATTTTTTTTTTTTAATTGATTTAGGCGGTTTCGACTGCTATGGTCATTCTACCGCCATTCTAGTGTACTAAAACTAGTTCATAAAAGTCTAACTAACACTATTTACAATATAGTATAACACATACGACAGAAACAAGGTGAAGCTCATAATAATTTATGTATAAATCGAATGGAAAGAAAAGAATTATTGTATAAGTAAAATGACGTGTATATATATATATATATATATATATATATATATATATATATATATATATATAAAAACTAATATATAATTAAAATAGAATATATAGATAAAATGTAAATAAGTAGCCATATAGTTTGTATATATTGAAAACAACATTGACATGAAAACAAACATGATAAATAAACGCCTTCAAAACATAAAACATAAAAATGTATAAAATAAAAGTATATTAACTATATCTTCTGAAACAGACGAGTTACTTGCAGGTATTTTAGTATTTTATTAATATTGGATTTTTCATTTTTTAGTATTTGTTCCATTGATGCAGATAAGTTACAGGTTCTTCTGAATTGTTCGTATTCAATGCAGTCAAGCAGGATATGCTGCACTGTTAAAGGTACTTGACAGATGACACATTCAGGTCTGTCTTCTTCGCTTAGCAGATACGAATGTGTCATACGTGTATGACCGATTCGAAGTCGGCAGTAGACAACTTCTTCTCGGCGTGTTAATTTTTTCTGGTATGTGCAGTATTTAACTGATTCATTTACAGTTTTCAACTTGTCTGCACTCTGGTCCCACAAGGACTGCCATTCCATTTGACATTTTATTCTAATGTGATTTTTAAGGTCTCTTTGTGTAATGGCTTTATTAACATTTGGTGGCCGTCTGCTTGCGAATTTAGCACCTTTATCTGCATTTTCATTACCAGCGATACCTACATGGCTAGGAACCCATACAAAAACTATTATTTTCCCCTGATTTGCACATTCATATATTAAAGAATTCATTTCACGCACAATAGGCTCTTTCGAGAATTTGTCTTTTAATGTTAAGAGCGATGACATAGAATCAGTACAAATCAGGAGCGTTGCTGATAATGATTCCCGACAAACCAAGAGTGCTTGCAGAATAGCATACATCTCGCATGTATACACGCTTGCGGCTCCCAGGAGCGACCAGGTCATTGTTGAATCCGGAGTTACTACTGCGCATCCGGTACCTGAGTGAGATTTGGAACCGTCAGTAAATAGTACTTCACAAGGCTTATAACTATTAATGATTTGCAGTAGGTCTTGTTTTATAAGTACGCTAGCAGTATCTTTATTATGTCTTTCTAGATCCAAACGGCAAACCACGTTTGGAGTAATCCACGGGGCGACAAAATTAGCATCATCCGTAGTATATAAATTACCTTCTGGAATATTCAAGCGCACCGAGAGAATTTTAGATCTTATTGCAGCTGGTTTCGTAGACGATGTTCTATTAACATACCGCTGCAGCAAAGGAGAACTACAGAATGACATCCTATTAGGACTAGCCTGTTGATTAAGTACTGTCATCCTATAATTCAACAGTAGGCGTTCACGACGTAACTGTAGTGACTCAAGTCCCGACTCTACGTACAAACTTGAGACAGGGCTCGTATAATAGGCGCCTGTAGAGAGTCGGATTCCAGAATGGTGGACTGAGTCTAATACACGTAGACGACTTGGTTTAGCGGCTGAATATATGACGCTTCCATAATCAATTCTTGATAAAACCATTGCCTTGTAAATCATTAAAAGCGTTTGTCGATCAGAGCCCCAATTAATATTCGAAAGCGATTTTAATATATTAATGATATTGTTGCACCTGGCTTTTAAGTCATTAATATGTGCAATCCAGCTGAGTTTTGAGTCTAGAACCATTCCTAGATATCGAGTACTATCTGTGTTGCGTATGGGCATCGAGTTAAGTTGTAGAATGTGATTACGTTGGCATGTACTCCGTTTGCGACAGAAATGCAGACATACAGTCTTGAGATACACAATCCTGCATTCCTCGCCTCGACTGCGAGTGTGTTTAATGCAGTTTGTAGGGATGCTTCTATATTATTAAAACATTTTCCAAATTGGAATAAAACTATATCATCTGCATATGCGCAGTAGTAGACCGACCTTTGAACAGACTTTAAAATGGGCTGTAGCGCGATCAGAAATAGTGTTGCACTTAGACTGGATCCTTGGGGAGTTCCATTCGTTAAAGGGAAACTATTAGACACGGAATTACCGACTTTAACCCGCATTGACCTTCCACTAAGAAATGAACAAATAAATCTGGTTAAGTTTCCCTTTATATTCCAAGCATACAGTTGTTCTATTATGTTTCGACGCTTCACTGTATCAAAGGCACTTTTAAGGTCTACAAAAACGGCTGACAAATGTAGATTTGTATTAAAACATCCCTGTATCGCATTCTCTAAGTACGTCAACGCATCCACGGTCGAACGGTTTTTTCTAAATCCAAATTGAAATTTACTAAGTAATTTCCTCGATTCTAGTACATACGTTAGTCTTCTATTTATCATTTTTTCAAAAATTTTACACAAGCAACTTGTAAGTGATATGGGCCTGAAGTGTACTGGTGTCGTTGGTGTTTTTCCAGATTTTAAAATAGGAACCACAATTGCTTCCTTCCAACTGTCAGGTAGTTCACCATCAGTCCATATATTGTTGTAAGCACTTAGTAAGGTTACTTTTGCGTCATCCGACATATGCCTTAAAAAGGCATTTGTAACATGGTCGTTGCCAGGTGCAGTGTCGCGACTATTTTCAAGTGCATCATTTAGTTCATCAACTGTGAATAAGCGATTGTGATCAGCATCATCGTTATGAGGTAGGTTTAAATTTTCTATTAACAATTCTTCATCGTCGGTGTTGCATATGTTGGAGAAATGACGTGCCATATGATTTGCAATTTCTGTGTCTTCTGATACGATTGTATTGCCTATTTTGAAATTGATATCAGGAAAGGTCTTTTTTCCTGTAATACTCCGAATTCTCCTCCATACTTCACCAACGTCTGAAGCAGAAGACATGCTCGAAACATATTCTCTCCATGAACTCTTTTTCGCTTCAACAATTTTCCTCCGACAAGAGGCTCTAGCTTTCTTGAAGGCTATTAAGTGGTCCATGGTGGGATCACGTCTGAAAAGTTTAAAAGCTTCCTTTTTTTCTCGAATACTGTGTGAAATCTCTTCGTTCCACCACGGAACAACCTTCTTGTAATTTCTTTCTCTTGATTTGGGAACATGTTTGTTTGCTGCTACTAATATAATATCTGTGATTTCAGATATTGAAAGGTCCAATTCTGTTGAAGCTATAAGTTCATCTACCTCGTTCCGATAAGCGTTCCAATCAGCTTTGCTCAATAACCATTTAGATGAGATTACTTTAGATTTGTTTATAGAGTCTATTTTGCTAATAACAATAGGAAAATGATCACTAAAGTGTGGATCTGACGTGGATGACCACTCTAAAGAATTTAATAAGGTCGGAGAACATAAACTGAGGTCAATCGCACCAAGTTTTCCTGTAGATGCGTCAAGGTGAGTTTTATCTCCATTATTGAGTATACAGACATTTAGCTTGTCTAAAAAACTCTCTAGAATTTTACCTTGACGATCATTTTTAAAAGAGCCCCATGTAAGATTGTGCGAATTGAAATCCCCACATATTATATATGGTGGAGGTAGCTGATTCAACAAAGCTTGAAGATCACTAGTGTCCCATGGCACACTAGGAAAATATACACAGCAAATAGTCAAACTGGCAGGGAAATTAATACGTGTTGCCACTGCTTGTAAATTGGTATTTAGATTTATAGCTGTATGTATAACGTCATTTTTAACGCATATAGCTACTCCACCATGTGCTCTATTTCCATCTATCGCGTCTCGACGAATAATGTGATAATTCTTTAGGTGGTATTGACGATTTTCCCTAAAATGTGTTTTTTGTAAACAGAAACAAGTAGGGTCGTACTCATTAATAAGTATTTGAATTGAGCTTAGTTTGTTTAAAAAACCACGGCAGTTCCATTGAATAATGCACTTTTTGTTCATAATGAGAATTAATTAATTAAAAAAAAATTGACTTGACCCTTGTTACAATTATGATCAAATTGATCAAGTTGTCTTCTTACGGGGTCTTCCCTTCTGCCAACCTTTCTTTTTCTTTGTTCTAGTCTTATTTAAAATGCTGGTGTTAATAGACTCCAGACTTGTATCCAAATCTACGCTTATAGACCTGCAGGAAGGTCCAGGAGAAGAGTGTATGAATCGCGTTTCATTTATGGGTTGGCTATTTGTGATATTAACTTTATTGAATTTTTGAGGCACTTCAGGTGTTGCATTCGCACTCAAATTTTCTTCTGTTGTTGTTAACTTTTCTGTTTCTGGCTTTTCTGTTTCCGGCATCCTAATATTGTATTTCTCTAGAATCGAAGTAACTACTTCACTCATTATTTTACGTATTTCCGGAAGCAATACTTGTACAATATTGGTATTCACGGAAGGGGTACTTTTCAATATGTTAGAATACGACACATGTGTAGGTGTAGGTGACATGCGTTCGTATTCTTGTTTCGCATCCATGTAGCTAATCCTTTTAGTAGTTTTAAGTTTCTGAATTGCAGCTTCTCTCTTGTATACAGGGCAATTAAATGATCGGGCTGAATGGTCACCTTGGCAGTTTACACACACGATCGGATTTTCACATGGTTTTCCCAAATGAACCGGTTTTCCACAAACACATATTTGTTCTTTACGACAATTACTTGCCGTATGGCCGAAACTTTGACATTTAAAACATCTCATGGGTGCAGGAATATAGGGGCGTACAGGAAGGTTGTAATAGGCAACCTTAATTCGCTCAGGCAATGTAGTACCTTCGAATGTCAGTAGATAAGAGGAAGAGTTGACCACTTCTCCCTGTCGCCTAACCGTCATACGTTTTACAAAAACTACCCTGTATCGATTCAGTTCTGTTTTAATTTCCTCTATGCTGCAGTTCTCAAGATCTTTACATGTGATAACACCTTTGGTAAAGTTCAAAGTCCCATGGACGTAAGCCTTCACGTTGAGATTTCCAAACGTGGTCATTTCAAGTAAACGAATGGTTTGCTCTTTGTTCATGGTTTCAATTAATAAGCCTTCTTTTATCTTCTTAATTGACTTTACATCACCCACATTATGTTTAATAACTTTCGAAATAAGAAACGGACTAACATTGACAAAATCTCCATCTACTCTCTTTACTACAACAAAATTAATTTTAGAGTAACTAATAGGTACTCTCACAGACACAGACTCATCACCACTACTTTCACGAACAGGAGAATCAGGCATTTTTCTCTTAAAATTCGGATTTGCCGCGTTCTCAGACGCTATAGGGTTTAATAAGGGAGGATTAAAAGTATTGGGAGGATTGGGAGGATTAATTGGAGGTGGGGGATCAAACAAAGAGAAGGGGGTAGAGCCGGGAAGCTCCGTTTCTAGGGTAAGGGGCACTTTTGTAACATCATTTTCTATATCATCATCCATCATATTTAGTTTAGTTATTTGTGTGTAAATTGTGTATGGATATTGCAGAGCGTGTTTTTCATTCCTTTTAGTGTTTGACAGATTAAGGAACCAGCAACAGCCAAAGGATTCCTGTGAACCCGACTCTGGTGGCCTCGACGGAGCCCCCCGCATTATACCGCAAGGTTCCCGGTCCAGGCGCCACCTGGCATTACGGCATAAGCGAGATTTTCGCAAGTTGATAGGGCAGCCAGGTCATGTTGGCTAGACCGACCCGGGCCCCTGTACTACCTTGCAGCCTGGGAGTGCACACCCCGGAACCCAGTTTTATCCGCTGTACCCTTCAGCAGGCGAGCCCAAGGATCCCAGACTGCTACTAATTCCCCACGCTGTCAAACAAGGAATGAGTGTGCGTGTTGGTGACCTGCCCGTATGCAGTGTACGTGTGTGTAGTGTATGTGTGTTTGGGTTAAAATAGAAAACTGTGTGTTTATATGGTTGTGTTTACGGGCAGGTATGTGTGTTGGAACGAGGTGTACTGAGCTGGTACCCGTGGGGGCGCTACTCCCCAATGGCTGCCCGCTTTCAGCCACCCTGCGGGTTATTATTATTATTATTATTATTATTATTATTATTATTATTATTATTATTATTATTATTATTATTATTATTATTATTATTATTATTATTATTATTATTATTATTATTATTATTATTATTATTATTATTATTATTATTATTATTTTTTTTTTTTTTTTTAAGCATAGCGGCATCAACTTCTATGGTTATTAGCCGCTTTTCTCAAGTTGTTTAAAAAAAAAACAACAATTCAGACTCTTCTTTGATATTAATCTGTCTATGTTGGTTTATAATAACCAATGTAAGGAGAGAGAGGAAAAAAACAAGTAACTAATTAAAATAAAATATATATATATAATAAAATATATCTTAGAAAAGACTAATCAGAGATCAGTGGTAAACTGATAAGACAGAGACAAGGTATGAGAAAAAGTACGAAAAAGAAGGACGCCAAAACATGTACGTAATAAAATAACAGTAAAAATAAAATATAGTTTGTATAAATAAAATATGTATAAATAAAATATGTATAAATATATGCAGGTATATGTATAAAAAATAAATAAATAAATTGTAAATAACTCGGTGTAAATACTATATCACAGTCAGTATATCACAGTATAAGAAACTACTCTAAAGTATTTTGCTATAGCTTGTACATCAATCGCGTTATTTTTAAAAACATTACCAGCTTTTTAATCATGATTGGGTTATTTCCCAAACATTCAGCGATATTATCCGGCAGTTGTAGGTTTGCTCTATGTATTGTATATTGAGGACAGTCTAGAAGTATGTGGTTTACTCCAAGTATGCCTCCACAATCTTCGCATACTGGAGGTTGTCTCCCTACCAGCAAGTACGTGTTCGTTAGCCGGGTATGTCCAATTCTTAATCTGCAGATAGTTACTTGCTCTCTCCTGTTCAGCTCAGATGGATATCGCCATTTTGTCACATTTGGTTTGATCGTTTTTAGTTTGGATTCAATGGAGGACCAGATGTTTTGCCAAGTGGAGACGATTTTTTGCTTTAGGTGGCATGAAACGTCCTTGTGACGAATGGCGATGCTCTGATCTACTGAACCGTTATCTGCAGCCTGACGGGCTGCCTCATCTGCCTTCTCGTTGCCCGGAATGCCTATATGGCTCGGGATCCAAATAAACACTACCTTCTTTGCAATGGATTCTAGCCACCGTAATAGGGTTAGTATGTTCTGTACTAAGGGGTCGTCGGTAAATATATTATTTAGGCTTTCGATTGAGCTTTTTGAATCAGTACATATTAATGTTACGGTGTACGCAGACATTTCAAAGTATCTCAAAGCCTGCCAGATAGAATACAACTCCGCTGTGTAAATGCTAGCGGCGGGGGTTAACGACCAGGAGTAAGCATTGTCCTGCACATACATGGCAGACCCCACTCCCGTGTTTGTTTTTGACCCGTCTGTGTATATGATCAGGCTTTGAGGATACTTGCTTAATATAGAACCGAGTGTTGCTATATAAAACTGATTGCTGATTTCCCCTTTTCTAATTGCGGCACATTCCATATGACAGATCGGTTTTCGTAAGTTCCATGGAGGTTCTTCACATGGACCTAACTGGTAGACCGGAGGTAGATTAGTTTGGACATTGTCTAAAAGTTCCCGAAATCTGATTCCGCATGGTCGCGTTATTGTACGGCGAGAGAAATAAACGTCTTCAAGCTCGTCAGAGAATAAACTTTTATAATTAGGATGATGAGGTTGTCCCCATGTTCTTGCTGCATACTGACACATTAGATATACACGTCTCTGCTCTAGAGGGAGGAAACCTGATTCGCAGCATAGCGACATGGAAGGGCTAGTGCGGAAAGAACCGGTAGCTAACCTTAGCCCCATATTTTGAACAGGTTCCAATAATCGTAAAACCGACTTCCGTGCAGATGCGTAAACAAAACAGGCGTAATCCAGTTTCGAAAGCACTGTCGCACGGTATATATTAAGCAGGGTATCCCTGTCACTTCCCCAATTTATGTTTGATAGACACCTCATAATATTAAGTGACTGCTGGCACCTACCACGTAAATTAATGACGTGCTCCTTCCAGTTCAGCTTGGGATCGAATGTGAGCCCCAAGTACCGAGTGGATTCCACACACTGGATAGGAGAATTGTACAAATTAAGGACAGGGTCGCCCTGGCATGATCGCAACCGGCAGAAATGCATGCATACCGTTTTTTGGGTTGAGAATTTGAACCCAATGTTGTTGGCAGCAACGGAGAGTCGGTCTATTGCTACTTGCATATCTCTAGATACCTCTTCCATGGAGACGGCAGATTTATAAATGCATAAATCGTCAACATACAACATTTTCTCAACTGACTCGCCGACTGCGTTTAAAAGATTGTTCACAGCAATAATAAATAAAGTAACACTTAACGTAGATCCTTGAGGAATGCCATTCTCTAATGCTACCGAAGATGATGCTGCATTACCCATTCTCACACTTATTTTTCGGTCTGATAGAAAACTCCCTATTAACAGACCCATCTTTCCCCTAATCCCCCAATCGTAGAGGGTTCTAAGAATATTATGGCGCCAAGTCATATCATATGCCTTCTCTACGTCGAAGAAAACGGCAATGGTATGTTGGCGCAAGGCAAAACTATTTTGGATGGCGTTCTCTAAACAAACAAGATTATCGGTTGTAGACCTGTTGCGCCTGAAGCCATGTTGGTATGGAGACAGTAAATTTTGCCTCTCGATATGCCATACCAACCGGTTATTGACCATTTTTTCAAATAGTTTGCCAATGCAACACGTGAGGGAGATGGGTCTGTAATTCGAGGGCATTTCTGGGTTTCTTCCTGGCTTTAAAATAGGAACAACTACTGCTGTTTTCCACTGTTCTGGATATTCGCCAGACTGCCAGATCTTGTTATATAGATGCAATAGGGAGTTCTTTCCCGAGAAGGGTAAATTGTTCAGCATAGAGTATGGAATTCCGTCCGGGCCTGGAGCTGTATCATTGCCAGACATGAATGCATGCTCCAACTCTGCCATGGTGAAATCTTGGTTGTACTCAAAACAAACGTCTGTTGCGAAATCTAGGCGTACTTCTGTATCAGCTATTATACGTTGAAACTCTGGCGAGTAATTAACAGAACTGCTAACATTTCTAAAGTGCTCTGCCATGATTTCGGCCATAATCATTGGATCAGACGCCGTCCTATCAGCAGTGACAAGTCGTGACGGAAGATTATTTGTCTGCTTGCCAGAGATCTTCTTGATTTTACTCCAGATTTCACCAGTCGATGAGGCAGGTGTGAGAGAAGACACATATTCTTGCCAGCTCCTACGCTTATAAATTAATATTAGTTTCCGTGCTTTCGCCCGGTATCGTTTAAACGTAATACAATTTTCGGGTGTTGGATTAGATTTAAATCGATTAAATGCTTGCTTTTTCCTCCTAACGGCGCTAGCAATTTCGTCATTCCACCACGGAACGACTCGTTTTGGCAAACGGCCCGACGATTTCGGGATGCTGGATGTAGCTGCCTCTAGAATAACAGAGGTTATGTTATCCACACATTCCGAAATATTGTTTGGGAAAAGGATTTGTGGTATGGCCTCTGCATACTTCTCCCAATTAGCTTTTTCTACAATCCAGCGTGGTGGTAATGACGATATTCCAAACTGCAGAGGAAATGTCATGCAGATCGGAATGTGATCTGAAAAGATTTCTCCTTCCATAGTGGTCCATTCAATGTGTGTTGCAATGGTTGGAGAACATATTGATAGGTCAAGACAAGAGAGGATGTTAGATCTAGAGTTAACGTACGTGGGCTGTCCAGTGTTTAAGAGAAAGAGGTCATTGTCGGAGATAACATCTTCCATAATTCTGCCGTTCATGTCCGTGCTTTCGGATCCCCACATCCGATTATGCGAGTTAAAGTCACCAACGAGGAGATATGGTGTGGGCAACTGATTGATTATGTTGTCCATGTCAGCACGGTTTCTCGGTCCGCTAGGTAAGTAAACATTGCAAACAGTCATCTTAATCGGATGGGATAAGGTTACTGTTACGACTTGAACGGCAGAATTGAGGACAACCTCCTCAGCAGCAATGTCTGTTCGAACGAAGACAGCCACGCCGCCATTTGCTCTTGCACCATCTATTCCATCGCATCGAAAACATTTATAACCTCGGAGATTAAAATTCTGATTGGCTTTCAACCTTGTTTCCTGAAGACAAAAGCAAAAAGGTTTTTTGTCCACAATGATCTTTTTAATTTCTGGATAATGGAAAGCAAGGCCATTACAATTAGCTTGGATTAGAAAATTGTTGTAATTATCCATCAAATAAAATTATATTTATTTACAAGTGTATATTTATCTACGATCATTGTAGAACAAGAAGGAGAACTATTAAATTAATACGAGTATATAAAAAAAAAATAGGAGGAAAATTAAAGCGTGCTTTAAAAAGAATTATTATTCACCCGAACATGAAGAAGACGGCCGACTTCTCGGTTTGCCTTTAGGCCATCCTTTCTTCTTCGCTTTGGCGAGTCTTCCAACTGAAGACTCCGAATCGGTGTGGGATGCAGTATCCGACTTTTGGGATTTTTGGGAACTTTGGGAAAAGGGGAAAGAAGACTTTTCAATTAGGGATGGGTTCTCAGTGTCGGTTGTAGGTTGAGACATCTGAGTGACGGCTGGGGGAGGGAGAAAAGGATGGTTGATTTGGGATGAAGTTTGGGGTGTAAACTGTAGGATGGTAGGTTGTTTGGACTGAACAACTTTGTAGCCCTCGATTGTGCTTTTCACCGCTTCTTCAATCATTCTTTTGATCTCCGGTAACAATACGGAGACGGAAGATTGTTGCTGTTGCTGAGCTACTCTGGCGTAAGTGACCTGTTGTACTGGTGGAGATATCCTCAAGTATTCCTGTTTCGCTTCAAAGTAACTAAGTCTCTTAAGAGTTTTAATCTTTTGGATCGCAACTTCCTGTTTATAGACAGGACAATTAAAAGATCGGGCCGAGTGCGGCCCGTCGCAGTGAATGCATTTGAAAGGGATTTCGCAAGGTCTCCCTTGATGTTCAGCTTTACCACATACACAGATCTGTTCCCTACGGCAATTTACCGCTGTATGTCCGAATCTTTGACACCGGAAACATCGCAGGGGAGCGGGGATGTATGCTCGAACCGTCAAGGAGTAAAAAGCGACCTTTATTCTCTCTGGTAGACGAGTACCAATAAACGTGAGGAGATATGACGCTGTGTTTTGCACTTCACCTTGTCGCCTAACTGTCATACGTTTTACCTCGACGACTTTCTGAGATTTCAGTTCATCTTTAATTTCATCGATCGAACAATTATTCAGATCTTTGCATGTTATTATACCCTTGACGAAATTTAGGGTTCTGTGAGCGTAAACTTTGACCTTAAATTTATAAAACAGTGTAACTTTAAAAAGACGTTTTGTTTGTTCTATATTTTCTAATTCTACTAAAAGGCCTTCCTTGATTTTTCTAACGTTCCTTACGTCTCCAACTAACTGTTTTAGAGTTCTACTAATAATGAACGGACTAACATTCGAAAAGTCTTCACCATCTTCGCGTTCTACTACTAAATAATTAATCTTGGAGTAGCTCATCGCTACCGTTCCTGTTAATGGCTCCTCAATCTCAATTTCCGGTGATGATTCACCAGACTTTTTTCTTTTATTTTTTCGCGTATCAGAATTACCTGATACAGGATTTACAGGGATTAGGGAAGTGGAATGGTTGGGAGAGGGTAAAGGGGAAGCTAAAGGAGTGGTTAATGGGGTAGAGCCGGAAAGCTCCGGATTTAAAATATTTTCAATTATACTTGTCATATAAAAGAATCCCTAACTTAGGGGAGCTGCCCCGGTGGGGTATACCCATGTCAGTGGGATCACCAACGACACCAGCAAGTTCCCCTGCTGCACCGGGAATATGCCCTGTTGGGAGGAAAAACATCTCCCTAGAGCTCCAGTCCCTTACTGATTGAAAACTTTCGGGGATCCCACGCCTCCGACGACGTGGGCACCCCCCTAAGTGCTTGCCAGGCCGGGGGCCTACGGAAGCTTGACTCCACTTCGAGAAGTGGAGTTACACCCCGCAGCGCCAGCTCTTGCGTCTAAATCAAATCTTATATCGTTTCATAAGCCTTTCCATTGCAAGTCGTCGTCGAAGAAATTCCATCAAGAAGAAAGAGAAAAGGAAAATGTAGTCAAGGAAGGAACAAGAGTTGGTCAAGGGAGACCAGATAGAGAGGAAAAAAAAAAAAAAAGAGACAGAAAGGGACCTGTCCGTAAGGCTAGTTGAAGTATAGACAGGCCCAGCTAGGGTACCTCGGGTTGCCAGCCCCTGTACTCACAAGGTGTGAGCCCCTCAGGGGTATTATTATTATTATTATTATTATTATTATTATTATTATTTTTTTTTTTTTTTTTTTTTTTTTTTTTTTTTTTTAGTGTTAGCGGCATCAACTTCTATGGTTATTAGCCGCTTTACAAGTTTTGTTTACAAAAACTGTCAGATAATATTTTTTTGAAGACTCTTAGACTGATATGAGATAATATATCCAATACAAAATGTATATATATTAGTACGTAAAACATGGATTTAATAAAATTCACATATAATTAGACAAACAGTATAAGGAACAGAGGTGAGATTAAACATGAGGTTTAGGGTAAAGAATAGACTGGGTACAAAACAAGTTCACGTTAAAATAATTGTATATATAAAATTTGTAAATAAATAGAGTTGTAGATAATATGTAAAGATGTATAGATAAAATAATTAAGTAAATATATATATATGTTTAAAATATGTAGCTAAAAATAAATAAATAAATGGATGTTGTATATACTGAATAAAATAAATGTATAAAACATTATAATTTATTTACTAGACCTATATTTTTTATAAATTCTATAACACTGCCTTCATTTTCAGTTGATAAAATTTCGATAATATTATTTTTAAGAGATGTTCTTAAGCGAGCTTCATTGTAGGTAGGACAATCCACTAGTATGTGCTTTACTGTCAGTTGACTTTGACAGTGTTGGCAGATGGGGGGTTCGAGACCTTGTAACAGGTAGGATGACGTTAACCTAGTGTGTCCTATACGTAATCGGGTTATAATTGTTTGTTCGTGGCGTGTTAAACGACTTTTCTTAGGTGGATTTATTAATGGTTTTATTGTTTTGAGTTGTGTATCAACTTCGTTCCATTTTAATTGCCACAGGTTTAAAACTTTCTCTTTTAAATAATCTTTCAGATCCTTTGGGCGTATGCAGATATCCTCTAGTTGGTCATGTTCCACAGCAAATCTGGCTGCTTCGTCTGCTTTCTCATTACCCTGGATCCCTACGTGTCCAGGTGTCCAAACTAGAGTTATTTCTTTTTGTTTATTATAAAGCCAATCAAATAACGCTTGTATTTCTTGAACTAAAGGATCGAATGAAAATCTGTTTGATAATGCCTGCAAAGAACTCAGTGAATCTGTACAAATTAGAAAATTAGATTTACTAGAAAATTCTGTACTATGAAGCGCTTGCCATAATGCGTATAATTCCGCTGTATATGAACTAGCGGCTTCATGTATCTTCCAATGATAAGAGTCGTCAAGGTTAATAAAGGCACTACCAACTCCCATTTCTGATTTGGACCCGTCTGTGTATATAGTTTCGGCACTAGGATGGTGATCTAAAATATTTTTAAAATTGTTATGAAATAGTTTAGGATTAACATCCTTTTTCCCTCCTTGTAAGCAAGATAGGTCCATTCGGGGTAGGTGAATTTGCCAAGGTGGTATTTCATAATTTCCTATTTGGTACATTGGCTGCATTGTTTCATTCAGTTCCTGCAGTATGGCGTATAGACGTATTCCAGCAGGACTAGTTCTAGTAGGTCTAGACATGTATTGTATAGCTTGCTCCTCGTTAAACAGCAGCGCATGATTAGGATGTCGCGGTTGGGCATATACGTTTATTCCGTAGTTTATAAGTAAACGGTACCTTCGATATTTTAACGGTGGTACTCCCGATTCGCAGTATATAGATACTGTAGGACTGGTTCTAAAAGCCCCTAGAGCAAGTCTTATACCCGTCGAATGAATTTGGTCTAGTACCTTCAAGTGTGATTGACGGGCGGCACCGTAAACTATTGATCCATAATCCAGTTTGGACAAAATCATACTTCCATACACATTTAGGAGTATGCTTCTATCTGCGCCCCATTTCATACTAGATAAGCACCTAATGATATTCAATCGTTTTTTGCAATTGGCTGCTAAGCTTTTAATATGAGGACCCCAAAGTAGTTTTCTGTCAAACGTAACTCCTAAGAACTTTATTTCTGGTTTATTAGTTATAGGAAGACCATTTATTGTGAGCTGAGGATTTTGATGACACGATCTCAACCTGCAGAAATGAACGCACTGTGTTTTTAGCGTGGAGAAACGGAAACCTCGATTTTCTGCACAATCTACGGCTGAATTTATAGCTTCTTGCAGGACTGAATGGATATCATCAAAATTATCTCCTGCATAGAAGATGCAAAGATCATCTACATATAAGCTTCTCCCGACTCTATGATCTATACCTGACATTAAAACATTTACGGCTACTGCAAACAAAACCACGCTAAGTGTGGATCCTTGGGGTATGCCATTTTCGACTGTATAGGTGTTAGATTCAGTATTTCCGACTCGAGTTCTGATTTTCCTGTCAGAAAGAAAACTGGCAATGAAATTTGGCAAACAGCCCCTCAGTCCCCATTTGTGTAGAGTTTGCAATACACCATATCTCCACGTCATGTCGTAAGCTTTTTCAAGGTCGAAGAATACTGCTGTAAGGTGATTTCTATTTAAAAAACTTGTTTGTATTGCATTTTCGATATAAACCAGTTGATCGTTTGTTGATCTGAATTTCCTAAAGCCCATTTGAAATTTAGATAGTAGATTATATTTTTCTAAGACCCACATCAAGCGAAAACTGACCATTTTTTCCAGGGTCTTACTAAGGCAACTGGTTAAAGATATTGGGCGATAGTTGGATGATATTTTGGGGTCCTTGCCAGGTTTTAGAAGTGGGACTATAATAGATTCTTGCCATTGCTCTGGATAGATTCCTGTCTTCCAAATTCGGTTGTACAATTGTAGTAATTCGACTTTGGCAGTTTCAGGTAAGTGTTTTAACATGTTGTAACTAATAGTATCTCGACCTGGCGACGAGTCTTTAGTTTTATCTAGAGCTTCTTTTAGTTCTTCCATGGTAAAAGGTACATTATAGAACGACTCTATTCGTTCTGTAAAATCCAATGGAATCTCTCTAGCGAATTTATTTAGACGAAAGTCTTCGTTGTAATTATCAGAACTACTTGTTGATTGAAAGTGACGAGCAAATTCGTCTGCCAATTCTAGAACATCTGTTATCAACTCTCCATTGATATCTAATACAGGTGATGTAATAGGAAGTTTCTTTCCTATTAGTGATCTTATTTTCCCCCAAACGTCTGAAGGTGATGTTTGTGGGGTGAGAGATGATACATACGTCTTGAAAGAGAGCCGTTTCTTTTCCAAAATGACACGGCGAGCTCGAGAACGGAGTCGCTTAAAATTAATCATATTTTCGGCAGTAGGGTGTCTTTTAAAAAGATTGAGTGCTTGTTTTTTAGCTTTAATTGCTTTGGCTACCTCTTCATCCCACCACGGTACTCTTTGCGGTCTCTGTTGGTTTGTGATAACTGGAATACTTTCTTCAGCAGCCAAAAGAATGGATTGAGTAACATGGTCTACTGAAGAAGCAATAGTGTCAGTTAAATTAAAGGTGGTAATGTTTGTTTGAAATTTTGGCCAGTCAGCTTTACTTTCTCTAAACTTCCTACGTGCCGTTAATGGTTGTAATTGTGGGCGCGATGTAGCAAGTTGTAGCATTACAGGGAAATGGTTCGAGAAATAAAGATCATCAAGTACATCCCATGAAAACAAATGAGTAACTTCTGGAGAACTCACGGAAAGATCTATAGAGGAGAAGTCGTTTGATCTTAAATTAAGATAAGTACCTTTACCCGTATTAAGAATATTCAATTCTAATTCCTCAAAAAGGTTTTCTAGACTTCGTCCACGAGGATCTAGATTAGACGATCCCCATATCGGATTGTGTGAGTTAAAATCTCCAAGAAGTACAAATGGTCGGGGTAATTGAATAATCGCATTTCGCAAGTCGTCTACTTCCCAGTGAATATCGGGCAGATATATGTTGCAGATGGTTAAAGCAAACGGATAAAAAACTTTAACAGCAATTATCTGTAATTCTGTGTTTATATTTACAGGTTGTGTCGGAATAGAATCTTTTATAAATATTGCAACACCACCCCTAGCTCGAAGATTAGGCATGACATCTTTTCGAACAATGGTGTAACCTTTGGTGTCATACGGAGTTTCAGGTTTCAAATGCGTTTCCTGTAATGCTACAACAAGAGGACATTTTTCAACAAGTAACAACTTAAGTTCGCTAGTATGAGTTCTAATGCCATTTATATTCCATTGGATGATATTATCCATTTGGATAGTTTATTGATAAGTACTACTGGGAGGAAGTCTCCCGAGTAGACGAATCTTTGCTTTTAGGACGAGGGCCTCTAGGGACGCCTTTTGGCCACCCTTTCTTCTTTTTAATGGTTCCTGTAAGAGGATTCATCTCGTTGTCGGAGCATGAGCTCGCTGTCAGTAGAATATCACTTGCATCCATACTACAGGAAATATGGAGAAGTGGGTTGGATTCTTGAGGATTTTGGGATGAATGGGAAGATTTACTAGGAGTTTGAGGTTTTATAAACTTCGGTGGTTGTGTAAGTGGGGAGATTTGGGGTTGTTGTTGGGGGATTGGTAGTGGGGAGATTGGGAGTGGTAATTGAGGGGAGAGATTTGTAACAGTTTCAGTCGGTAAGGTTCTTAGCGAAGTGGTTGAGAATAAATCTGATTTTTTAAAATGTGTCTCGAGTGCTTTTATAATTTCTGGAACGAGAAATTTAACTAGCAGGCTTTGATCTGGTACCGCTGGTGGTTGACTAGGCCTAGCAACAACTCTGGCATATGAAGTAGTCGGACCGGTGACTATAGAGGGTGTATTAAGCATTACTTCGCGTTTGGCGTCAAAATAACTAATACGCTTCGTTACTTTTAGTTTCTGAATTGCTACTTCCTGTTTGTAGATTGCACATGTTCTAGAGTTTGCTGGATGGTTATCTCCACAGTTGACGCATATTACGGGGGTTTCGCAGGGATTCCCTTGGTGCATTGCTTTACCACATATACACACTTGCTCTTTCCGACAATTAACTGCCGCATGGCCAAATTTCTGGCACCTGAAACAACGCAGTGGTGCTGGTATATATGCGCGAACTGGGAGGGAGTAAAAAGCTATTTTAACACGTTCCGGAAGAACGGTCCCCGTGAATGTAAGTAGATATGAAGAAGTGTTAATTATCTCACCCTGTCTCTTATAGGTTAATCTTTTTACATCAGCGACATGCCTGGATCTTAATATTTCTTCCCTAATTTCTTCTATGCTGCAGTTATTAAGGTCTTTGCAAGTTATTACTCCCTTTACAAAATTTAGGGTTTTATGAGGAGTTACTTTAACTTTCAGTTTATCAAGATTGATTATATCTAGTAACCGCTTCGTTTGCTCCTTACTTACGCTTTCAATTAATAGACCGTCGTTAATCTTTTTTACACTTTTTACTTCCCCGACTTGTTTCTTTAAACTATTGAAAATTAAGAAGGGACTTACGTCGTTAAATGAACCTTCTTCTCTTTGCATTAGCAGAAAATTAATTTTAGAAAAGCTAATTGGATGTTTCTTAACATTTCCTGTTTCTGTTTCACAATCAGTGTCAACAATCGATTCACTAGTCTTTTTTCTTTTTCCTGGAGATTGAATCCCAGGAGCATTTTTTTCATAGGGTATGGAAAAGGGATTAGGAGGTATTGATAGGGTTCTTAACTCGTTGTAAGAAGGGAGTTCTAATGTATGGGAAGGGGGATAGGATAAGGTGAGTTGAGGGGTAGAGCCGGGAAGCTCCGTTTGCGACAGGGGCACTTTTGTAACATCATTACCTATACTGTCATTCATTTTTGTTTTTGATAATTTGTTTAAAAAAGTGTGTATGTATAGAATGTGTGTTTTTCATTCCTTTTATGTTTGACAGCTTGAGGAACCAGCAACAGCCAAAGGATTCCTGTGAACTCGACTCTGGTGGCCTCGGCGGAGCCCCCCGCATTATACCGCAAGGTTCCCGGTCCAGGCGCCACCTGGCATTACGGCATAAGCGAGATTTTCGCAAGTTGATAGGGCAGCCAGGTCATGTTGGCTAGACCGACCCGGGCCCCTGTACTACCTTGCAGCCTGGGAGTGCACACCCCGGAACCCAGTTTTATCCGCTGTACCCTCCAGCAGGCGAGCCCAAGGATCCAGACTGCTACTAGTTCCCCACGCTGCCAAACAAGGAATGAGTGTTCGTGTTGGTGACCTGCCCGTATGCAGTGTATATGTGTGTAGTGTATGTGTATTTGGGTTAAAGTAGAAAGACTGTGTGTTTATGTGGTTGTGTTTACGGGCAGGTATGTGTGTTGGAACGAGGTGTACTGAGCTGGTACCCGTGGGGGCGCTACTCCCCAATGGCTGCCCGCTTTCAGCCACCCTGCGGGTTATTATTATTATTATTATTATTATTATTATTATTATTATTATTATTATTATTATTATTATTATTATTATTATTATTATTATTATTATTATTATTATTATTATTATTATTATTATTATTATTATTATTATTATTATTATTTCTGCTTAAGCATGCTTAAGCTCCTCTCTTGATATTCTCGTCACCTCAAACGTATCTTCTGTGTAAGTCCAATCTGTTCTTGGGCGTGTAGGAAATAGTTCGTTAACGATTTCGTCCATTTCTACGTTGTTCAGAGAGGTTCTAGGCTTCTTTGGTAGTTTGCTTGTAACTATTTTATATCCCAGTCCCCACGGGTTATTGTCCACTTCATTTATAAGTAGTTTCCATTTGGTTTGTTTAGCTTTGATTATTGCATTACGGTATTCATTTCTTGCCTCTTTGTACTGTGCTTGTGCTTGTTCTTTTTCCGCTTGTGATATTGTGGATTTACTTTTCAGCCTGGTCATCTTTCTTTTGTTTTGTAAGCATATTTTTCTTTTTTCCGATAGCTCCGGGTTCCACCAGTATACGTGTCTTTTGTTTTGTAACCCTTTTGGTAGACTTAGATATTTATCGCAGCATTGTTGTATTGTACTAACATATAATTCAGGTGTCACTTGTTCCCCTAGTTGGTCGAGACTCTCCTTCAGTTCTCCTTCAAAGTCGTGTATGTTTCTATTATTTATTCTCCACCCCTTTTTTCTAGTGTGTCCTATTTCCACTTCTTTATTTTCGATAGTAAAGGTTATGTTTTTGTGGAGGCTAAAGTTTTCTTCCTCTTCCTCTACTTTCCATTCTTTGCATTTTGTTGCAATACTCTTGCTAGCGATTGTGACATCGATATGAGATTTCTGTTCCCCTCTTTCGAATGTTGGAGTACGTCCTTTGTTTAGGATTACGAAGTCCTTTTCCAACGTCCATTCGACTATTCGTTGCCCTCTGTAATTTGGTTTATTACTTCCCCAATAGTTTGACTTAGCGTTTAGATCCCCGGCTACTATAACTCCTTTTTTATATGTTAGTAGTGTATTTGCACATTGTTCTATTTCAGTCCATATTTTCTCAAATTCATCGTCCCTTATATTGGGTGATATATAGCAGGAGACTATACTAACATTTTCAAGTTCGGCCCAGACATAACCGTTTCCTTTCCCTGTTTTATATATTTTTAAATTTTTATTAATAATTTTAATTGCGGCATCCTTGTTTATATCCGTTAGCCAGGATGCATTATCAACTGTTTTTTTATTTGGCTCACTTACTAATATTATTCCCAATTCTCTTTTCTTTGCTGTTGCATACACTGCATCGTGCGAAGCATAGCTTCTTCCTACATTAACTTGTATAGCTTTAATTGACATTTCCAATGGTCTTCCTCCTTTTCTTCTCCTTTATATCCGACACTAATTTTCTATAGGTTGGACATTTCATTTCGTCTGCTCGGTGTCCCACAGTATTGCAGCTATAGCAGAAAGCTTCGTTAACACATTCCTTCACAGTATGTCCCTGTTTGCCGCATTTGTAGCATTTATGAGTTTCTGTCACATTTTCTTTACAGGTTGCCTTTCTATGGCCGAATCTTCCACATTTGTAGCACCTAATGACAGTTAGTTATTATTATTATTATTATTATTATTATTATTATTATTATTATTATTATTATTATTATTATTATTATTATTATTATTATTATTATTATTATTATTATTATTATTATTATTATTATTATTATTATTTTTTTTTTTTTTTAAATTAGAGTACAGGCGGTTTCGACTTCTATGGTCATTTACCGCCATATCACTTGTCTGGTTAGCCACATATATCGGAATAGTACGAAACTGTTAAAATACAACGAATGTATGCATAGCACATATAAATATAACGATTTATAAATAAACAAAATCAATTATAACGATGGTATAGCTAAGGTATAAGATCAAGGTATAAATAAAATCAACGTTCACAACAAGGGAAAAACTATATGGACTATAAAATTTTTTTAAAATATAGATAAAACTAAGATTGTATATATATACAATTGTAAATGTATAATCTATATTAATAAATATCAGGTACTCTCGGTAGCTTTAACTTAGATATGTATGTACATATATATCACAGATAACTTATGTATTATTATTATTATTATTATTATTATTATTTTTTTTTTTTTTTTTTTTTTTTTTTTTATTCAGGTTAGCGGCATCAATTACTAAGATTATTAGCCGCTTTACTTTATTTAGATTAGATACTAAACCCAATGTATAATATTTTTGTTATCTACGTTACAGTATCCAGTCTGGATGTTTCCAGTGAGCTATAGCTGTGCACGATTTACAACTGTACTCAATACGATATATCTCAGATGGCATAAATATAAAGGACATAAACATAATAAAATATACACATATAAACGCAACTCTTGGGTGAAAATAAAGAAGACGTAAGACAATGAAGGGGATGCGATAAACATCGATAGGGTTGCATAGTAAAATAATTGTATATATAAAATAATGATTATAGAGATAAAATAAATATGAATTAATGAGCATGAATATGGTATGTCTACTATGAAATAAATAAATATATGTATAAAATAAATAAATAGACTTTAAATAAAACCTTATCAGCTATATCACAGTCAAAATATCACAATAAATAGGAGACAATACTGGTGCATTAGTGACGAGTTATATTTTGAGCAGCAGGTGTGTTAATTTTAAAAACATAATGAGTTTTTGAATAGCATCTGGGTTGTCCGTTAAGCATTCTGTTACATTGTCCGCTAGTTGTAATCTAGCACGAGTAACCGCGTATTGCCGACAGTCTATAAGTAAGTGACTCACTCCAAGTATGCCTCCGCAGTGTTCACATACTGGTGGTTGTTCACCTGTTAATAGGTATACACTTGTTAATCGGGTATGGCCTATTCTTAAACGGCAAACTGCTACCTGTTCTCGTCTCGTTAATACTAATGGATATTTCCATTTCCCCACTGCTGGTTTCACTAGTTTCAATTTTGATTGGTTATCCGTCCATATATTTTGCCATAGGGCGATGACCTTTTGCTTAAGGTAGCACGATATGTCATTATGACGGATGGGGATATCTTGATCTAATGCACCATTGTCAGCAGCCAGACGGGCTGCCTCGTCGGCCTTTTCATTACCTCTAATACCAATATGGCTGGGGATCCATACAAATACTACCTTTTTTCCTATAGTTCCTAGCCACGCTATAAGTGCCAAAATTCTCTGCAGTAAAGGATCAGCGGTGTATATGTCATACAGACCTTCGATAGAGCTTCTTGAGTCTGTGCATATTACAGTCTCAGTGTGTATAGACATTTCAAAGTACCTCAAAGCCTGCCAGATGGAATATAACTCAGCGGTATAAATGCTGGCAAAGGGGGACAAAGACCAAGAGTACGAATTATCCTGCACGTAAATTGCAGATCCCACTCCTAAGTTTGTTTTTGACCCATCCGTGTAGATAATTAGGCTTTGAGGATACTCGCTCAAGACGGTTCTAAATTTTGTTAAAAAGAAACTGGCGCTGATTTCTCCTTTTTTACTTGTGGCACATTCCATTCGACTAATTGGTTTTAGGAGATTCCATGGCGGTACTTCGCACGGACCCAATTGAAACACGGTAGGCAGATCGACCTGAATACCCTCCGAGAACTCCCAAAATTTAATTGCCGATGGCCGAGTTATTGTCCGACGGGATACATAAATATCGCGATGCTCATTAGAGAAAAAAATAGCGTGGGCAGGGTGACCAGATTGCCCCCATATTCTCACTCCATATTGACAGAGAAGGGATAGTCGTCTATGCTCTAAAGGGAGAAAGCCCGATTCGCAACATAAGGACATTGCGGGACTAGTGCGAAAGGCACCGGTTGCTAGTCTTAGTCCCATGTTTTGAATTGGTTCTAGAACTTGTAAAATCGACTTTCTAGCAGAAGCATACACGAAACATCCATAATCTAATTTAGATAAGACTGTTGCACGGTATATGTTAAGTAAACACTCTCTATTGCTGCCCCAATTAATATTCGCGACGCATCTTATAATATTGAGAGACTGTTGGCACCTAGCACGAAGATTAGTGATGTGCTCTTTCCAATTTAGTTTGATATCGAATATCAGTCCCAGATACCTGATGGACTCTACAAACCGAATAGGGGAACCGTATAAATTGATGGCAGGATTGCCTTGGCAAGACCGTAATCGGCAGAAATGGACGCATGCCGTTTTTTGGTTGGAAAATCTAAACCCTGTATTATTGGCCTCTACGGATAATCGGTCTATTGCAGTTTGTAGATCCCTGGATATCTCATTCATTGAGGTGGCAGACTTATAAAGACATAAATCATCGACGTACAACATCTTTTCTACGGATTCGCCCACTGCGTCTAATAATTTGTTAACGGCGATGATGAATAGGGTTACACTGAGAGTCGATCCCTGTGGAATACCATTCTCTAAGACAACCGAAGATGAAGTTGCATTACCCATTCGGACACTCATCTTTCTTTCTGACAGGAAACTTTCAATTTGTAGACCCATTCTCCCCCTGACTCCCCAATCATGTAAGGTTCTCAAGATGTTGTGGCGCCAGGTCATGTCGTATGCCTTTTCGATATCAAAGAAGACAGCGACAGTATGTTCACGGAGTGCGAAGCTATTTTGAATAGCATTTTCTAGAACTACTAGATTGTCTGCTGTGGACCTATTGCGTCTAAAACCGTGTTGGTATGGAGAGAGCAAATTGTGTTTTTCGATGTACCACACCAACCGGTAATTTATCATTTTTTCTAATAATTTGGCCATACAACATGTGAGAGAAATAGGTCTATAACTTGTAGGCAGTTCCGGATTTTTCCCCGGCTTCAAAAGTGGAACCACTATAGCGGTTTTCCACTGTTCAGGGTATTCGCCGGACTGCCAGATCTTGTTGTAAAGATGTAGTAACGACGTCTTTCCTGTGAATGGTAAGTGTTGCAACAACGAGTATGGTATTCCATCTAAACCAGGAGCTGAATTGGTGCAAGAAGTAAGAGCGTGTTCTAGTTCTGTCATCGTGAAATCTTGGTTATAGTCAAATTCAAGGTCAGTAGCGAAATCTAGTTGCAACTCGACGCCAGCTATATGATTACGAAACTCTGCGCTATAATTATCAGAGCTGCTCACTTTTCTGAAATGCTCTGCCATCATTTCGACTATAGCTACAGGTTCTGATGCCGTTTCGTCATCAGTGCTAATCCTCGACGGCATATTAAAGACCTGTTTACCGGCTATCTTTTTGATCTTATTCCAGATTTCACTAGACGATGAGGCAGGTGTGATGGACGAAACATATTCTTGCCAACTCTTGCGTTTCAAAGATAATATTAATCGCCGTGATTCAGCGCGGAGTCTTTTGAAAATAATACAATTTTCAGGCGTTGGTCTTCGTTTAAATATGTTAAACGCCTGTTTCTTTCTCCTTACTAGGTTTGCAATTTCCTCATTCCACCATGGGACTGTTCTTTTCGGCAAGCGTCCCGAAGACTTCGGGATACTGGATGAGGCTGCAGCTGATATAGCTGTTGTGATATTATCAACACACGCCGAAATATTGTTGTTAAGGGGAACATCAGGTACAGCCGCTGTATATTTTTCCCAATTAGCTTTTTGTATTATCCAGCGTGGCGGAATTGACGAATTATTATTAGCATGACGAGGAAACAACATACATATCGGAATATGATCCGAAAAGACTTCTCCTTCCAACGTGGTCCATTCTATATTTGTGGCAATAGCCGGAGAGCAGATCGATAGATCGATATTTGAAAAGGAGTTAGATCTCGAGTTGACGTACGTAGGCTGTCCCGTGTTTAAAAGGAACAAGTCATTATTAGAGATGACGTCTTCCATAATTCCACCGTTCACGTCGGTGCTATCGGATCCCCACATTGGATTATGTGAGTTAAAGTCTCCTAGAAAGAGAAATGGCGTAGGCAATTGATCTATTATGGCCTGCATATCCGCACGATTCCTAGGTCCATTTGGTAGATAAATGTTGCATATGGTCATATTGACCGGATGTGATACCCTAACAGCTATGACTTGAACGGGGGAATTAAGGACGACCTCCTCAGAATATATGTTGTTTCTAATGAAGACAGCTACGCCGCCGTTCGCTCTACCACCGTCTACTCCATCGGTACGAAAACATTTATAGCCTCTGAGATTAAAGGTTTGATTGACTTTTAGCCTAGTCTCTTGGAGGCATATACAAAATGGATTTTTATCGACAATGATCTTTTTTATTTCAGGGTAATGGTAAATAAGTCCATTACAATTTATCTGAATAATATAGTTGTTGGAATTATCCATGAAATGAGTTAAGAAGTACGTGCTTAGTTAAGATCATTGAGAAGGAGAAATGATTGAATTATGAGGAGAAAAGAAACGGTAAAGATGAATTGAAAGAATAATGTATTAGATTTCACTCGACAGCGACGTGGTTTTTGGGCCTCTTGGTTTGCCTTTAGGCCATCCTTTCTTTTTTACTACTGTGAAGGATTTTTTAGAGGGAGTTTCAGAGTCAGAAGATAGGCTTAGGGATGGAATATCATCTATATTGGTTGGGGGAATAGGAACGGCAAATAGGGATTGGTCAGGAGGTGGTGGGTTCTCTGAGTCTATTATGGGTTGGGATGTTTGTGTTATTTCTTGGGAAGGGTTTGGAATCACAGAAAGGATGTTTTGTGATGTGGATGGGGGTGTGGGTGATATGATAACAGGTGATTTCGGTCTAATAATTTTATAATTCTCGATAGTACTTTTCACTGCCTCTATGATCATTTTTTTAATTTCGGGTAATAAAACAGACACTATGGGCTGCTGTTGTACCACTCTCGCATATGACACTTGTTGTACAGGTGGTGACGTTCGCAGGAATTCTTGTTTTGCTTCAAAATAATTTAATCGCTTTAACGTTTTGATCTTCTGAATTGCCGCCTCTTGCTTATATATAGGACAGTTAAACGACCTGGCGGAGTGCTCTCCTTGACAATGGAGGCATTTTAGTGGCATTTCGCAATGTGTACCCTGATGTTCTGCTTTTCCACATACACACACCTGCTCTCTTCTACAATTTGTGGCTGTATGACCAAATCTTTGGCATCGGAAACATCGAAGAGGGGCTGGGATATATGCACGAACTGGCAACGAATAGAAAGCTACTTTGATTCTTTCAGGTAGATTAGTTCCCATAAACGTAAGTAGATAAGATGATGTATTATGTGTTTCACCTTGACGCCTGACTGTGAGCCGCTTAACATCTACAACTTTTTGCAATTTCAGTTCAGTTTTTATCTCATCTACACTGCAATTATTCAGGTCACTGCAAGTTACGACACCCTTAACAAAATTCAAGCTTCTATGTGGGTATATTTTAACTTTGTACTTATCAAACATCTCGATCTTCAATAAACGTTTAGTTTGATCTCTGTCCGTTAGTTCGATCAGAAGACCTTCTTTTATTTTTCTTATGTTTTTCACTTCACCCACTGCATTTTTTAAAGTTCTATAAATAATAAAAGGACTTACATTGGAGAAATCTCCGCCGTCCTCTCTCTCAACTACAAGATAATTTATTTTAGAATAGCTGATAGCTACTCTATCTCTGACTGGTTCCACTGTCTCAATATCTGGGGATGTTATACCTTTCTTTCTCTTAACTGAAGGAATAGTATTGGAAGCACTACCTGGATTATCACTGCTAGAACCTGGATCGGGATTTAAAGGATTAAAGGGGTTGTTAATTGGGATTAGGGGATTGGAAAGGGTGGGGGTGGTGGAGCCAGAAAGCTCCAGATTTAAAATAGATTCATTTATATTTGTCATATAATGAACAATCCCTAACTTAGAGGAGCTACCCCGGTGGGGTATACCCATGACGGCGGGATCACCACCGACACCAGCAAGTTCCCCTGCTGCACCGGGAATATGCCCTGGTGGGAGGGATATTCATCTCCCTAGAGCTCCAGTCCCTTACTAGTAAGAAACGTTCGGGGATCCCACGCCTCCGACGACGTGGGCACCCCCCTAAGTGCTTGCCAGGCCGGGGGCCTACGGAAGCTTGACTCCACTTCAAGAAGTGAAGCTACACCCCGCAGCGCCAGCTCTTGCGTCTAAATCAAATCGTATATCGTTTCGTAAGCCTTTCCATTGCAAGTCGTCGTCGAAGAAATTCCATCAAGAAGAAAGAGAAAAGGAAAATGTAGTCAAGGAAGGAACAAGAGTTGGTCAAGGGAGACCAGATAGAAAAGAAAGACAGAAAGGGACCTGTCCGTAAGGCTAGTTGAAGTATAGACAGGCCCAGCTAGGGTACCTCGGGTTGCCAGCCCCTGTACTCACTAGGTGTGAGCCCCTCAGGGTATTTATTATTATTATTATTATTATTATTATTATTATTTTTTTTTTTTTTTTTTTTTTTCAAATTAGGCGGTTTCGACTGCCAAGGTCATTTTACCGCCATACCAATGAGATATTACTGAGTAATAATATTCTAATCAATAGCAATTATACTAGACAAAGACAACAGATAAACGACAGAAACAATGTATATATAAAATTATGTAAAAATAAATCTATAAAACGTAAAATTAATGTATAAATAAAATGATGTATATATAAAAAACTCAATATATAATTTAAAATAACGTACGTAAATAGAGTATAAATATAGACAATTCATAAAACACTTTATATAATATATATCTTTTGAAACGCACATTTAAACTAATATCAAAATCAGTATTTTTAATATCACAGTGTAAATATCGCAGATAAGTCAACTATAGTTTTGGGAGTAAGTGCGTTACTCGTAAGTATATCATTAATTTATTGATATTAATTTTATCATTTCTAAGGACTTCTTCCAATAATTCAGCTAAATTGCAGTTTCTTCTGACATGGTCATATTCTCTACAATTTATCAGAATATGTTCTACTGTTAGAGGAACCTGACAGGTAGCACATTCTGGTCTGGCTTCTCCACTTACTAAGTAAGAGTGGGTCATACGTGTATGCCCTATTCGGAGTCGGCAGAATATAACCTCTTCTCTGCGTTTTAGTGTTGACTGGTATGGACACCATTTAATAGATTGGTTTACTCTTTTCAGTTTATCTGTGCTTTGATTCCACAATGCTTCCCACTCTATTCTGCACTTACTACCTATATAGTTTTTAATATCGCGGGAAGTGATAACTTTAACGACATTAGGTGCTTGTCGACTTGCGAACTTAGCGGCCTTATCTGCATTCTCATTTCCGGGGATGCCTATATGACTTGGCACCCACACAAATACTATCTTTTTCTCCTGATTTGCAAGATCGTATATAATAGATAATATTTCTCGCATCAGAGGTTCTCTGGAGAATTTATCTTTTAAAGTTAAAAGCGATGACATAGAATCGGTGCAAATCAGGAGTGTTGTTGCTGGATTATCCCGACAAACCAATAATGCTTGCAGTACGGCATATAGTTCGCACGTAAAAACACTTGCAGCTTTAGGAAGCGACCATGTCATTGTGGACTCGCGCGTGACTACTGCACATCCTGTACCTAACTGAGTTTTGGATCCATCGGTATACAACACTTCGCAAGGATCATATTTATGTAAAATGCGCAGAAAGTCCTGTTTAATAAGAACGCTAGCAACTTCATTTTTGTTATATTTTTCTAGATCCAGACAGTAAACCATATCTGGAATAGTCCATGGAGAGACAAAATTAACACTTTCTACTGCATACAGGTTTTCCTCTGGTATGTTCCAGTGCCCCGAGAGAATCTTTGATCTTATGGTAGCAGGTTTCGTGTACGACCCTCTGTTGACATATCTTTGCAACAACGGAGAATTGCAGAGTGATTCCTTATTAGGATTGTTATTTTGTCTGAGTACATTAGTTCGATAGTTTAACAGAAGCCGTTTACGGCGTAATTGCAGCGACTCTAGTCCCGACTCTACGTACAGACTTGAAACAGGGCTTGTATAAAAGGCACCTGTAGCGAGTCGAATTCCTGCATGATGAACTGAATCTAATGCACGCAGACGACTAGGCTTGGCAGATGAATAAACAATGCTACCATAATCGAGTCTAGAAAGGATCATTGCTCGGTATAACAGTAAAAGTGTTTGGCTGTCCGAGCCCCAGTTAATGTTTGCTAAACATTTTAATGTATTAAGAATCTTGTTGCATCTGGCTTTTAGATCGCTAATATGTGGAGTCCAACTGAGTTTTGTATCTAGAATTATTCCAAGATAACGAGTAGTTTCTGTGTTCCTTATAGGTGATGAGTTTAGTTGTAAATTGTGATTCTGCTGACAAGTACTACGTTTGCGACAAAAATGCATGCATACAGTCTTTTCTGTTGAAATGGATAATCCTACTTTTTTCGCTTTATTTTGTAGTTTGTTTAATGCAGTCTGCAGGGATGCCTCAATGTTATTGAAAGATTGACCAAATTTAAATAGAACGATGTCATCTGCATAAGCACAGTAGTAGACCGACCCTTCAACAGATCTTAATACGGGTTGCAAAGCGATAAGAAAAAGTGTTGCGCTTAAACTGGAACCCTGGGGAGTTCCGTTTTTTAACGGGAAGTTTTGAGATAAGGCGTTAGCAATTCTAACTCTCAAAGATCTACCATTCAGAAAAGAGCAAACAAATCTGATTAAGTTACCCTTAATATTCCATTTAGAAAGTTGATCTATTATATCTCTGCGCTTCACGGTGTCAAAAGCGCTTTTGAGATCTACAAAAACAGCTGTCAAATGCAGATTTGAAACGAAGCATCCCTGAACTGCATTTTCTAGATAAGTCAACGCATCTATAGCAGAACGGTTCTTTCTGAAACCGAACTGAAAGCTGCTTAAAAGATTCCTCGACTCAAGTACCCAAGTTAGTCTTTTATTAACCATCTTTTCCAAACATTTACACAGGCAGCTTGTAAGAGAAATGGGCCTGAAGTGTGCTGGTGTTGTTGGGGTTTTCCCGGATTTCAAGATGGGAATAACGACCGCTTCTTTCCAACTCAAGGGTAATTCTCCATTAGCCCATATGTCGTTGAAAGCTGTTAATAAAATCATCTTTGAATTTTGCGACATATTTCTTAAAAAGGCATTTGCAATATTATCATTGCCAGGTGCAGTATCGCAACTATTCTTCAAAGCATCTTCGAACTCTTCAATTGTAAATATAAGATTGTAGTCGGCATCATCATCAGGAGGAAAGTTTAAATTATCTCGTATTAATTCTTCTTGGACATCAGTGTTACATATGCTAGAGAAATATTGAGCCATTTTGTTGGCAATTTCGACATCCTCAGATACAATTTCATCGCCTTCTTTGAAATTAATGTCAGGGAAGGAACGTTTCCCTGTAATGCTGCGAATCTTTCTCCATACATCACTGACATCAGTTGTTGAGGACATATTAGAGACGTACTCTCTCCAGGAATTGTTTTTCGCTGCTAGAATTTTTCTTCGACAAGAGGCTCTAGACTTTTTGAAAGCTATTAAACGGTCCATAGTGGGTTGACGTCGGTAAAGTTTAAGGGCGTGTTTTTTTTCACGTATACTGCGTGAAATGTCTTCATTCCACCAAGGTACAGTCTTTTTGTAAACCTTTTCCTTTGACTTTGGTACATATTTGCTGGCAGCTGCTAAGATAATGTTACTAATATCCGATATGGATAAGGTTTGCTCTGCTGCAGACATGAGATCGTCCACCTCTTGTCGATAAGAGTTCCAGTCTGCCCTATTCAGTAACCATTTAGATGGAATCATTTTTGAATTTGAGACAGAGCCTATATTATTAATAATAATGGGAAAATGATCACTGAACTGCAGATCCGATGTGGTTGACCACTCAAAAGTATTTAATAAAGGGGGAGAGCATAACGTAAGGTCGATTGTACTAAATGTTCCTGTCGATACATCAAGATGAGTTTTATCACCGTTGTTGAGAATACAGACATTCAGTCTGTCTAAGAGACTTTCTAGGACTCTACCTTGACGGTCGGTTTTGTATGAGCCCCACGTTAGGCTGTGGGAATTAAAGTCTCCACAGACAAGATAAGGTGGAGGTAATTGATCCAACAAGTTTTCAAGTTCATTAGTGTCCCATGGAACACTAGGAAAATAAAGGCAACATATTGTTAGGTTAGTTGGATGTGTAATCTGGGTCGCTACAGCTTGTATGTTGGTATTTAAGTTTATATTTGTGTGAACAATGTCGTTTCTGATGCATATAGCGACTCCTCCATGTGCTCGATCTCCATCTATCTCATCTCGACGAAGGATTTTATAGTTTTTTAGATAGTATGGTCGATTTGCTTTAAAATGCGTCTCCTGCAAGCATAAACAAGCTGGGTCATATTTACTAATCAGTAACTGAATAGAGCTTAATTTATTTGAGAAACCACGACAATTCCATTGGATGATGCACTTTTTATTCATAATATAAGTTAATTAAAAGTTGACTTGGCCCTTGTTGCAATTATTATGATCAAATTGATCAAGTTCACTACTTACGGGGTCTTCCCTTTTGCCAACCTTTCTTTTTTTTTGTCCTAGTTTTGTTTATAATACTGGTGTCAATGGACTCCAGACTTGTATCCATATCTACGCTGATAGTTCTGTGAGATGGTCCCGGAATTGAATTGTTTAATACTTTTTGATTAACAGAACAACTGTTGTTAGTAGCTTCGTTGGATACTTCAGATGTAGTATTACCAGTTAGATCTACTTCTGGTGGTATTGCTTTCTCTGTCTCTGCTGCTGTACTACTGTGTTTTTTTAAAATCGAATTTACCACTTCAGTCATAACTCTTCGAATTTCTGGAAGTAATGCTTGAATTAGATTAGCATTCATGGTCGGTGTACTTTTCAGTACATTTGAATATGACGTTTGTGGAGTGATAGGTGACAAACGTTCGTATTCTTGTCTTGCCTCTGTGTAACTGATTCTCTTTGAAGTTTTAATTTTCTGAATTGCAAATTCTTTTTTGTAGGTTGGGCAATTCGGAGATCTCGCTGAGTGATCGCCTTGACAATTTATACATATTATTGGGCCTTCGCAGGGTTTGCCCAAATGCATCGGCTTACCACAAACACAAATCTGTTCTTTACGGCAGTTAGTCGCCGTATGGCCAAAACTTTGGCACCTGAAACACCTCATAGGTGCTGGATAGTAGGGTCGTACAGGTAGGTTGTAATATGCAACCTTGATTTGCTCAGGCAAGTTGATGCCCTCAAAGGTCAAAAGATATGAAGCAGAATTGATTACTTCCCCTTGTCGTCTAACTGTCATTCTTTTTACATCAACTACTCTGTGACGGAGTAATTCGGCCTTGATCTCTTCTATACTACAGTTTTCGAGATCCTTGCACGTGATAACGCCTTTCGTGAAATTTAACGTTCCATGGGCGTAAGCTTTCACATTAAAGTTTTCGAACTTCGTCATACCTAACAAACGAACCGTTTGGTCCTTATTCGCAGTTTCAATCAACAAGCCATCTTTTATTTTCTTAATACTCTTAACATCTCCAACATAACGTTTCACAAATCTGGATATTACAAAAGGACTAACACTAACAAAATCACCATCTTCTCTCTTGACTATGATATAATTTATTCTAGAGTAGCTTATAGGTCTAGCTCTTACAAATTCATCACCACTGTTATCTAACACGGGAGAATCAGGCTTTTTTCTTTTACCTGACTGAGGAGTGGCCATAGGCTCTGCAAAATTAGGGGTGGTAGGATCAATAAAACCTACCGGAACTTCAATATTTGAAATTTGTGGTAAAGGGTCGAGGGAGGTGATAGACCCTAATGCCTCATCTTCAACATGCTCTTGGGAATAAAAGGAATTTAAAGGAGTATTAGGATTTAAGGGAGTGAAAGGGGAAAAGAGGGAAGAGCCGGGAAGCTCTGTAGTTTCAGGGGGCACTTTTGAAACATTATTAATATTATTATCAGACATCATCAAAAATTTTTTAATTGTGTGTAAAACAGTGTGTGTATAAATTAGGTGCGTGTTTTCTATTCCTTTTCTTGTTTGACAACTTGAGGAACCAACAACAGCCAAAGGATTCCTGTGAACCCGACTCTGGTGGCCTCGACGGAGCCCCCCGCATTATACCGCAAGGTTCCCGGTCCAGGCGCCACCTGGCATTACGGCATAAGCGAGATTTTCGCAAGTTGATAGGGCAGCCAGGTCATGTTGGCTAGACCGACCCGGGCCCCTGTACTACCTTGCAGCCTGGGAGTGCACACCCCGGAACCCAGTTTTATCCGCTGTACCCTCCAGCAGGCGAGCCCAAGGATCCCAGGCTGCTACTAGTTCCCCACGCTGTCAAACAAGGAATGAGTGTGCGTGTTGGTGACCTGCCCGTATGCAGTGTATGTGTGTGTAGTGTTTGTGTGTTTGGATTAATATAGAAAACGGTGTGTTTATATGGTTGTGTTTACGGGCAGGTATGTGTGTTGGAACGAGGTGTACTGAGCTGGTACCCGTGGGGGCGCTACTCCCCAATGGCTGCCCGCTTTCAGCCACCCTGCGGGCATTATTATTATTATTATTATTATTATTATTATTATTATTATTATTATTATTATTATTATTATTATTATTATTATTATTATTATTATTATTATTATTATTATTATTATTATTATTATTATTATTTTTTTTTTTTTTTTTTTTTTTTCAAATTAAAGCGGCATCAATTGCTAAGATTATTAGCCGCCTTACTTGAGTGATTTAAACAACTCTTAAGTGATAGTAATTAGTTACTCAGTAATATTGAACCCAGTTTGTTTTGCTTTCGTTTTCTTAAAAACTGCATGTTTGCAGTATACTTGTAATTGTATACGATTAGTAACAACTATATTATACATGTTATAATTATACATGATTGATGTTTATAAAATATACATATAAATAGACGTATAACTTAAGTAAAAGTGGCGAGGGACAGGGTATGGTAAGATAAAATGTTATTAACAGTAATAACAATAGGATAGAAGGGTAGGAAAGTGAAGGAGGGGGAAAAACGGCGACACAGTTACACTATAAAATAATTGTATATATAAAAATAAGGATTGTAGAAATAAAATCGATATATATGTATGTATATGTGTATAATATAAAATAAATAAATGTATATAAAATAAAAAGATTCTATATGGAACAACATCAACTAACTATATCACAGTCAGATTATCACAATAAAACAAAGACACGAAAAGTTATAGTTTGTATAGCAGACGTGTTGATTTTAAGAATACGACCAGTTTCTGAATGGCATCTGGATTGTCCTCTAAGCATTCTACAACATTATCTGCTATTTGTAGGTTTGCACGAGGAACAGCATATTGCGGACAATCTATAAGTAGGTGGCTCACTCCAAGTATGCCTCCACAGCTCTCGCATACTGGTAGTTGTCCACCTGTCAGTAGGTATGTATTTGTTAAACGCGAATGGCCTATTCTTAATCGGCAAACTGCTACCTGCTCCCGCCGCGTTAGTTCTGATGGATATTTCCATTTTCCCACTGCGGGCTTAACCATTTTGAGTTTGGATTGACTATCATTCCATATATTTTGCCATAACGAGATGATTTTTTGTTTTAAGTAGCACGAGATATCATTGTGACGGATGGGGATACCCTGCTCTATTGCACCATTATCGGCAGCCAGACGAGCTGCCTCGTCGGCCTTTTCGTTACCCGCAATACCTAAGTGACTTGGAATCCAGACGAATACAACGTTTTTTCCAATGGTTTTTAACCATCCTATAAGTACCAGTATCTTTTGCAGTAAGGGATCAGCAGTGTAGATGTCAGATAGACCTTCGATTGAACTTCTTGAGTCTGTGCATATTACAGTCTCCGTATATGTAGATATTTCAAAATACCTCAAAGCCTGCCAGATAGCGTATAACTCGGCGGTGTAAATGCTGGCAAATGGAGATACTGACCAGGAGTAGGAATTATCCTGAACGTAAATGGCAGATCCTACTCCCAGGTCTGTTTTTGATCCATCCGTGTAAATAATTAGGCTTTGAGGATATTCGCTCAAGACGGCTCTGAATTTTGCTACGAAGAAATTGGTGCTGATCTCTCCTTTTTTGATAGTGGCACATTCCATACGACACGTTGGTTTTACGAAATTCCATGGCGGATCTTCGCATGGCTCTAACTGATATACTATAGGTAGACTAGTTTGGATGTTATTTAGAAATTCCCAAAATTTAATTCCTGATGGCCTGGTTATTGTACGACGAGAAGAGAATACATCGTGAAGCTCATCAGAAAAGAAATTATCGTGTGTGGGGTGATGAAATTGTCCCCATATTCTTACCGCATATCTGCTTAGAAGGTACACTCGCCTCTGCTCAAGCGGAAGGAAACCCGATTCGCAACATAGGGACAATGACGGACTAGTGCGAAAAGCGCCGGTAGCTAGTCTTAGCCCCATGTTTTGAATCGGTTCTAGAACTTGTAAAGTCGACTTTCTAGCAGAAGCATACACAAAACATCCATAGTCTAATTTAGACAAGACTGTTGCACGGTATATGTCAAGTAAACATTCTCTATTACTGCCCCAATTAATATTTGATACACATCTCATAATATTGAGTGACTGTTGGCACCTAGCACGAAGATTAGCGATGTGTTCTTTCCAGTTTAATTTGGTATCAAATGTCAGTCCTAAATACCTGATGGACTCTACAAACCGAATAGGGGAACCGTATAAATTGATGACAGGTTCGCCTTGGCAAGACCGTAACCGGCAGAAGTGGACGGATGCCGTTTTCTGGGTTGAAAACTTAAACCCTATATTATTGGCCTCTATAGATAGTCGATCTATTGCAGTTTGTAGGTCCCCAGATATCTCGTCCATTGAGGCAGCAGACTTATAGAGACATAGATCATCGACGTACAACATCTTTTCTGCAGACTCGCCCACTGCTTCTAATAATCTGTTTACGGCGATGGTGAATAGGGTTACACTGAGTGTCGATCCTTGTGGAATACCATTCTCTAAAACAACCGAAGATGAAGTTGCACTACCCATTCGGACTCTCATCTTTCTTTCTGACAGGAAACTTTCTATTTGTAGACCCATTCTCCCCCTGACTCCCCAATCGTACAAGGTTTTCAAGATGTTGTGGCGCCAGGTCATGTCGTATGCCTTTTCAATGTCAAAGAAGACAGCGACGGTATGTTCACGTAATGCGAAGCTATTTTGAATAGCATCTTCCAGAACTACTAAATTGTCTGCAGTGGACCTATTGCGTCTGAAGCCGTGTTGGTATGGAGAGAGCAAATTGTATTTTTCTATATACCACACCAACCGGTAGTTAATCATTTTTTCTAATAATTTGGCCATACAACATGTGAGAGAAATGGGTCTATAACTTGTAGGCAGTTCCGGATTCTTCCCTGGTTTCAAAATTGGAACAACTAAAGCGGTTTTCCATTGCTCAGGGTATATGCCGGATTGCCAGATCAAATTATAAAGATGTAGTAACGACATCTTTCCTCTGCATGGTAAGTGTTGCAACATCGAGTATGGTATTCCATCTAAGCCAGGAGCTGAATTAGTGCAAGAGCTAAGAGCGTATTCTAGTTCAGCCATAGTGAAATCTTGGTTATAGTCAAATTCAAGATCTGTAGCGAAGTCTAGTTGCATATCGACGCCAGCTATATGATGACGAAACTCTGCGTTATAATTATCAGAGCTGCTCACTTTTCTAAAATGCTCTGCCATCATTTCAACTATCGCTACAGGTTCTGATGCCGTATCATCATCAGTGCTAATCCTTGACGGCATTTTGTAAACGTGTTTACCCTCTATCTTTTTGATCTTATTCCAGATTTCACTAGGCGATGAGGCAGGTGTGATGGACGAAACATATTCTTGCCAGCTCTTGCGTTTCAAAGATAATATTAATCGACGTGATTCAGCACGGAGTCTTTTAAAAATAATACAATTTTCAGGCGTTGGTCTTCGTTTAAACATGTTAAACGCCTGTTTCTTCCTCCTAACTAGGTTTTCAATTTCCTCGTTCCACCATGGGACTGTTCTTTTCGGTAAGCGTCCCGAAGACTTCGGGATACTGGATGAGGCTGCAGCTGATATAGCTGTTGTCATATTATCAACACACTCCGAAATATTGTTGTTAAGGGGGACATCAGGTACAGCCGCTGTATATTTTTCCCAATTAGCCTTTTGTATTATCCAGCGTGGTGGAATTGCCGAATTATTATTAACATGACGAGGAAACAACATACATATCGGAATATGGTCCGAAAAGACTTCCCCTTCCGACGTTGTCCATTCTATATTTGTGGCAATAGCCGGAGAGCAGATCGATAGATCGATATTTGAAAAGGAGTTAGACCTCGAGTTGACGTACGTAGGCTGTCCCGTGTTTAAAAGAAAAAGATCATTATTAGAAACAACATCTTCCATAATTCCACCGTTCACGTCGGTAGTATCGGACCCCCACATTGGATTATGTGCGTTAAAGTCTCCTAGAAAGAGAAATGGCGTAGGTAATTGATCTATTATGGCCTGCATATCAGCACGATTCCTAGGTCCATTTGGTAGATAAATGTTGCATATGGTCATATTGACCGGATATGATACCCTAACAGCTACGACTTGAACGGTGGAATTGAGGACGACTTCCTCAGAATATATGTTGTTTCTAACGAAGACAGCTACACCGCCGTTCGCTCTACCGCCGTCTATTCCATCGGTACGAAAACATTTATAGCCTCTCAGATTAAAGTTTTGATTGACTTTTAGCCTAGTCTCTTGGAGGCATATACAAAATGGATTTTTATCAACAATAATCTTTTTAATCTCCGGATAGTGGTAAATGAGACCATTACAATTAATCTGGATAAGGTAGTTGTTGGTATTATCCATAAATTGAGTGTTTAGATGTATGTGTCTAGTTAAGATTATTGAATAACTGGGAGGGAGAGTTTATTTAGATACAATTAGGAGGAGAACACAAAAGTAAAAAGGTTTTAGTAAATAATATTATATTCCATCCGACAGTGAAAACTTTCTTGGGCCTCTTGGTTTACCTTTAGGCCAACCTTTCTTTTTCGTCTTAGCAGTGATAAATGACGAAGCTTCGGAGTCAGAAGATAAACTGACGGCCGGAGTTCCGTCAACATTAGAGGTTGATAAAATAGGAAGGGATAGGGAGAGTTTGTCGGGAGGTGGAGGGTTTTCAGACTCTGTTGTAGGTTGGGGAGTTATTGTTATTTCTTGGGTTGGGATCTGAGTAAGGGTGTTTTGTAGTATGGGTGGGGGTGTGGGTGACATGATAGTTGGTGCTTTTGGTTTAATAACTTTGTAATTCTCAATAGTCGTTTTCACTGCCTCTATAATCATTTTTCTAATTTCTGGCAGCAAAGCAGAAACCGTAGGCTGTTGCTGCGCTACCCTTGCATATGTAACTTGTTGTGTAGGTGGTGATATACGTAAATATTCTTGTTTTGCTTCGAAATAACTCAGTCTCTTTAACGTTTTAATTTTTTGAATTGCTGCTTCTTGTTTATATATAGGGCAGTTAAACGACCTGGCGGAGTGCTCACCTTCACAATGAAGGCATTTTAAAGGCATTTCACAAGACGTGCCCTGATGCTCTGGTTTTCCACATACACATACTTGCTGTCTTCTGCAATTCGTGGCTGTATGGCCAAACCTCTGACAGCGGAAACAGTGTAGAGGAGCTGGAATATATGCACGGACTGGTAGCGAATAAAATGCTACTTTAATTCTTTCGGGTAGATTCGTTCCAATGAAAGTAAGAAGGTAAGATGAAGTGTTTTGAATTTCACCCTGACGTCTGACAGTGAGTCGCTTGACGTCTGAAACCTTTTGATGTTTCAGCTCACTTTTTATTTCCTCAATACTGCAGTTATTTAGGTCACTGCACGTAACGACACCTTTTACAAAGTTTAAGCTCCTATGGGGGTACACCTTCACTTTAAAATTATCAAACATATCGACTTTTAATAAACGTTTAGTCTGATCTCTATCCGTCAATTCAATCAAAAGACCTTCTTTTATCTTTCTAACGTTTTTAACTTCGCCAACTAAATTTTTCAACGTACGACAAATAACAAATGGGCTTACATTGGAGAAATCTCCGTTGTCCTCTCTCTCAATAACAATGTAATTTATTCTAGAATAGCTGATAGCTACTCTTTCTCTGATTGTTTCAACTATATCAATATCTGGGGATAATGTGGATTTTTTTCTTTTACTAGAAGGAATATTATTGGCAATGTTTGTACTTTCACTGCTGGAACCTGGATAGGGATTTATAGGATTAAAGGAATTGATTGGGGTTGGTGGATTGAAAAGGGTGAAAGGGGTGGAGCCGGGAAGCTCCGTTGGTGCAAGGGGCACTTTTGCAACATTATTCTCTGTATTGTCACTCATGTTTAGTTTTATTAATTTGTTTACGAAGTGTGTAAGTATAGAGTATGTGTTTTTCTTTCCTTTTTGTGTTTGACAGCTTGAGGAACCAGCAACAGCCAAAGGATTCCTGTGAACCCGAGTCTGGTGGCCTCGACGGAGCCCCCCGCATTATACCGCAAGGTTCCCGGTCCAGGCGCCACCTGGCATTACGGCATAAGCGAGATTTTCGCAAGTTGATAGGGCAGCCAGGTCATGTTGGCTAGACCGACCCGGGCCCCTGTACTACCTTGCAGCCTGGGAGTGCACACCCCGGAACCCAGTTTTATCCGCTGTACCCTCCAGCAGGCGAGCCCAAGGATCCCAGGCTGCTACTAGTTCCCCACGCTGTCAAACAAGGAATGAGTGTGCGTGTTGGTGACCTGCCCGTATGCAGTGTACATGTGTGTAGTGTGAGTGTGTTTGGATTAATTTAGAAAACTGTGTGTTTATATGGTTGAGTTTACGGGCAGGTATGTGTGTTGGAACGAGGTGTACTGAGCTGGTACCCGTGGGGGCGCTACTCCCCAATGGCTGCCCGCTTTCAGCCACCCTGCGGGTTATTATTATTATTATTATTATTATTATTATTATTATTATTATTATTATTATTATTATTATTATTATTATTATTATTATTATTATTATTATTATTATTATTATTATTATTATTATTATTATTATTATTATTATTATTATTATTATTATTATTATTATTATTATTATTATTATTATTATTATTATTATTATTATTATTATTATTATTATTATTATTATTATTATTATTATTATTATTATTATTATTATTATTATTATTATTATTATTTTTTTTTTTTTTTTTTTTTTTTTTTTTTTTTTTAAGTTTTAGCGGCATCAACAGCTGAGGTTATTAGCCGCTTTACGAGTTTTGTTTATGACACGAATGATCCTGTGACTCTTATAATCTCATATACTGACATTATATGTCGTAAAAATATATAGAAATAAAATATGGATTTAATAAAATTCACATACATAGACGAACAGTGTGGAGATGAACATGAAGCTTAGGGATAAAAGAATGGACTACGGACAGTACGAAACAAATTCTCGATAAAATGATTGTATATATAAAATTGTAAATGAATAAAATTGTAAATAAGTAAAATTGTAAATAAATAAAATTGTAAATAATATGTAAAATATATGTAAATAAAATGAATATAAGAATATATGTGTTTGAAATATATAAATAAAAAAGTTTTGTGTATACTGAGTAAAATAAAAGCGTGTAAAATTATAATTTATTTGCTAGATCTATACTCTTTATAAATTTTAGAACGTTGTCTTCATTTCCAATTGACAGAATTTCATTAATATTATTTGCAAGAGATGCTCTTAAACGAGCTTCATTATAGGAAGGACAATCCACCAGTATATGCCTTACTGTCAGTTGTCTTTGACAGTGTTGGCAGATGGGGGGTTCGTGACCCTGTAACAGGTAAGATGATGTTAATCTGGTGTGTCCTATACGTAAACGGGTAATAATGGTTTGTTCGTGGCGTGTTAGATGATTTTTTTTCTTCAACGGTGTTATTAGCGGTTTTATTGTTTTAAGTTGTGTGTCAACTTCGTCCCATTTTAATTGCCACAGGTTTAGAACTTTCTCCTTTAAATAATCTTTCAGATCCTTTGGTCGTATGCAGATGTCCTCTAGTTGGTCATGTTCCACTGCGAGTTTAGCTGCCTCGTCAGCTTTCTCATTACCCTGGATCCCTACGTGGCCAGGTGTCCAGACTAAAGTTATATCTTTTTCTTTATTATAGAGCCAGTCAAGTGATGCTTGTACTTCCTGAACTAAAGGATCGAATGAAAATCTATTTGATAACACCTGCAAAGAACTCAGTGAATCTGTGCAAATTAAAAACTTGGATTTATTAGAAAAATATATACTATGAAGCGCTTGCCATAGTGCATATAACTCCGCTGTAAATGAACTAGCGGCTTCATGTAGCTTCCAGTGATAAGAGTCGTCAAGAATGATAAAGGCACTACCAACTCCATTTTCCGACTTGGAACCATCTGTATATATAATTTCGGCTCTGGGATGGTAATCTAAAATGTTTTTAAAGTGGTTGAAAAATAATTTGGGATTAACATCTTTTTTCCCTCCTTGCAAGCAAGAGAGGTCCATTTGGGGTAGGTGAATTCTCCAAGGTGGTACTTCATAATTTCCTATCTGATAAACTGGCTGCAATGTTTCACTGAGTTCTTGCAATATGGCGTGTAGACGTATTCCAGCAGGACGAGTTCTAGTGGGTCTAGCCATATATAGAGTGGTTTGTTCATCATTAAATAACAAAGCATGATTGGGGTGTCGTGGTTGAGCATATATAGTTATTCCATAATTTATGAGTAAACGATACCTTCGATATTTTAACGGTGGTATTCCCGATTCGCAGTATAAAGATAATGTAGGACTGGTTCTAAAAGCCCCTAGAGCAAGTCTCACACCCGTCGAATGAATTTGGTCTAGTACCTTTAAGTGTGAGTGACGTGCGGCACCGTATACTATTGACCCATAATCCAGTTTGGACAAAATCATACTTCTGTACACGTTTAGGAGTATGCTTCTATCTGCGCCCCATTTTATACTAGATAAACACCTAACGATATTCAATCGTTTTTTGCAATTGGCTGCTAAGTTTTGAATGTGAGGACCCCAAAGTAGTTTTCTGTCAAACGTAACTCCTAAGAACTTTATTTCTGGCTTATTAGATATAGGTAGACCATTTATTGTAAGTTGAGGGTTACGATTACAAGATCTCAACCTGCAAAAATGCACACACTGTGTTTTCTGTGTGGAAAAACGAAAACCTCGATTTTCAGCCCGATTTACTACAGCGTCAATGGATTCTTGCAGCGTTGAATGTATATCCTCAAAGTTGTTCCCTGCGTAGAAGATACAAAGGTCATCTACGTATAGACTCCTCCCAACTCTATGGTCTATATCTAACAATAAGCTGTTTACTGCTATTGAAAACAGCACTACACTCAGTGTGGACCCTTGAGGTATGCCATTCTCGATCGTATAGGCGTCCGATTGAATATTTCCAAGTCTGATTTTGATTTTCCTGTCGGATAAGAAACTGGCAATAAATCGTGCCAGACAACCTCTCAGGCCCCACTGATGCAGTGTTTGAAGTACCCCATATCGCCACGTCATATCGTAGGCTTTTTCAAGATCAAAGAATACCGCCGTAACATGATGTCTATTTAAAAAGCTGGTTTGAATGGCATTCTCTATGTAGACTAATTGATCAGTTGTTGATCTAAATTTACGAAAGCCCATTTGATGTGTAGACAGCAGACCGTATTTCTCTAAGAGCCACATCAAACGAAAGCTGACCATTTTCTCAAGGGTCTTACTGAGACAACTCGTTAACGATATTGGACGATAATTAGCTGCTACTTTGGGGTCCTTGTCAGGCTTTAAAAGTGGAATTATAATTGACTCCTGCCATTGTTCTGGGTAAAGTCCTTCTCTCCAGATTTGATTAAATAATTGTAATAATTCAAGTTTGGCAGTGATAGGTAGGTGTTTTAACATACTATAGCTAATAGTATCTTGACCTGGCGCTGAATCTTTAGTTTCATTCAGAGCTTTTTCCAGCTCATCCAAGGTAAAAGGGGTATTGTAGTAGGATTCAGCTGGTTCTGTAAAATCCAGTGGAATTTCCAAAGTAACTTTATTCGCACGAAAATCTTCATTGTAATTTTGTGAATCATTTGTCGATTGGAAGTGACGGGCAAATTCGTCCGCTAATTTATGGACATCTGTTATCAACTCTCCATTAATATCTAATACGGGTGAAGTGATAGGAAATTTCTTCCCCGTTATTGACCTTATCTTAGTCCATACTTCAGATGGCGATGTCTGCGGGGTAAGAGTTGAAACATACGTTTTAAAAGAGAGTCGCTTCTTTTCTAAAATGATTCGGCGAGCTCGCGCTCGAAGACGTTTAAAGTTAATAATATTTTCTTCCGTAGGATGTCTTTTAAAAAGATTTAATGCTCTTTTTTTATCTTTAACAGCGTTTGCCACTTCTTCATCCCACCATGGCACTCGACGGGGGCGCTGATGGTTTGTTGTGACTGTCATGCATTTTTCAGCAGCTGAAATTATAGTCTGGGTGACAGCGTTAACTGAAGAGACTATGTTATCGCTCAAATTGAAGGTGGCAGTATTGTTTTGAAAGTGCATCCAATCAGCTTTACTTTCTATAAACTTCCTACGGCAGCCTTGTAAATGTAATTGCGAACGGAAAGTAGCATACTCTAGCATTACAGGAAAATGGTTTGAGAAGTAGAGATCGTCGAGCACGTCCCAAGATAAAGAGTGGGCAACTTCTGGAGAACAAATGGAGAGGTCTATGGCAGAAAAATTATTCGATCTAGAGTTAAGGTAAGTGCCTTTGCCCGTGTTAAGGATGACCAAATTTAGTTCCTCGAAGAGGTTTTCTAAATTACGGCCACGGATATCTAAATGATCTGAACCCCAGATCGGGTTATGAGAATTAAAGTCCCCCAGAAGTAAAAATGGACTAGGTAATTGAATAATTGCATTACGCAGATCCTCTACTTCCCAATGAATGTCTGGCAAGTAAACGTTACAAATTGTTATCGCAAATGGGTAAAAGATTTTTACCGCAACTATTTGCAGTTCTGTATTTACGTGTATGACTTGCGTTGGAATGAAATCTTTTGTAAGGATTGCCACGCCTCCTCTGGCTCGATAGTCAGGCATGACATCTTTTCGAACGATGGTATAACCTTTGATGTCGTGCTGAGCATCCGGTCTTAAATGAGTTTCCTGCAATGCTATGCAAATGGGCATCTTTTCGGTAAGTAACGTCTTCAATTCGCCATTATGGCTTTTAATACCGTTGATGTTCCACTGGAGAATATTATCCATTAGTAATTATGGATTATTGGGAGAGACGATCTTTGCTACTAGCTCTGGGTTTTCTTGGGACGCCCTTAGGCCAGCCCTTTTTCTTTTTTACCGTCCCTGTAAAAGGGAGCATTTCAGTATCTGAACCTGAGTTCAGAGGTGTTAGGATAGGGGATGTTAAAGTAGAGTCAGTTTCTTTATTTCTGATAAAACTATCCTGAGATTGTTTGGAATTAGAAGAGAGGGTAGGAGACTTGAGGGAGAATTGGGGGAATTCTTTTGATTGGGATAAGGGTCTTGGAAAACTAGTATTGGCGGAGGGGGTATCCATATTTATCGAAAGGGTAGAATTACTTATTATATTGTTTATTGGTGTAGACTTAGTTGGTTCTGGTGGTGGGAGAAATAAAAAGGATGAATGAGGGGAAGGATTTACAGGGACCGAAGTTTCAGAAGGAAGGGGTTTTGGGGATGTGGTACGAATTATGTTCAAGGTTTTTAAATGTGCTTCAATTACTTTAATAATTTCTGGGACAAGTGCGCTAACTAAGAGGTTTTGATTTATTGTTGCAGGTGGTTGTATGGGTTTAGCAGCGATACGAGCATAAGAAGTAGTCTGACCAGTGACTAGTGATGGAGCATTTAACATAACCTCACGCCTGGCATCGAAATAGCTAATACGTTTGGTCACTTTTATTTTTTGAATTGCTACTTCTTGTTTATATAGCGAGCAGTTTCTAGAATTTGCCGGGTGGTTATCTCCACAGTTAACACAAACTACCGGAGTCTCACAAGGAACGCCTTGATGTATTGCCTTTCCACATATGCATATTTGCTCTTTACGACAATTCATCGCTGCATGGCCAAATCTCTGGCACCTAAAGCAGCGCAGAGGAGCTGGTATATAGGGGCGAACTGGAAGCGAGTAAAACGCTATCTTAATCCGCTCTGGAAGAACTGTTCCCAAAAAAGTTACAATATATGAAGAGGTATTTATTACCTCGCCCTGCCTTTTGTAGGTAAGTCGTCTTATATCTACAATATATCTCGATCTTAATGTTTCTTCTTTAATCTCTTCTATGCTACAATTATCCAAGTCTTTACATGTTATCACCCCTTTTACAAAGTTTAGAGTTTTATGCACTGATACTTTAATTTTCAAATTGTCAAGGGAAGTTAATTCTAACAAACGCTTTGTTTGCTCTTTACTAGCGCTTTCAACTAGTAGACCATCATTTATTTTCTTAACATTCTTAACATCCCCTACTTGTGTTTTCAAACTACGATAAATTAAAAACGGACTTACTTTACTGAATGAACCTTCTTCTCTTGTAATTAATAAAAAATTGATCTTTGAATAGCTAATAGGTAATTTCTTTGCACTATTAGTTTCTGTCTCATAGTCTGTCTCACCTAACGATTCACTTGTCTTTTTTCTCTTGCCTGGCGATTGAATACCAGGCGCGATTACTTCATTTGGATGAAGTGGAAAATGAGGAGAGAGGAAGGATGTTCTCTCGTTCTCTAGGAGATTTTGGGAGGAGCAGGAAAAGGTAAGAGGCATGGGAGTGGAGCCGGGAAGCTCCGTTTGTGCAAGGGGCACTTTTGCAACATCATTATCTGTATTGTCTGTAATCATTTTATTTTTGAAATTTTGTTTAAGTAGCGTGTATGTATAGAGTGTTTGTTTTTCATTCCTTTTCATGTTTGACAGCTTGAGGATCCAGCAACAGCCAAAGGATTCCTGTGAACTCGACTCCGGTGGCCTCGACGGAGCCCCCCGCATTATACCGCAAGGTTCCCGGTCCAGGCGCCACCTGGCATTACGGCATAAGCGAGATTTTCGCAAGTTGATAGGGCAGCCAGGTCATGTTGGCTAGACCGACCCGGGCCCCTGTACTACCTTGCAGCCTGGGAGTGCACACCCCGGAACCCAGTTTTATCCGCTGTACCCTCCAGCAGGCGAGCCCAAGGATCTCAGACTGCTACTAGTTCCCCACGCTGTCAAACAAGGAATGAGTGTGCGTGTTGGTGACCTGCCCGTATGCAGTGTACGTGTGTGTAGTGTATGTGTGTTTGGGTTAATTTAGAAAACTGTGTGTTTATATGGTTGAGTTTACGGGCAGGTATGTGTGTTGGAACGAGGTGTACTGAGCTGGTACCCGTGGGGGCGCTACTCCCCAATGGCTGCCCGCTTTCAGCCACCCTGCGGGTTATTATTATTATTATTATTATTATTATTATTATTATTATTATTATTATTATTATTATTATTATTATTATTATTATTATTATTATTATTATTATTATTATTATTATTATTATTATTATTATTATTATTATTATTATTATTATTATTATTATTATTATTATTATTATTATTATTATTATTATTATTATTATTATTATTATTATTATTATTATTATTATTATTATTATTATTATTATTATTATTATTATTATTATTATTATTATTATTATTATTATTATTATTATTATTATTATTATTATTATTATTATTATTATTATTATTATTATTTTTTTTTTTTTTAAGTTTTAGCGGCATCAACAGCTGAGGTTATTAGCCGCTTTACGAGTTTTGTTTATGACACGAATGATCCTGTGACTCTTATAATCTCATATACTGACATTATATGTCGTAAAAATATATAGAAATAAAATATGGATTTAATAAAATTCACATACATAGACGAACAGTGTGGAGATGAACATGAAGCTTAGGGATAAAAAAATGGACTACGGACAGTACGAAAAATTCTCGATAAAATGATTGTATATATAAAATTGTAAATGAATAAAATTGTAAATAAGTAAAATTGTAAATAAATAAAATTGTAAATAATATGTAAAATATATGTAAATAAAATGAATATAAGAATATATGTGTTTGAAATATATAAATAAAAAAGTTTTGTGTATACTGAGTAAAATAAAAGCGTGTAAAATTATAATTTATTTGCTAGATCTATACTCTTTATAAATTTTAGAACGTTGTCTTCATTTCCAATTGACAGAATTTCACTAATATTATTTGCAAGAGATGCTCTTAAACGAGCTTCATTATAGGAAGGACAATCCACCAGTATATGCCTTACTGTCAGTTGTCTTTGACAGTGTTGGCAGATGGGGGGTTCGTGACCCTGTAACAGGTAAGATGATGTTAATCTGGTGTGTCCTATACGTAAACGGGTAATAATGGTTTGTTCGTGGCGTGTTAGATGATTTTTTTTCTTCAACGGTGTTATTAGCGGTTTTATTGTTTTAAGTTGTGTGTCAACTTCGTCCCATTTTAATTGCCACAGGTTTAGAACTTTCTCCTTTAAATAATCTTTCAGATCCTTTGGTCGTATGCAGATGTCCTCTAGTTGGTCATGTTCCACTGCGAGTTTAGCTGCCTCGTCAGCTTTCTCATTACCCTGGATCCCTACGTGGCCAGGTGTCCAGACTAAAGTTATATCTTTTTCTTTATTATAGAGCCAGTCAAGTGATGCTTGTACTTCCTGAACTAAAGGATCGAATGAAAATCTATTTGATAACGCCTGCAAAGAACTCAGTGAATCTGTGCAAATTAAAAACTTGTATTTATTAGAAAAATATATACTATGAAGCGCTTGCCATAGTGCATATAACTCCGCTGTAAATGAACTAGCGGCTTCATGTAGCTTCCAGTGATAAGAGTCGTCAAGAATGATAAAGGCACTACCAACTCCATTTTCCGACTTGGAACCATCTGTATATATAATTTCGGCTCTGGGATGGTGATCTAAAATGTTTTTAAAGTGGTTGAGAAATAATTTGGGATTAACATCTTTTTTCCCTCCTTGCAAGCAAGAGAGGTCCATTTGGGGTAGGTGAATTCTCCAAGGTGGTACTTCATAATTTCCTAGTAGGTATTGGGTCAGTTGAGTCCATCCCCTCTCCTTTTTTTTGGCCACGCCTACTGCTCTCTGATTGGCTATCCCTACTCCTGTAGCTCCTCCCCTTGCTTCTGATTGGTCGACGCCATCTTGGACGACACGCCTACTATTTTGAATCGCCATTTTGAATAGCCATCTTGGATCGCCATTTTGAATAGCCATTTTGAATCGCCATTTTGAATCGCCATTTTGAATAGCCATTTTGAAACGCCATTTTGAAACGCCATTTTGGATCGCCATTTTGAATAGCCATTTTGAATCGCCATTTTGAATAGCCATTTTGAAATGTCATTTTGAATCTGTCAATTTTGAATGTCATTTACATATCCGCCATTTTGTATCTGTCATTTTGAATCTGTCATCTTGGATTTCCCGCCCTTGGATTTGAATTTTTAGTACTGCTACTTCCATCTATCGGTGACGTCATGTCATCGGTATAGTAGATTCCTCTCTCTCGCTCTCGCTTGGTTCAGGCCCTCTCTCTCGCTTAGCTCTGACCCTCTCTCTCGCTCTTGCTCTGGCCCTCTCTCTCGCTCTCGCTTGGTTCAGGCCCTCTCTCTCGCTCTCGCTTGGTTCAGGCCCTCTCTCTCGCTCTCGCTTGGCTCTGACCCTCTCTCTCGCTCTTGCTCTGGCCCTCGCTCTCGCTCTCGCTCTGACCCTCTCTCTCGCTCTTGCTCTGGCCCTCTCTCTCGCTCTCGCTTGGTTCAGGCCCTCTCTCTCGCTCTCGCTTGGCTCTGGCCCTCTCTCTCGCTCGGCTTTCGCTCTGGCTCTCTCTCTCTCTCTCGCTCTCGCTTGTCATTTCCAACTTGTCATTATTGCCCGCCCTTGGATTTGAATTTTTAGTACTGCTACTGCCATCTATCGGTAACGTCCTGTGATCGGTATAGTAGATTTCTATACACCTGTAGATAGGCAACCTGCTACACTTTTTTATAAAAATTAATGGATCCAACGAGTTTCGAACCAGGGTTCGTAAAGTACGTCTGTTTACAAGTCCATAGCTTAACCCCGAGACCACGGAGCTTGTCTTTTAAATTACTGCATACGAGTTATTTATAAAAATGCTTTCACGTATATTTGATTAAATCCAATTTATTTAAAAATAATTCCCGGAAAATATTGATAAATATTGTACATTAATAATATTAAATCTTTAGGATTCAAAAATTATAAGCCAATTATGATTATTATCATGAGTCATTGAGATGAGACAATTATTAACCTTATATGAGCCAATCGTGAAGAAACTCCAGAAATTTTTCTTGATACATCTTAAATATAACAATTTGAAAACTATATACAGATATTATTACTACATGAGGCCCGTAACATCAGTCGATCCGCGGCTTTTTATATCAGTACAAAATAATTAGATATAGTTATATTTACTATCTATTCTTTTAAACAGCTGTTATACTTTCCATGATTACTTTATAGTCGGGTATGTAGTACCATTATTATCCTACATTAACTTATATGAAAAATGAGATCGGTAAGGTAAAAACATGACGTCTTGATTGTAAAATTTATTTTCGGTAACGATGATTTCACCATTGCTAATGAATTTCCAATTAGCGGGTGTAGAAAGTTAAAATTCAAACATGAAAGACTATTGGTTTAATCGAAATATTTTAAAAGTTGCCGACGGCTAATTATTATTTAATAACAACCGTAAATTCTGAGTAAGTCTGTTTGGATATTTCCTGAAGCCTAAATCAATTTTGTTTGTATTAAAATCTAGAAATTTCAGAAAAATGGATTTAAAATAAATTGTATATAGTTATACATTGTGAAATAAAAAATGCAAGAATAAAATACATACACGGATTAAACTAAACTATATATATTAAGAAATATTAATTACGGCTTTTATAGGATCTTACAGGAAAAAGATTACAGTCAATCAAGATCACAACACATATCATTAACTAGATATAAATAAATATATTATATATTGAAGGTAAAGACATGAGGATATCCATCGTTTGACTAATGTCTATTTATTAAAACAAATAAGTTATGAAATGAAGCAGGGAGTCTATTCAATGAACATTGCCTAATACTTTTATGATTTTTCTAGCCTATAGATCAGCAGTTTGAAACACGGGCCTGCTAAATGCCTGCAATTCACCTACCCTATCAATATGTTGTACAATTTTAGATATGTAATGTATACGTTTTGTTTCTTACTTAAGTCTATTTTGTTTGTATGTTTGTAATATTTAGACATTTACGAAAATTAAATCAAGCTGAACAGCAGATTACTATTTTAAATTTAATAGATCATACGAATTATCTTACCCTGTTCTGAATGACTGCTTTGTATATCATGATGTGATATCATACAATTATATTCTAGTAAGAATTGTAATAAAGTCACTGCTATAAATAACAACATTCTTTATCACGATCATCTATCATTATCATAATCATCTAATGTCATGCAGAGTCAGCAGCTAGCTCCTAAGTTCGTATATGCGAGAATCGGTATTATATAACACACACATCAGTCTACATTCATTGCTCTAATATTGATAGGAACTTTCTAGAATCTATAAAGTTGTACTACATATATTCAACTAATTTGAATATACGATAACTGATACTCATTATACTTCTATGCATACAATCGAGGTATCAGTACACTCCAACCGCGTGATCAAGATTGTAGTATTCAAATCAAGCATCACTAAACGTATTCTTCATATATGAAATCATAAAATTCGAGTCTAACTACTGACGAGGTGAAATAATAGTTGCAATCGGTTTATGCCCATACCAGGCTCCCTATGATTATTATAAATGTCTTAACAGAATAAAAAAGGGTGAAATGAATATAACTTATAGGATTTAATCAAACTAGAAGAATATCGATATATCCTACGTTGAGAAAATAATTATACTATGTAAGCATCGATACGCTACATATGATTGCGAGCCTGAGTATAAGCATAAACCCTATACTACAGATTTTTATCCTTTTTCATTATATCTACTACAGACGAGGTGAATGAATAGGTACATTTAACATGCGTATGCTACAATTATCTAATTTTCTAGGTTTCTAGACGTAATGTAATTTTGAACAGATTTTAACCCTTTTCGTTATATCTACTACCCCTGTAAGCGATTTCTACATATACGTTCTTATTGTTTATACACCATATAGATATTCGTAGCATCTAAAGTAAACTCTTATTTAAACGTTATTTTACAATATATCATACATTTCAGCAACTCCGAAATATGAAGATATGTAATAATTTACTATATACTTTTGTAGGATATTAACTCGTATAATTAATACTAATTTGTAATTATCTTCGATACCTTCGAAATATAAGTCTATAACATATCTACCAAAAGATTCGCCGACAAACTTACTGAAGATAAAGTGGTCGATCTCAACCAAAAGATAGCGAATACAACTCTGTCTCTAGGATTGGTTTACCTAGGTAAAGTAAAGACAGAAAGATATCAACTGTATGCTGACTGTATGTTCATCGAGACGAATAAGGTATGAAATGTAACAGGTAGTCTATTCAATGAACATTGCCTAATGCTTTTTTCTGATTCTTCTTCTACCCTATGGATCCGCATTTAGAAACATGGACCTGCTAAATGCCTGCAATTCACCTACCCTATCAGTATGTCGTACAATGCAAACATTTAATATTATTATTAAAATTTTATAAATAAAAACGATAAAAGAAGTTTATAGTTTTCATTTATTTTTATGTTAAACATATACGGTAGCAGGATCTAGATCGATGTATACAAATTCATATATGACAGAAATGTTATGTATCTCAATACATACCTAAAACGTATTCTTCGTATATTCAGTAAGAGCTACCCATTTTTTTTTCTTTTTTTCTAGACATTCGAATTTTGAACAGCTTAATAATAAGTTTTCTCATTTAATCATAATTAGGTTGACTTTATATAGTATTTTTCAGGAAAACCTTCTTCAGAAAAACCCTAATGATTCTTTAATTTACATTAAAAAAAAATTAAAACATTTGATTACACAATAATCCCATTTTCGATACCTTCGAAATATAAGTCTATAACATATGTTTAGGTCTTTATAACTTTGAAACACAGGGTAGTTACCTCTTGCAAAATTTACAGTTATGAGAACCCTGAAGACTTAACCTGGAGAAATAAATCAGATAAATATTTTACTTTTATTGAAACGATAACTTTGCATACTAATATATGAAAATAAAATAATGTATATCACCTGATAAATAAAATTGAAATTATTTGAAAAAACACGATGAAACGTTATGTATATTAATGCAGGAGTTCTGTTAACGCATTCGTTATTTAGAGATTCACTTATAAGTACACTATCTATTTAGCTGATTCAATAAAAATTTCATTATTTTTAAAATTCCTAACGAGGGACCTACTGATAAGCGTTATATTATACCAGGTACGTATGATACTCTACTGCTGATTGCATACCTGATGAACGCAGTTGTACAAAGTAATATAGGATATACGTTACAGAGAAGTTTAATTTTCCGTGCAACAAATGACCTATATATATATTTTATGTACAATGCTGACATTAACATATTTAGCGCATACCTGTTGAACATAGCTCTACAAAGTAATATTTAAAAGACTTAAAAGGCTTATATTTTAGAGATCGGATACAGACGCATATATTCCTGTATATTACCTCTAAATTTTACTTTAACAATACATGTAGTCAGGTTTGGCGTAAATAACAATTAGGGATATCAAAGCCATACTAACCGAACGCTAACATAATATGCTCTACAGGTCAAACTCAATTAATTAACCCTGGGGCTATACATCCTTAGGCTAGAAACAGTCTTAAAACAAAAAAAAATGGCTGAGTCCACCCTGTTAGACAAGAAATCAGAGTATGGGCGTGATAAATAAAACATATAAAGTTATTTTACAAACATTTATTTAGTATACATAACATAATACAAGAATATAGATCAGAAGTTGTTTTCTATGACGACTGTTGTAGTTCTACGGGTCTCTGAGTCGTCGTATGCCCTCGCAGCAATACTAATACGTATAAAGTCCGACGACTGACTCATTGGAACTGTACCGATAGCCCTTTCCTTGTTCAACTCTTCGTTACTATCATAGTTGGTAAACGAGGAACCACATTCATCAATACCCAAATGCATGGCTGAAGTCATATCTTCTTCTTCTTCTTCTGTCTCAACGATATCAGTAGGTCCATTTGCTTCCTTTACCAGAGCCGTCTTTCCAACATTTACGTTATTATGTACGTTTTTTAAATGCCTTTTATAGCTGTCGATGCGTGAAAGATATTTGAAGCAATTAGAACACCGAACTTTGATTGATTCGTGAACGCTTTTAATATGTCTTTTTAAGTGGTCACGACGTGAAAAAGTTTTGACACAGCTAGAACACTTGATTCTGTTTGAATCGTGCTTGGTTTTTACGTGTCTCTTGCAAGTGAATGGCCTCGCAAAAGACTTGAAGCAAACCGGACACTGTATTTTGCAATCCTGTCGACCAGAGTCATTCTTCTTACATACGTCGTTAGCGTGCTGCTCCATTTCGACTAATGAAGGAACAGGAACACTACCCCGCCTATTTATACTGATCGACCAGCGCAATCGGTTGTTCTCGGTTATAATCGTAAGCGCTCGGAGCAATATGTATGCTCGAAAATGAATCGTAGGTTCTATCCTAAGTGTATGTAACCCGGAACCGATGTCCGTACATTTTAAATTATCAAACTTACCATATAAAAATGAATATTTACTACATTTGCTTTAATTCTTGTTCCCACCCTACCTACCTACCTACCGTAAACAATATGACATATCTGCGTCTAAATACAGTGAACGAAAGTACTAGAGGAACTTAATACCTTAGATCACGGCTGTTTCTGGATACGTGATTTCCTCTTACAATATCTATAGCTATGAGAACCTTGAAGACTTAGCCTGGAGAAATAAAACATCGTCAGTTTAAAAGAAATAAGTCCGTCGCCATATTTAAACGTTATTTTACAATACATCATACATTTTCAATAGCTTCGAAATACGCAGATATGTAATAATATACTATATACTCTTGTAGGTTATTCAACGTATCTATAGTAAACTCTTATGATTAATAATAATCTGTAACCTTATTGTTTTTTATTACATCACAGGTTAGAGCGTACGAATATAATTTAGGTTAGATTAGGTTAGAGCCTACGAATACATTTTTAGGGCAGAACGTAGGGAGCAGAGTAAGTACGAAACAACATACTTTCATACAAGAACGTTTATTGATACGAGTAGTTTCGACGCTACTTAAAACATAATACATAAGTTATATATATAATATCTATTAAAATAGTACATTTCGTATACACTAATAATGGTACTACATACCCGACTATAAAGTAAACATGGTAAGTATAACAGCAGTTTAAAAGAATAGATAGTAAATATAACTATATCTAATTATTTTATAAAATACTATGTTAACTAAGAGGTTATATACAGAATATATACGCCTGTATTCGACCTCTAGAGGGTTCATAAGACTAGACTAGACCAGACCAGACCAGACTAGACCAGACCAGACCAGACCAGACCAGACCAGACTAGACCAGACCAGACCAGACCAGACCAGACCAGACCAGATCAGACCAGACTAGACCAGACCAGACTAGACTAGAGTATTATAGATGATAGACTGTAAAATCATGAACAATTATACCACCTGTAATATAATAGAGCTTACTTGATATTTTAAAATTAGTGGCTGAATCTAATTATTACAGAAATTCAATTGTAGAAACTGAAGATGTAATCTTTAAAACATCTAAAGTTAGAAGTTTTTAGTAGTCAGGTTAGATTAATAGAGGGTGTTATAATCAAATCGTTTTTAGAAACTATTTGTTTGGTAAGATTGGCTCCGTAAGGAAAAACAACATAGCTGTAGTCTTGATTTTGAAATTGAGATAGCTCGGGATAAAACGATGAATACAAAGTTTAGAAGTTTATTTCAAAATTCTGTGATAAAAAACATTAATTCTTCTTTACTTTACTTTAAAACCCGAAATTGCATGATAAATCAATATAATATTAATATAAATGATTAAATTAAATGAAGCAATCTAGGTTAGACCCCAAAAATTATATTAAGGTTATAGATTTTAGACTCCGATTGTTGCAAAGATTCAAGAATCTCTATTAAGATTAGTTCATAAAACATTTATTAGGTTAGAGCATGTAGCTATTTACAAAAAAAAAATCTCTATTAAGATTAGTTCATAAAATATTTATTAGGTTAGACCATTGTAGTTACTTACAAAATCGTCATTAACATTCGAAAAACTTACATATAATATTAGTTGGGTTACAGTCTACGAATATATTTTAGGTTAGATTTAGGTCGCGTGCGAAAATATTTATTAGGTTAGACCATTGTAGTTACTTACAAAATCGTCATTAACATTCGAAAAACTTACATATAATATTAGTTGGGTTACAGTCTACGAATATATTTTAGGTTAGATTTAGATCGCACGCGACCTAAATCTAACCTAAAATATATTCGTAGACTGTAACCCAACTAATATTATATGTAAGTTTTTCGAATGTTAATGACGATTTTGTAAGTAACTACAATGGTCTAACCTAATAAATATTTTCGCACGCGACCTAAATCTAACCTAAAATATATTCGTAGACTGTAACCCAACTAATATTATATGTAAGTTTTTCGAATATTAATGACGATTTTGTAAGTAACTACAATGGTCTAACCTAATAAATATTTTATGAACTAATCTTAATAGAGATTTTTTTTTTGTAAATAGCTACATGCTCTAACCTAATAAATGTTTTATGAACTAATCTTAATAGAGATTCTTGAATCTTTGCAACAATCGGAGTCTAAAATCTATAACCTTAATATAATTTTTGGGGTCTAACCTAGATTGCTTCATTTAATTTAATCATTTATATTAATATTATATTGATTTATCATGCAATTTCGGGTTTTAAAGTAAAGTAAAGAAGAATTAATGTTTTTTATCACAGAATTTTGAAATAAACTTCTAAACTTTGTATTCATCGTTTTATCCCGAGCTATCTCAATTTCAAAATCAAGACTACAGCTATGTTGTTTTTCCTTACGGAGCCAATCTTACCAAACAAATAGTTTCTAAAAACGATTTGATTATAACACCCTCTATTAATCTAACCTGACTACTAAAAACTTCTAACTTTAGATGTTTTAAAGATTACATCTTCAGTTTCTACAATTGAATTTCTGTAATAATTAGATTCAGCCACTAATTTTAAAATATCAAGTAAGCTCTATTATATTACAGGTGGTATAATTGTTCATGATTTTACAGTCTATCATCTATAATACTCTAGTCTAGTCTGGTCTGGTCTAGTCTGGTCTGATCTGGTCTGGTCTGGTCTGGTCTGGTCTGGTCTGGTCTAGTCTGGTCTGGTCTGGTCTGGTCTGGTCTGGTCTAGTCTGGTCTGGTCTGGTCTAGTCTAGTCTTATGAACCCTCTAGAGGTCGAATACAGGCGTATATATTCTGTATATAACCTCTTAGTTAACATAGTATTTTATAAAATAATTAGATATAGTTATATTTACTATCTATTCTTTTAAACTGCTGTTATACTTACCATGTTTACTTTATAGTCGGGTATGTAGTACCATTATTAGTGTATACGAAATGTACTATTTTAATAGATATTATATATATAACTTATGTATTATGTTTTAAGTAGCGTCGAAACTACTCGTATCAATAAACGTTCTTGTATGAAAGTATGTTGTTTCGTACTTACTCTGCTCCCTACGTTCTGCCCTAAAAATGTATTCGTAGGCTCTAACCTAATCTAACCTAAATTATATTCGTACGCTCTAACCTGTGATGTAATAAAAAACAATAAGGTTACAGATTATTATTAATCATAAGAGTTTACTATAGATACGTTGAATAACCTACAAGAGTATATAGTATATTATTACATATCTGCGTATTTCGAAGCTATTGAAAATGTATGATGTATTGTAAAATAACGTTTAAATATGGCGACGGACTTATTTCTTTTAAACTGACGATGTTTTATTTCTCCAGGCTAAGTCTTCAAGGTTCTCATAGCTATAGATATTGTAAGAGGAAATCACGTATCCAGAAACAGCCGTGATCTAAGGTATTAAGTTCCTCTAGTACTTTCGTTCACTGTATTTAGACGCAGATATGTCATATTGTTTACGGTAGGTAGGTAGGTAGGGTGGGAACAAGAATTAAAGCAAATGTAGTAAATATTCATTTTTATATGGTAAGTTTGATAATTTAAAATGTACGGACATCGGTTCCGGGTTACATACACTTAGGATAGAACCTACGATTCATTTTCGAGCATACATATTGCTCCGAGCGCTTACGATTATAACCGAGAACAACCGATTGCGCTGGTCGATCAGTATAAATAGGCGGGGTAGTGTTCCTGTTCCTTCATTAGTCGAAATGGAGCAGCACGCTAACGACGTATGTAAGAAGAATGACTCTGGTCGACAGGATTGCAAAATACAGTGTCCGGTTTGCTTCAAGTCTTTTGCGAGGCCATTCACTTGCAAGAGACACGTAAAAACCAAGCACGATTCAAACAGAATCAAGTGTTCTAGCTGTGTCAAAACTTTTTCACGTCGTGACCACTTAAAAAGACATATTAAAAGCGTTCACGAATCAATCAAAGTTCGGTGTTCTAATTGCTTCAAATATCTTTCACGCATCGACAGCTATAAAAGGCATTTAAAAAACGTACATAATAACGTAAATGTTGGAAAGACGGCTCTGGTAAAGGAAGCAAATGGACCTACTGATATCGTTGAGACAGAAGAAGAAGAAGAAGATATGACTTCAGCCATGCATTTGGGTATTGATGAATGTGGTTCCTCGTTTACCAACTATGATAGTAACGAAGAGTTGAACAAGGAAAGGGCTATCGGTACAGTTCCAATGAGTCAGTCGTCGGACTTTATACGTATTAGTATTGCTGCGAGGGCATACGACGACTCAGAGACCCGTAGAACTACAACAGTCGTCATAGAAAACAACTTCTGATCTATATTCTTGTATTATGTTATGTATACTAAATAAATGTTTGTAAAATAACTTTATATGTTTTATTTATCACGCCCATACTCTGATTTCTTGTCTAACAGGGTGGACTCAGCCATTTTTTTTTGTTTTAAGACTGTTTCTAGCCTAAGGATGTATAGCCCCAGGGTTAATTAATTGAGTTTGACCTGTAGAGCATATTATGTTAGCGTTCGGTTAGTATGGCTTTGATATCCCTAATTGTTATTTACGCCAAACCTGACTACATGTATTGTTAAAGTAAAATTTAGAGGTAATATACAGGAATATATGCGTCTGTATCCGATCTCTAAAATATAAGCCTTTTAAGTCTTTTAAATATTACTTTGTAGAGCTATGTTCAACAGGTATGCGCTAAATATGTTAATGTCAGCATTGTACATAAAATATATATATAGGTCATTTGTTGCACGGAAAATTAAACTTCTCTGTAACGTATATCCTATATTACTTTGTACAACTGCGTTCATCAGGTATGCAATCAGCAGTAGAGTATCATACGTACCTGGTATAATATAACGCTTATCAGTAGGTCCCTCGTTAGGAATTTTAAAAATAATGAAATTTTTATTGAATCAGCTAAATAGATAGTGTACTTATAAGTGAATCTCTAAATAACGAATGCGTTAACAGAACTCCTGCATTAATATACATAACGTTTCATCGTGTTTTTTCAAATAATTTCAATTTTATTTATCAGGTGATATACATTATTTTATTTTCATATATTAGTATGCAAAGTTATCGTTTCAATAAAAGTAAAATATTTATCTGATTTATTTCTCCAGGTTAAGTCTTCAGGGTTCTCATAACTGTAAATTTTGCAAGAGGTAACTACCCTGTGTTTCAAAGTTATAAAGACCTAAACATATGTTATAGACTTATATTTCGAAGGTATCGAAAATGGGATTATTGTGTAATCAAATGTTTTAATTTTTTTTTAATGTAAATTAAAGAATCATTAGGGTTTTTCTGAAGAAGGTTTTCCTGAAAAATACTATATAAAGTCAACCTAATTATGATTAAATGAGAAAACTTATTATTAAGCTGTTCAAAATTCGAATGTCTAGAAAAAAAGAAAAAAAAATGGGTAGCTCTTACTGAATATACGAAGAATACGTTTTAGGTATGTATTGAGATACATAACATTTCTGTCATATATGAATTTGTATACATCGATCTAGATCCTGCTACCGTATATGTTTAACATAAAAATAAATGAAAACTATAAACTTCTTTTATCGTTTTTATTTATAAAATTTTAATAATAATATTAAATGTTTGCATTGTACGACATACTGATAGGGTAGGTGAATTGCAGGCATTTAGCAGGTCCATGTTTCTAAATGCGGATCCATAGGGTAGAAGAAGAATCAGAAAAAAGCATTAGGCAATGTTCATTGAATAGACTACCTGTTACATTTCATACCTTATTCGTCTCGATGAACATACAGTCAGCATACAGTTGATATCTTTCTGTCTTTACTTTACCTAGGTAAACCAATCCTAGAGACAGAGTTGTATTCGCTATCTTTTGGTTGAGATCGACCACTTTATCTTCAGTAAGTTTGTCGGCGAATCTTTTGGTAGATATGTTATAGACTTATATTTCGAAGGTATCGAAGATAATTACAAATTAGTATTAATTATACGAGTTAATATCCTACAAAAGTATATAGTAAATTATTACATATCTTCATATTTCGGAGTTGCTGAAATGTATGATATATTGTAAAATAACGTTTAAATAAGAGTTTACTTTAGATGCTACGAATATCTATATGGTGTATAAACAATAAGAACGTATATGTAGAAATCGCTTACAGGGGTAGTAGATATAACGAAAAGGGTTAAAATCTGTTCAAAATTACATTACGTCTAGAAACCTAGAAAATTAGATAATTGTAGCATACGCATGTTAAATGTACCTATTCATTCACCTCGTCTGTAGTAGATATAATGAAAAAGGATAAAAATCTGTAGTATAGGGTTTATGCTTATACTCAGGCTCGCAATCATATGTAGCGTATCGATGCTTACATAGTATAATTATTTTCTCAACGTAGGATATATCGATATTCTTCTAGTTTGATTAAATCCTATAAGTTATATTCATTTCACCCTTTTTTATTCTGTTAAGACATTTATAATAATCATAGGGAGCCTGGTATGGGCATAAACCGATTGCAACTATTATTTCACCTCGTCAGTAGTTAGACTCGAATTTTATGATTTCATATATGAAGAATACGTTTAGTGATGCTTGATTTGAATACTACAATCTTGATCACGCGGTTGGAGTGTACTGATACCTCGATTGTATGCATAGAAGTATAATGAGTATCAGTTATCGTATATTCAAATTAGTTGAATATATGTAGTACAACTTTATAGATTCTAGAAAGTTCCTATCAATATTAGAGCAATGAATGTAGACTGATGTGTGTGTTATATAATACCGATTCTCGCATATACGAACTTAGGAGCTAGCTGCTGACTCTGCATGACATTAGATGATTATGATAATGATAGATGATCGTGATAAAGAATGTTGTTATTTATAGCAGTGACTTTATTACAATTCTTACTAGAATATAATTGTATGATATCACATCATGATATACAAAGCAGTCATTCAGAACAGGGTAAGATAATTCGTATGATCTATTAAATTTAAAATAGTAATCTGCTGTTCAGCTTGATTTAATTTTCGTAAATGTCTAAATATTACAAACATACAAACAAAATAGACTTAAGTAAGAAACAAAACGTATACATTACATATCTAAAATTGTACAACATATTGATAGGGTAGGTGAATTGCAGGCATTTAGCAGGCCCGTGTTTCAAACTGCTGATCTATAGGCTAGAAAAATCATAAAAGTATTAGGCAATGTTCATTGAATAGACTCCCTGCTTCATTTCATAACTTATTTGTTTTAATAAATAGACATTAGTCAAACGATGGATATCCTCATGTCTTTACCTTCAATATATAATATATTTATTTATATCTAGTTAATGATATGTGTTGTGATCTTGATTGACTGTAATCTTTTTCCTGTAAGATCCTATAAAAGCCGTAATTAATATTTCTTAATATATATAGTTTAGTTTAATCCGTGTATGTATTTTATTCTTGCATTTTTTATTTCACAATGTATAACTATATACAATTTATTTTAAATCCATTTTTCTG